>JAINUW010000333.1:0-261068 GCA_020205615.1 Panax quinquefolius | reverse complement strand
TTATTCAAGTTTAGGAAAACTGAAGGTTCCAAAAATGGAAATTAATAAGAAAACTAAGTGTTAACTAAGCCACTACTCTGATATTTGGAAAAAAAAACAAGAAGATGATTCTCAGTTCCACTTCCTGTGTTCGTTTCATTTTTTTTTCATAACTGAACCAGTGTTTCCTTTAACTGTTAAGTACCATAAGGCATAAAGGCTTGCGGAAACTTCTTCAATTTCGGAAAAAAAAGAAAAGTAATGGGCTGAATTGGAAATATAGTTGTAACAGCAGCAGTGAAGGAGGTTTATAAGCTGATTAATTAAGCTAACGTTTCAGTAATACTCAATCTTTATAAGGTTAGTATTGTGTTATTTCATTCGAAATTAGAAACTAAGTGTTCTGCATTATAATGGTTACTGTAATTAAATTATTGGTTGTTTTGGTAATTGGGATTTAGTCAAAGGAGAATAGTTGTCGTGCGGAGTAATAAGGGAGGGAAAAATGGCTTGAAGCAATGTATAAATCTATAAGAATTCTGTCCATAAAACTAATGCCCATTTCATGTCTCTTAGAACTGTTTGGTTTAAAAAGAGAGAACTAGGCTAGGCTATTATCAAGGAAAGCTTGATATATGTATATTGAAGTAGTTTAAATAAGATTGGGTAAATAAAACTGAATTTTGGATCTGTTTTGGATCAAATGTTGATCATAATTGTCCTCCCTTTTTTAGCAACTCAAATCAATAAACAATCCCCTTTTTATGAGGTTGAATGTGTTTTTATAAGTCAAAAAGAAAATAGAACTTGACACAGAGATTTATCAACTCAATTAGACCCAACAACCAAAACACACTAATAGCTAAGAAAGTTTTAAATAGCTAAATATGTATCTAATGGTATGGAACCATCAGAAAGTTTTGAACAGCTAAAAGAGGGATCTAAGGGCGAAGATGGTAGAAATGAAATTCAAATATAATCATACCACTGTTATTTATCACATAATTTTATATATATCTTAAACACATCATACATTTAATTTCTTTGCATCAGAGGGTAGTGAGAATGACATAACTATAACTATAAAAATAGTTGCAGGAAAATTGAAGAACAATCGACTCATGAAATGATATGGGATATTCATATTAGCAAATTTGTGAGGGTAGATACTAAAATTGATTAGGACTTGCATAATAACCACCATCACAATCACAATAATATCAATAAGAGAATTAAGCAGACAATAAATCATAGATGACAAGGAAATTATTATTAAAAACAGGTTATAAGACAAACTTAATCAAACAATTTCAACAGTTTCAGACTTGCAGTTGGGGAAAAATAGAACTAACCAAAATAGTTAATTATAAACATAATAAGTGAGGTGATAATAAATGGACAAAAACTGAGGGGACAGGGCAATTGTTTTTTATTTGGACAATTATACCCTTAACAATTCATGTTGTGGTTTTCCACCCTATTTAAATAATAAGGGTACTATTGTCCAAAACAAAAAATTGTCTTTGTCCCTATATTTTTTCATAAGTGTTTTAGAATTAGTATTAAAAATAAAACTCAATAACATAATGGGTTTGTTTGGAAAGAAACAGAACCTAACTTTTCCTTCTCATCCAAAAACAGGAAGTAAATTGACTAAACGAAAATACCTAGCTGAACTCAAGAAGAATATAACTTTCCTTGGGAAAACAAATAGGAAAATAAATTCATTTAGATAATCAAAGACTACTATATATAAAAAATAAAATAAAATGCTCTTTCCCAAGAATTACAATTTTTAAAACCAATGGCGCCTCAAATTATAATACCCAATGACAGTTATTGAGCATTTCTCACGTTGTGTACTTAATGTACGAGACTGATAGGGAGAGGGAGAGAGACGAACGGAGTACAGGATTTTAATATCTAATACTCCTACATATTAAGTAACCGTTTAAGACAAAGAAAGTTTAGAGGTGGACTGTTTTGGTGCAAAAATCAAACCGACCGCTGAGCTTATTAAGGTCATGGTGATAAGTTTTAATGATGTTTTGAAGTGTATTTGAATGCCTAGAGGTTCCTTGAGATATAACTTGGGACTGTTTGAAGGTATAACCAAAATTGTGCCTATATGTGAATTGTTATAGCAAAAAATCACACTGTTTGAATTCCCTTCAAATGATCACAATTGTCCTCCCTTTTTTAGCAACTCAAATCAATAAACAATCCACGTTTATGAGGTTGAATGTGTTTTTATAAGTCAAAAAGAAAAAGGAACTGACACAGATTTATCAACCTAATTAGACCCAACAACCAAAACACACTACTTGAATTCAGTTATAATCTCACAAATTCCGTATGGAATATATGAAAATTATTTCCGTTCTACAACTTTTTTATAATAAAAAAATATCCTTTAATCGAATCCCAAAAAACAACCAGTGTCACTAACTACTCACATGTATACGTTTCAATATATGCATATTACAATCACCTCCCTGGTGGTATATGCCTCCATTCCAAAGATTTTGAATTTTGATTCTTGGTATAATTCTTGGTGTCCTTCTGCCAACACAAAAGAGTAAATTTTGAAATAGATCCAATCAATTCTGAAACTTAAATGAAATTAATTATTCACCATTTCTTAATTAAATAAACCCATGAAGATACTTCACTTTCATTAAAATTAAGTAAGCCCTCTTTACCAAAAAAAGTAGAATAAATTTTGCTAAAGTTTATATAAGTAAGATATAAAACAATTATGATATCATTTGCTTTAATAGAAGTTACCTTCACTTTTCTTAATTAAATGTTTAGTTTGTCGAATAAGAGTATTGCATGCTTACCAACTAAAAGAAAATAATAAAAAGAGGCACCCTTTTCCAGATTCTATCACAAGATTTTCATTTCCAAAGTAAAAATAAATTAAGTATTATCATATAAATCAAAAGATGAAGGTCACAAAGATCTGGGATATTGAAAAATAGGTACGTAATAACTATTCTGGGACAAAAACATCAGTTATTCCCATTATATTCAGAAGGAGAAAAATGTAAAGGAAGAGTCTTGATGTACACGTGTTGTTTCATAAAGCTTTGGTGTATTTATTGAGGTTCGTCTAGATATGACGCAATGATAGCAAAGTGGCCAAGTCCAACAAATAAGGGGTCTACAGAAGTTTCACAAATAAGCTTTGGTGTATTTTTTAATTACTCTGTTTCAGTTCATTTTTATGATATTATTCAGCTATATGTGTGGATTTGTATGTCAGAAATAGCTCTTATTTACTTTTTTTTTGGGAGGGGGGTTGGAATTGTGGGTTTTGTTCAATTCTCACATTTGAGACGTAAAGATCGATTTTTGTGTTGGTATAGTTTTAAAATATTTTTTGTTTTAAAAATATTTTTTGTTCCGACCAGTACTTGCTTTGTTACCTAATTGGTTGTTGAAATTGTGGGACAAATGATAGAAATAAAACATATTTTATGCTTCTTTAGCTAATTATATAGCATTTGCTTAGTTGTAATGAGTTTTTGAAAGAAACCTACACCACATGAACTTTATGTCCAAACTCATGATTTGGTCCCATCCCAGCTAGATTGGGGTTTTTTCTTTTAAATTCTAATTGTTTGTTGGGAGTTTGTTTTAAAAATGGGAATTAACTTTAAGTTAATTATTACTTCTTTGGATGCATACTTTAATTTGAAATGTGAGCTAAAATAAATATCATTGAATGAGATAATTTCTTATGTATTAGAAGTCTTTGTCAATGACTGTCGTTTTACTTAACTTATTATGGTTGGTGGTATGAAGGTTTGAAATCGATACTTTTTTACCGTTAATTAGATGCTTTCCGTAAGGCCTCTATATTCTTATCTACTTCATCATAGCTTGAAATCTTTAAATCAAGTTCTTAAATATTTAAAAGTCCAATGACGACTTCAGTTTTGAATGTTTGTGTTTAATTTGTGTTTTAAAATTTATTTTAAAACACATAAATCTGGGTGTTTAGATTTGTAATAAATTTGTGTTCTCGCTCTATCTCTCTCTCTCCCACACCAATAGCACGCATACACATAAAAACACACATTTGGGTGTCTTTTAATTTGGCTATTTTTATTTTTATTATGAAATAGGTTTATAGTTATGATGAAATAGATTTTTTATTTATGAATGTTAGGATGGAATGGATGTTGAGCTGGATATTATTGAGTGTTCATTTTGTAAAATTTGTAGGCTAATTTCGGTTGTCTTTTTCCTTAATTTTGGTTTTGGGAATTGGATGTGTATGTATTATGTTTGATTAAATGCATGTTAATTGTATGAAATTTCATTGTAATTGATGTTAATTATATATGGCTTATGAAATTTATTGTGTAGCTACAACTGCTTTCAATTTGCACAATCATCGACCAAATGGATGATGTTGTTATATTTGGTAGTGTAAGTTTATCATCTGATTAACTCTCTCTAAAGATATCTTATTGCTTTTTTTAATAACTTATTTGTTTTAATTTATTTTCATTAATATCGTGACAGATGGATGACGACTTAGAAAATACCGTATGATAAGTTTTTTTAATCATCATTTTCTTACCTTTTATCTAATCTTTTTACCTGCTTATTTACTTTATTATTTTTTGTCTACAGGTTCGAAGATTTCGTCATAATAATATAGGAGGGGGTAATTCGCAATGAGTATGAACTAAATTGTCTCCGTACACACAACACACATAATATATGCACAAATACACACATAACTGTAACCAATCAAACACTCACAAATCAAACTCACACACCATTATACTGCCACCAATACAGATTTATGATTTAAATCATTAAGCAAATGAACTGTTTGTTGAAATGGTACTAAGAAAATTTTATTTGATCTTAAGTTCATATCTTTTTCTAAATAAATTGATTATTTATTACAATCTCTCTAAATTCTTGCTTATATCAATCTAAATCATCCCCCCCCGATTACATACAAATATGTGTGCTCAATTTTTTTTTAGATAATTCAGGGTAAAGTAAGGGGTCTTATGTTTCAGATTTACAATTGTTTTATTTTTACTCACATATTTCGATAATTTTGGAATTCCAAATATTTTCAAGTATATATTGAAGGATACTTGGTGTAAGCTGTAAAGAATATATTTGGTATAAGTTGTAAAGTAAAGGGTTATGCTCAACATGTTTCTCTATTTTCTGCATATATGTATTTTTGTTTTCCGTCTTTTGTAAAGTTAGATAATTATACATGGTTATGATGATATTGAGTATGGAATGATGTTTTTTTTGGTGGTTTGAATATGTATGGATGATTGTAAGTTTTTTAAACTGGTTTAGATTTTTCTGGATATCTATTTTTAATGGAAATTCTGCCGAAATTTCTTGAAATTAGTAGCTATTAACTTGATGTTTTGGTGGTTGGATGTGTTGATGATTGAATATGTATTAATTTTTGCATGGTATGATGATTTTGGGTATGAAATGATGGTTTTTTTGGTGGTTTGGATATGTATGGATGATTGTAAGTTTTATAAACAGGTTTAGATTTGTTTGGATATCTATTTTTAAAAGAAACTCCGCCAAAATTTTTTAAAATCAGTAACGACTAGCTTGTTGTTTTGGTGGTTAGATATGTGTTGATGATTTGAGTAAGTATTAATTTTTGCATGTGCGTATTTTTTGTGTTTCGTATTTTGTAAAGTTAACTAATTATACATGGTTATGATGATTTTGGGTATGGATTGATTGTTGCTCTGGTAGTTTGAATAAGTAGTGCTGCTGCTGAAAACCTGCTCAAAATGCTCGAGAAAAACATCAAAATTACATATCAAAATGTTAACTGTATGTGGGACTTCGGGTGGAATGAGGTGATGTTTACATATGTTGAAACAGATGACATTATAATGGATGTGGACCGGACGTGGTTGATGAACTCAGACAAAATCATAAGAGAATGGTAACATGAGAAGCTCCAGTACTCTATGATGTTAATTGAGTTGTTTTCTAATACATTTTGTAATATGAGTTTCGTATTGCCCAATTGTGGTGTTGTAAAAAGGTAAAGTACATAATTATTTGTAGAGTTTTGTTTTGAATTTGTTGTTACAGTATATATATATATATATATATATATATATATATATATATATTCTAGCTGTATCCATGGACGGTGGATTTTATTCCAAATTTTGGACGGCCCAGATGATTTTTTTGGCTATATGCTTGACCAAATTTATCTTTTTTGGCGATTGGGTCAATTATTTTTGAAGTTCTTATTTTATTTCTTTTTTTCTTTTATCAGGCAAAGGAGCTCCAAACCAATTTGGTGCACATGAACCTTTTAAGCAATTGGGTATCATTATGCTATTTCCTTACTACAATGCTTTTACCTGTTAATGTATCAGCGACTAGTATTTAGTGGACACATTTGTATGATTGATTGTGCTTAAATTAGTTTTACTAATTAATCCATGTTCCATCTAAAATTACAAATTAAATGAAGGGAATCAATAGCATATAGGCGTGGAGGAGTGCTTTTAAATGTGCTTAAAGAAAATATGAAGGTCATTGGCATTGGGATTGTTTCGAATTTAAAAAATATAATTAACTGGCCTAGGTCAATTTTATTGTTGAGTGAATGTGGATGTTGGCTTTAGTTGTTTCCTTAACAAATTCATTTTTCCTTGCCAGTCTCGATTCGTAAATAATGAGCATGTAGCAAAATTCTTGACTTCTTTACTTTTTGGGTGGGATGTCTATCTTGATTAGAAATTTTCTTATTTACAACAAATATTTACAAAAATTTCTAATTTTTATCAAATATATACTCTTTAAACATTGTAACTCACATTTTTCATTTAGATTCATTTTAAGGTATTAAATAATTACACGAGTATTCATAGTCTTGGAATCGCAGGTTAACCTATATATATATAAGTTTTAATGAATGTGTCGATAACTTTTTTAAAACCGCATGTACATATGCATATATATATATATACTAGGTTAACTCAGGTTTTCTAAGACTACTAATACTGTAAATTATTTAATACCTAAAAATGAATCTAAATGAAAAATGTGAGTTACAATGTTTAAAGAGTATATATTTGATAAAAATTAGAAAATTTTGTAAATATTTGTTGTAAATAAGAAAATTTCTAACCACCAAAACACAAAAAATACGCACATGCAGAAATTAATACGTACTCAAATCATCAACACATATCTAACCACCAAAACAGCAAGCTAGTCGCTACTGATTTTAAAAAAATTTGGCAAAGTTTCTTTTAAAAATAGATATCCAGACAAATCTAAACCTGTCTATAAAACTTACAATCATCCGTACATATCCAAACCACCAAAAAAACCATCATTTCATACCCAAAATCATCAAACCATGCAAAAATTAATACATATTCAATCATCAACACATCCAACCACCAAAACATCAAGCTAATACCTACTAATTTCAAGAAATTTCGACAGAATTTCCTTTAAAAAATAGATATCCAGAAAAATCTAAACCTGTTTAAAAAACATACAATCATCCATATATATTCAAATCACCAAAAAAAACATCATTCCATACACAAAATCATCATAACCATGTATAATTATCTAACTTGACAAAAGACGGAAAACAAAAATACATATATGCAGAAAATAGAGAAACATGTTGAGCATAACCCTTTACTTTACAACTTACACCAAATATATTCTTTACAGCTTACACCAAGTATCTTTCAATATATACCTGAAAATATTTGGAATTCCAAAATTATCGAAATATGTTTGTAAAAATAAAACAATTGTAAATCCGAAACATAAGACCCCTTACTTTACCTTGAATTATCTAAAAAACAAATGAGCACACATATTTGTATGTAATGGGGGGGGGGGGGAATGATTTAGATTGATATAAACAAGAATTTAGAGAGATTGTAATAAATAATCAATTTATTTAGAAAAAGATATGGACTTAAGATCAAATAAAATTTTCTTAGTACCATTTCAACAAACGGTTCATTTGCTTAATGATTTAAATCATAAATCTGTATTGGTGGCAGTATAATGGTGTGTGAGTTGGATTTGTGAGTGTTTGATTGGTTACGGTTATGTGTGTGTATTTGTGCATATATTATGTGTGTTGTGTGTACGGAGACATTTTAGTTCATACTCATTGCAAATTACCACTCCTACATTATTATGACGAAATCTTCGAACCTGTAGACAAAAAAATAATGAATAGTAAATAAGCAGTTAAAAAAATTAGATAAAAGGTAAGAAAATGATGATTAACAAAACTTATCATACGATATTTTCTAAGTCGTCATCCATCTGTCACGATATTAATGAAAATAAATTAAAACAAATAAGTTATTAAAAAAAGTAATAAGATATCTTTAGAGAGAGTTAATCAAATGATAAACTTACACTACCAAATATAACAACATCATCCATTGGTCGATGATTGTGCAGTTGAAACGGTTGTAGCTACACAATAAATTTCATAAGCCATATATAATTAACATCAATTACAATGAAATTTCATACAATTAACATGCATTTAATCAAACATAATACATACACCTCCAATTCCCAAAACCAAAATTAAGGAAAAAGACAATCGAAATTAGCCTACAAATTTTACAAAATGAACACTCAATAATAACTAGCTCAACATCCATTCTATCCTAACATTCATAATTAAAAAATCTATTTCATCATAACTATAAACCTATTTCATAATAAAAATAAAAACAGCCAAATTAAAAGACACCCAAATGTGTGTTGTTATGTGTGTGCGTGCTATTGGCGTGGGAGAGAGAGAGAGATAGAGAGAGAACACAAATTTAAAACAAATCTAAACACCAAAATTTGTGTTTTAAAACAAATTTTAAAACACAAATTAAACACAAACATTCAAAAACTGAAGTTGTCGTCGACTTTAAATATTCGGCAACTTCGGTTAAAGATTTCAAGCTATGATGAAGTAGATAAGAATATAGAGGCCTTACGAAAGCATCGAATGAATAAAAAAAAAGTATCGATTTCAAACCTTCATACCACCAACCATAATAAGTTAAGTAAAATGACAGTCATTGACAAAGACTTCTAATACATAAGAAATTATTTCATTCAATAATATTTATTTTAGCTCACATTTCAAATTAAAGTATACATCCAAAGAAGTAATAATTAACTTAAAGTTAATTCCTATTTTTAAAACAAACTCCCAACAAACAATTAGAATTTAAAAGGAAAAACCCCAATCTAGCTGGGATGGGACCAAATCATGAGTTTGGACATAAAGTTCATGTGGTGTAGGTTTCTTTCAAAAACTCATTACAGCTAAGCAAATGCTATGTAATTAGCTAAAGAAGCATAAAATATGTTTTATTTCTATCATTTGTCCCACAATTTCAACAACCAATTAGGTAACAAAGCAAGTACTGCTCGGAATAAAAAATATTTTTAAAACAAAAAATATTTTAAAACTATACCAACACAAAAATCGATTTTTACGTCTCAAATGTGAGAATTGAACAAAACCCACAATTCCAACCCCCCCCCCTCCCCAAAAAAAAAGTAAATAAGAGCTATTTCTGACATACAAATCCACACATATAAAGTGAATAATATCATAAAAAGAACTAAAATAGAAAGCAATTAAAAAAATACACCAAAGCTTATTTGTGAAACTTCAGAGACCCTTTATTTGTTGGACTTGGCCACTTTGCTATCATTAAATCATATCTAGACGAACCTCAATAAATACACCAAAGCTTTATGAAACAACACATGTACATCAAGACTCTTCCTTTACTTTTTTCTCCTTCTAAATATAGTGGGAATAACTGATGTTTTTGTCCCAGAATAGTTATTACGTACCTATTTTTCAATATCCCAGATCTTTGTGACCTTCATCTTTTGATTTATATGATAATACTTAATTTATTTTTACTTTGGAAATGAAAATCTTGTGATAGAATCTGGAAAAGGGTGCCTCTTTTTATTATTTTCTTTTAGTTGGTAAGCATGCAATACTCTTATTCGACAAACTAAACATTTAATTAAGAAAAGTGAAGGTAACTTCTACTAAAGTAAATGATATCATAATTGTTTCACATCTTACTTATATAAACTTTAGCAAAATTTATTCTACTTTTTTTGGTAAAGAGGGCTTACTTAATTTTAATGAAAGTGAAGTATCTTCATGGGTTTATTTAATTAAAAAATGATGAATAATTAATTTAATTTAAGTTTCAGAATTTATTGGATTTATTTCAAAATTTACTCTTTTGTGTTGGCAGAAGGACACCAAGAATTATACCAAGAATCAAAATTCAAAATCTTTGGAATGGTGGCATATACCACCAGGGAGGTGATTGTAATATGCATATATTGAAACGTATACATATGAGTAGTTAGTGACACTCGTTGTTTTTTGGGATTCCATTAAAGGATATTTTTTTATTATAAAAAAGTTGTAGAATGGAAATAATTTTCATATACTCCATACGGAATTTGTGAGATTATAACTGAATTCAAGCAGTGTGTTTTGGTTGTTGGGTCTAATTAGGTTGATAAATCTATGTGTCAGTTCCTTTTTCTTTTTGACTTATAAAAACACATTCAACCTCATAAAAAGGGGATTGTTTATTGATTTGAGTTGCTAAAAAAGGGAGGACAATTGTGATCTTTTGAAGGGAATTCAAGCAGTGTGATTTTTTGCTATAACAATTCACATATAGGCACAATTTTGGTTATACCTTCAAACAGTCCCAAGTTATGTCTCAAGGAACCTCTAGGCATTCAAATACACTTCAAAACATCATTAAAACTTATCACCACGACCTTAATAAGCTTGCACAAATCGGTTTGATTTTTGGCACCAAAACAGTCCACCTCTAAACTTTCTTTGTCTTAAACGGTTACTTAATATGTAGGAGTATTAGATATTAAAACCCTGTACTCCGTTCGTCTCTCTCCCTCTCCCTATCGGTCCTCAGTACATTAAGTACACAAATGAGAGAAATGCTCAACAACTGTCATTGGGTATTATAATTTGAGATTGCCATTGGTTTTAAAAAATTATAATTCTTGGGTAAGGGCATTTTTATTTTATTTTATATATATAGTAGTCTTTGATTATTTAAATGAATTTATTTTCCGATTTGTTTTCCCAAGGAAAGTTATATTCTTCTTGAGTTCAGCTAGGTATTTTCGTTTAGTCAATTTACTTCCTGCTTTTGGATGGGAAGGAAAAGTTAGGTTCTGTTTCTTTCCAAACAAAACCATTATGTTATTGAGTTTTATTTTTAATACTAATTCTAAAACACTTATGAAAAAATATAGGGACAAAGACAGTTTTTTGTTTTGGACAATAGTACCCTTATTATTTAAATAGGGTGGAAAACCACAACATGAATTGTTAAGGGTATAATTGTCCAAATAAAAAACAATTGCCCTGTCCCCTCAGTTTTTTTCCATTTATTATCACCTCACTTTTTATGTTTATAATTATCTATTTTGGTTAGTCTATTTTTCCCCAACTGCAAGTCTGAAATTGTTGAAATTGTTTGATTAAGTTTGTCTTATAACCTTTTTTAATAATAATTTCCTTGTCATCTATGAATTGTTGTCTGCTTAATTCTTTTATTGATATTATTGTGATTGTGATGGTGGCTGTTATGCAAGTCCTAATCAATTTCAGTATTTACCCTCACAAATTTGCTAATATGCATATCCCATATCATTTCATGAGTCGATTGTTCTTCAATTTTCCTACAAATATTTTTATAGTTATAGTTATGTCACTCTCACTACCCTCTAATACAAAGAAGTTACCTGTATGATGGGTTTAAGATATATATAAAATTATGTGGTAAATAACAGTGGTATGATTATATTTGAATTTCATTTCTACCATCTTCGCCCTTAGATCCCTCTTTTAGCTGTTCAAAACTTTCTGATGGTTCCATACCATTAGATCTCTATTTTAGCTATTAAAAACTTTCTTAGCTATTAGTGTGTTTTGGTTGTTGGGTCTAATTGAGTTGATAAATCTCTGTGTCAAGTTCCTTTTTCTTTTGACTTATAAAACACATTCAACCTCATAAAAGGGATTGTTTATTGATTTGAGTTGCTAAAAAAGGGAGGACAATTATGATCAACATTTGATCCAAAAAAGATCCAAAATTCAGTTTTATTTACCCAATCTTATTTAAACTACTTCAATATACATATATCAAGCTTTCCTTGATAATAGCCTAGCCCAGTTCTCTCTTTTTAAACCAAACAGTTCTAAGAGACATAAAATCAAACATGAAATGGGCATTAGTTTTATGGACAGAATTCTTAGAGATTTATACATTGCTTCAAGCCATTTTTCCCTCCCTTATTACTCCGCACAACAACTATTCTCCTTTGACTAAATCCCAATTACCAAAACAACCAATAATTTAATTACAACAACCATTATAATGAACAACACTTAGTTTCTAATTTCGAATGAAATAACACAATACTAACCTTGTAAAGATTGAGTATTGCTGAAACGTTAGCTTAATTAATCAGCTTATAAACCTCCTTCACTACTGCTGTTACAACTATATTTCCAATTCAACCCATTACTTTTCTTCTTTTTTTTTTTCGATATTGAAGAAGTTTCCGCAAGCCTTTATGCCTTATGGTACATAACAGTTAAAGGGAACACTGGTTCAGTTATGAAAAAAAATGAAACGAACACAGGAAGAGGAACTGAGAATCATCTTCTTATTTTTTTTTCCAAATATCAGAGTAGTGGCTTAGTTAACACTTAGTTTTCTTATTAATTTCCATTTTTGGAACCTTCACTTTTCTTACACTTGATTAACAGGAAGGTGGGAGACTTGGATTACCTCCGTAACTCTGCTTCTCTCCAAAAGTCCCTCCTTTTGGTTTTCATTCTTAGTCTTTGAATCCCATGGGGAGTTTCTCTTATAAGTCTTTCTTTACTCATTTTTTAGGGAGTTGTTCTTTGAATAAGTTTCTGTAGCTTCTTACATTTGGAAAGGTGGGGTATTAAAGTATATTAACACAAAATTACTCATCATGTAGGCTATTTGTCCTTATGGCCTCTCTTCCCTTCCGTCAATTCCTTTAAGGAATGATATAAAAAGAGAGGGAAAAATATTCAATAAAAAGAAAATAAGTAGACTTAGTAAATATAGAACAACCCAGATCCCAAAAGTTATTATTATTATCTATATCTATATCTACTACTACTATTTTACTATAGTTAATTCTGAGCACTAACACTAAGATCTGAATTTTCAGTGTTTTCCTAATAATCAACAGTTTTAAATCAATTTTTACCCTTCATTATTAAGTCCATAGTCTCTGAAAGAACCCAAGATTACCTGATATTTATTCATCATGCCACTTTTGCATTCCCATACTAACCAGTAACCATCAAACTTTTTGTTTCTTGCAAAAACCAGTTTTAGTTTGTAATGTTGACCAAATGAGGCCCATCATATTGTGGATCCAATTCCTGATATGGAATTACCCATGACTGCATGTTTTGTCATTTTTCCATACTTAACAATAAGTGATATGGCATTTATTTGATTTTTTAAGGGGATTTTTTCTCTTTTACTTACTGTCAATTAATCCCCAATATATAACAGAAAATTACATCCATCGGCATTAATGGCTTAAATATATGGGGAATGTGGACAATTACAATGATGTTCAAGCGGATAGTTCAGCCTATATAGCAATGCTATTATATTTCTTCTAGATTGTTCGCTCTCTGTAGAGATAAAGTCATTTATTTATTTTTTCAATACGGAGAGGATAGTGATAAGTTTGACAAAAAAAAACTTGTGAACTTGGTAAATTATTGACGTGTCTGCTTATTTAAGCTTATAATTAGATAACTGCACAGTGAAGTAGAAATATCTTCACAATCAAGAATTTGTTCCTAACGTAGCAGTAAGTTTCTCAACAAATGTCACTTAATCCACAATAAAATAGTTTTGAAGCAATCAACCACATCAGAGGTATGCAAATATTTTTGAAGCAAAATCAATACAAATTAATGTTGAAATCAAAATGGCAGTTAAAATGGCACTTGAATCAAGAGGACTCTACACAGAAGGTATAGATAATAGGCCTTAAGTTTGGTAATAATCAAAATCTACATATATGCAATCTATCTATCCCACATTATGCACAATTTGAGGACAAAATCAGAGATATCACAACTTTGTCTGGGTTTGGTACCAGCGAAGAATCGCAGGAGTAGCGAGGAGATGGCCACCAAGAAGCGAGAAGTTGGCGGACACAGAGGGAGGAAGAAAAGCACCAGTGCTGCAATAAGAGATCAAATGTTCTATAAGCACCGTCGAAATTTTGAGATTCCTTGTTTACTATATGTAGGATCCACTATGGGTAAAAATGGAATATATTTGATACTCTCCTCAAAAGGGATTATTTCTTAATGACATCAAAAGTAATTTCTTAATGACATCAAAAGTAATTTCTTAATGAAGGGAGTATTTCTTAATGACATCAAAAGTAATTTGAGTATTTTATTTTTGGGTGCAACATATTCATTAGTGATATCACAACTTTTGAATAGTGACCTTATAAAAGATTAGGTGGATTTACATAATTTTACTCCATAAATTAACTGTTTTTACAGTATCTAATGAGCTATATACTCTTTCTCAATTATTATGGTAAAATCTTATTTCCTTATCCCGAAAGAATTTGTAAAAAATAATATTTTAATGACATAAAACTTTTGAGGAAAAGAAAATCCAAGGATCCCAGAATGATTGTGATTGACTGGATTTTTAAGATGAGGCCTATTTAAGGCCTTTCTTACTTGACTTTCACACTTAATAAAGTCTCTATATAGGTTTAATTTGATTCTAATAAGTATTGGTTAAATTTTTATAATTGTCTCACATTCTAAAGACTCCTTTCATGTTTTCCAATAATTTGATTGGGTCATTGGGTTTTTTTATGGGTTAATAAGTGAACCAAAAACAATACTATGATTTCAATGAAGATATTCATTATTATATGCAATCAGGCGTGGAAGCATGATAGTACACCAACTTAAACAATTTAAAGCAAAAAAAGGACTTGGTATTGAATTTCACCATCAATTTCATACGCAGTAATTTAAAACGGGATAAAGTACTAATTTTTCTACAAAATTTGGCATCAATATCATCCTCGGGGATAATTCCAATGACATCATATTCCAGTGACATCAATGTATACTTTTTAATTTAATTAACACAATAACAAATAGTAAATATCTATTTTATTACCAAGAAACATGTTACATCAAAAAAAGGAAGAGAGAGCACAAAGACACAAAATTACAGTCTAGCATGACACAAACACAAAAACTAAATCTTTATTTTTAAAAAGATAAGTACAAAGGAATTGATGATCAATTCAAAGGCGAAATCCAGCGAAACCAACAAAATGAATATGGAAAGCAATCTACCGACTATATAAATGCATGCAGTTAGATAAAGAATCAAACTAAGTATTAGTTATGCAGAAAATAGATAAAACAACAAAAGTCTTCCAAAACTGAATGTTCTGCCACAAAAGCATAACGACAGTCGAAAAATGTAATTCAAATGACAATAAGAGACACTTAAAAAAAATTGAATATGAACATTGAATCAACATGTACAAAAGTTCAAATCACAGATGAAAACAGTATTATTAAACCAATAATATTGAAGCAAAATCAATACAAATTAATGTTGAAGCAAAATGGCAGTTAAAATGTCACTTGAATCAAGAGGACTCTACACAGAAGTTATAGATAATAGGCCTTAAGTTTGGTAATAAATGAATCAAAATTATGCACAATTCAAAATGAGATATCACAGCTTTGTCTAAACTTGGCAGCAATAAATCACCAGACCTAAAATGAAGAAATCGAATGAGGGAGAACTAAAATGAGAGGGGAATTGGAGAACTAAAACAAAGAGGTCAAAAGGAAAACGAAAGAGGGAAAGGAAAGAGGGAAAAAATACATGTAACTCGTCATAATTCAGTGTAAAAAGTTAGGAATTTCCTTCAATTCCTTTTAAATAAAAGCAATGCAAAGAGAAAACAAAAAAAATACGTCACTTGGTGAAATTATGACTACATGATTACCATCAAAGTTCCATTTCAACACCTTGATAAAATTTATTAAAAAAAGATTTTTAAGTCGGAAAAATAAAAATATTTCAGTTCATTCCCTATCATCCCAAACTCGAAATAGACCATCATTCACCACACTAAAAAAAGGGAAAGTAACCGAAATAAGTCACTGAGAAAACCGGTAGAAATAGCACAATCATGAGAGCATCAAGCTGAGTTAACTTGTTATACTTAGATAAATTTAAAAAACACACTAATAGTACATATCTTTTCCAAAATCTATGTTGTTGCTCTTTAATGAGTATTATAGAGCAAATTCAATAATGTCAGCAAATATAGACAAACTTTTATCATCTACAACAAACACGGGCAACTAAAAAAATACCAAAAATGTAAACTTGCAAATACACAAAATAAAGGCTACTAAAAAAAGTTGGTATAATTTTAAGCTAAAATGCACAATGATTTTGTCCTTGTTACTCAATAACCACAAACCCAAAACATGAAACATGTGAACCAAGACAAAAAACCGAATACACACCTTGCTCAAAACCCTCACCATTGTGTTTATGCTGCTTTTCGAAAGATTCCATTGCTATTAAGAAAAAGGCATTATTTAAACAAACCAGAGCAGAAAGAAGTACTTTTCAGGCTATGGAATATCAGGGAGTACAAAAAAGAACATCTTTTTTCTATCAACTGACATTTTTTTTCTCATTTTCCTTAAATAATGATGAAAAAAATGAGAGCTTGACTAAGAAATTAAAATCATTTTGAGGTGCATTTTCCACATAATTTCAAAAAAAACTTTTACATTGGAAAAAACACTTCAAAAACGGACTTGACCAACATTTAAACACTTTTTCTTCCAAAACCAATTTTAATTTATAGAAGTCTGAAAAGTTCAAATAGCATAAACATCTAAAAATTTAGGAATAAAATTTAGGAATAAATCTCAAGCTCCTTAAATAAAAACTGAAAAGAACCAATAAATGATAAAAACACAAACAAATATACTAATCTTTTATTTAGAAACAAAAGCTCAACACATGAACTTGCAACCACTTAGCATACTCTCAAGAACTCCTACCCATGTTGTGATGACAAAAGTAAAAAATAAGTCCCCATCAATTTATTTCAAGTGGGCTTAGAAGGATTTAACTATACAGCAAAAGCAGACTTGTTAATAAACAGAAAAAGTAGGTACTATAAACTAAAACTCATAGCCAAAATGCCCAAAGTTTATGCCAAAATAAAAGCTTGTTCAGTACAATCGTTCTCGGGGGGAGAATACGTACATACTTGAGTATTTAGACATGACATTGAACAGTAACATAAGTTAGAAGATTAATGTACAAAATTAAATATCTCAAATTATCAATCCATGTTAAATGGTAACAATTAAAGCTGGATGGATGTTGCCATGAAAACGATTGTCGTCTAGAGTGAGCAAGTTTAAAGGGCTTAAATTGCCTAGAGATGATGGAATGGTACCTGAGAAATGGTTTTGTAAAAATATTTCAATTGATTGTGAAGGATCACACCACCATCAACTATAACATTTATAATTTCCTCTGCCAATTCAAATTTAAAGCACAATTATGCTAACATATATAAAGAGCAATTATGCTAACATAGTGGTTAAAACTGAAAACCCTAGAAAGGGAAAATAATTAAGATGCTATGCAAGGAAAAGATACCGTTCTTCGCGAGCTCAGCAAGAACATGAGTGGTGTGCTTAGCCGCAGCTCGATCGGCTTCGTTCCAAGAGAAGGTGGAGTTCAAGATATTAACTGCGCTACCACCTCGCATGATAATAGCGGCCATTAGGAGTCATGGGAGAAAGAAGGCGACGATTTGCAGAGATCCATCTTGTCTCCGTCGAACTCTTCGTGCAGTAGTTTCCTTTTTGCCCTTTCCTCTCCGGTTTATTGACCTTGTCGTGGCGCTTCTGAAAATCCATTCAAGCCCTTCCAATTGATTGTTCCAATTTTAGTGGGCAACAGAGCTTCCAATTTCAGTGGGCAACAGACCTTCCAATTGATTGTTCCATATTTCAAAATCGGCCAAGTTGACAATGAGCCAGACCAGGTACGTACGAACCAGACCTGATCTAGGGTTAACGATTGAGAGGAAAGGGATTGGAAAGAGTCTAAAGTTATTTACGGCTAGAGTGATTGATTTTGGCCTCTCTTTTTACCTTTTTACAGCGGACTCTCTTTCTCTTCCACTGTGTATGCTACGGATTTTGAATCTAATAGTGTTAGTGAAGATTTCAATCAATGGTTAGATTTATCATAAAGTTTTAACGGTCCGGATCTAATATTAGGCCGTGAGCGGGAAGTTCAATTTTTTCAAAAACCGTTCTGTTTTGTATAAATATATATATATATATATATATAAACAATAAAATAATTTTGCCCAATTTAAAATAAAATAATTTTTGAGATATTTAAATAATAAAATTAATTTGAATAGAAAATGCCCATATGTAAAAATGATTTAATCAAAATCTCCATCTTCTTTTCAAATTCGGTTAAACAAGCATTTGATAATTAAAGTATGACTTTTGTCCCATAATGCATGACCCAATTGATTTAACACTTTATAATATCAAGATCAAGAAAATCAATTAAATAAGATTTAGAAAATATTTTTGTTAAAGTAAATAAGATAAATAAAATAATTATAATAAAAAATCATATGGAGAGGATTCTACCCTTTTAATTAATTTATTTACTAATTATTGTTATTGTGAGACTCTAAATTTTATGAATAAAGATTTAAATTTCTCGAAATATTTTTTTGAATATTATGGTGTGGATTTAATATAATGTTATAGTTGTGGGTAATATTTATAAATTTTGAAAAGTATGCAAGTTGTTGTATAATATTCGATTGGTCGGGAAATATTCTTTTATCGTGGAATATCCGTACGACTGTACAATCATTGGTGGACCCCACAACAGAATTATTGTCAGATTGAGAAAACGACAAAAATATTTTTATGAAAATAACCACGGAAGTTTTACCGTTAAAACTGTTGAACTACTTGGTATTAAAAGTACAGTAATACGCGTGGTTGCATAGTAGCACACGGTATTGATTATTGATGCTTACGTGAGAAGTCACTCAGTTTTGTTCAATTATTGCTACAAGAATTCTTTGTGACATAGTATCTCACGTTATTTGATTCAATTATTGTCGATATTTTATATATTATTAAATCAATAATTGAGACGACAAAGTTATTAATATTATTATTTGCAATATTAACGATGTCTAGAAGTTCTGTCAAGGAGAGGTTTGGTCACCTAATTGCGCGCCAGTAGGAAGAGATCCTTATTGGAAAGCCCCCTCTTTCCTGGGAACGACCTGGTCGATTAATTTTGTGAATTATAATAAAGGTGATAAGTTTTGTTTTATTATTATTATAAACGTAATAAAACAGAAAACTTTTTATATCAAACAGAACACTTTTTATAAAGTTTTGTTTTATTTGATTATAAATAGAATATATTATATTTTATTATGCATAGTGTTTGCATAGTAAAATCTTTTTACTATAAAATGTAATACTTTTATAAAGTTATTTGTTTTATTAGATTATAAATAGAATATAATATATTTTATTATGCATAGTATTTGTATAGTATAATCTTTTTATATAAAAATGTAATACTTTTATAAAGTTATTTATTTTATTAGACTATAAATAGAATATATAATATTCTATTATGCAGTTGTTTGCATAGTGCTCGCATAGTAAAATCTTTTTATATAAAATGTAATACTTTTATAAAGTTATTAGTTTTATTAGATTATAAATAGAATATATTATATTTT
The DNA here is from genome assembly GCA_020205615.1 of Panax quinquefolius. Taxonomy (NCBI): domain Eukaryota; kingdom Viridiplantae; phylum Streptophyta; class Magnoliopsida; order Apiales; family Araliaceae; genus Panax; species Panax quinquefolius. Next base: position 241,064 of record JAINUW010000333.1, on the reverse strand, counting down.
ATTTAAAAGATTTTGTTTTATTAGAATATTTTATTAATAATTGCATAGTAAATCAATATGGACCGTCTCGCTTAAAAGTAAATCAACTGGACCGTTCATGAATTAGTTACTATTCACCTATTCTCCTATAAATAGAAGCTCATTCCTTCATTATTTCTTACGAATTCACTGAAACTCTAGAGAGAGAAACTATAGAGAGAAAGAAGAAAAGTATTCTGCTACTTCACTACTACTATATCTAGTTTCTTCTAAGGTAAGGGGTATTATTTCTTTTGTATTCATGAAGAGAACTTTTGTTATTCCATTCTTTATTATTATTTTGTTGGAATAACCTTTATACGCGGACTACCCTATACTTGGTTAAATTCTTCTGTTATTCCATTCTTTATTACTCTATTGGAATAACATAAGCGGACTACCGTATACATGATGAAATTCTTCTGTTATTCTATTCTTTATTATTCTGTCGGAATATCCTGTCTGTGCATTTATGCATGACCTGGTTCTATTCTTTATTATTTTATTGGAACATCTTGTCTGTCCGTTTACGCATGACCTGATTTCGTTATTTTTTATTCTGTTAGAATAACCTGTTTGTGTTGTCTATCGCATGCATGGTGAATTCCGTTGTTATTCCATTCTTTATTATTCTGTTGGGAATAACCTGTTTGTGCAGTCTATCGCAAGCATGGTGAATTCTTCTATTATTCCATTCTTTATTATTCTGTTGGAATAACCTGTCTATGTGGATTACCGCATGCATGGTGAATTATCCTTCGTATTCATATGAATAGTATTTTCATTCAAAAGGGATTTTTTCTAGGGGCAGTTTCGTAATTTTTTTGACCCTAAAAAATTCTGGAAAAATTTGAAATGATAATTTGATGAGTTTTCTAGATTGTGACCAAAAATGGCGATTTTTGGATGTATAGATTAGGAGTTATGAATTTTATAGGAAAAGACTATTTTAAAAGTAAACCTTTATAACTCCTTGTGGTTAACTCCAAAATTGGTAAAATTTTTATTGGGAGTACATGTATATAATAGGAGTATATCTTGTAAATTTCAGAATTTTTGGACAAAAGTACAATTTATGATAAATGTCTAAATATTCGGTTGTTTTAGCCATATGAAAAATAGTAAATGAATTTTAAAAAATTCTGAGAAAAATATATGTTCAATATGGGACTATATTCTGCTAAATCCTAGAAAATAAATATTTTTGGGACCGATTTGATATTTTTCATGAAAATGAACTAGTTATGAGTAAATGAATTAAATATGTTATGTGAAGTAATAAAATTTGAAAATAGGATTTTATGGCTTGAAAAAATCCTATATAAGGTATATCTTGATTTTGACGAGGATTTGATTATTGGTGATGAAATCTTATGAGTATGACATTTTGAAAAATTAAATGCATTATTTGATAAAATGTAAACAATTGAAATAAATTGTTTATAAGTTTAAGAAATAATTAAAATATTGTTATAATATTAATGATATTAGATTATGAGATTATTAAGTGATTAATAACATTTGGTTATTATTGAACGCTGGATAAATTGTATTATAAATGTTTAATATTTATCCTTTATCTCATTTGATTGATTCTTTATATCATTGTCATTATCCTCATGCTTATATTATGATGAAAGTCATCTGTGGCCTGTAGTGCATAGATGGACTTGGTATGATTATGACTAGGGATTATTCGGTATAATCATGACCGTAATGTTACAAGTGATGTGGTAAAAGTTCTCATTGGCCCGTAGTGCATTGATTGACAGTTTTTGGTATGATTATGGCTATGGATTCTCTTCGTCCAAGGGTGCAAAGATGAATTGTTTTATGGCATGATCAGGACCGTTGATGAAAACACGATTATCTTTGGCCCATAGTGCATAGATAATTCGTGGTCGTGATATTAACAAATATCCTTGGCCTATAGTGTAGGGATGATTCGATGATGTGGATTAATTATTGAGCTGAGTCTCAATAATGAAATATTAATTCATGGATGTGATATTAACGAATATCCTTGACCGTAGTGCTGGGGTGATTCGATGATGTGGATTATTTATTAAGCTGAGTCTCAGCGATAAAATATTGATAATAAATTTTAAATTCGTAAAAGATAGTAGATATCATGCTCTACTTGACTCTTCTAAAATACAGTTGTATGTCTTTGGCTTGTAGTGCAAAGATGAATTGTTAATGAATATCTTTGGCCGTAGTGCAAAGATGAATTTATTAGTATGATTATGAACATGAACTGTGATTTGGTATAACCATGATCTTTGATATTTCAGGTAAAGACAGGTGATGAAAATTATCTTCGTCCTGGATGAGAAAAGGAATTTGGAACCACAAATATGATTATGAGTTATTCATATGATTGTGGACAGGAACTGTTGATTGATGTTACAAGGATAAAATATTGTTGGTGGACTTTTAATATAGAGAATATAATAGACATTATGGTCTATTTGACTCTTCTAATGAACTGCTCGTTCCGCTGCAACTATGGTTGAAAAGTTTTATCATCTACCATATGTTCTAAATCTCTGATTTATTACTGACGAAGGCTATTGATAATTTAATTATCTTTAGTCATGATATTCTTTACTGGGCTATTTGTGCTCACCCTTTTGCTTCACAATTCCTTTCAGGTAATAAGAGTGTAGCTGGGTCGAGCGGGGATAACAGGGGAATAGAACGGTGGTCAATAGCTGTTGAGGTTCTCTCTAAATAGTATGAAAATAATTTTGTTGAGAACTTTAGATAAGTGTGTCGTATTATATACGTCATTTGATATTTAATTTTGGTGAACCGAATAGGGTGAGGTGAACCCAACTTTGGTAGGGTGTTTTACCACTATCATACAAGATGTCTAATGACATACAACCTCGTGTTATCATAAAGGCAGGTCAGTGCACATCCACTTGCTTTGAGTATATCTACGAGCACTACCTATATGATCTTGGAGTTTATTTGAAATATAATTTTTCACTTGGAGATAGTGGAGATAGTTATATGTCAAGAGAAGACTCACCATTGGAAAGAAGATGATAGTAATCTTCTCGTTTTTCTTTGGGGTCTATTGGGTCAACCATGGATAATTCTGCGGACATATGATATCTATCATAACTTAGACACATGGCCTCCCATGTACGAAGGTTTCCTTGAGCACTTCCCAAAGATTTTAATTTCTAAAACAGTTTTTGACTATAATTTTATGTAAAGTATCATTGTAAGGTTGTGGTCGAGGCACCATGAGAGTTACATACATTTGTATTAAAACTCACAGTTAACTGTGGTCATATTCTATACGACAGTTCAACAGTTGTATAAATGAAGTTTGTATTTGATTTTTATAGTGTGATATCTGGCGACTCAGAATGGGTTGTGTGGACCTATTTTGGGGGCGTCACAGTTATCATCAAAATAAAACTAAAAGTTGGAGACCCAACAATGATGACTCAGATGAAGAAATAGACATGATGTCAAGAAGACTCAAGGGGATACTACAAAGGAAGAATAAGAGAAGAAATACTTTCAATTCGAATAAACTCAAAAGAAATCAAACTGAAGAGATGTGCTTCGAATGTGGATGTCCTGTCACTTCTAGAAAGATTGTTTTTAATTAAAGAACACAGGGAAGACAAACTACGAAGATAACAAGAAGAACAAAGCCCTTGTGACTTGGAGTGATGAGGAATCCGAATTGGAGATCGATGCTAAAGATGAGATAGCACAAGTATGCTTTGTGGGAATTGAACGTGAAGCTAATCAGGTATCTCTTAATGAACTGAACTCATTAGAACAAGAAAATAAGAAGTTAAAAGAAAAGAATGCATGCTAAGGAGGTTTAGTTAATACTTTAATGAGTGAATTAGATTCACTAATAGATGAAGAAAAAGAAATTGAAAAGGAATCTATATTTAAAGAAGAAAAGGTTTTAATTGCTTAGATTGATTATTTAAACAATTATAACAAAATACTTTTCAATAAGGTAATTTTCTTGAATAATGAAGTCCAAAAATTGACTAATGAGCTAAAAATGAGAGATGTGTGTATTGATGCATTTAGTGATAAATATCTTGTTAAAACCTTTCCTAATAATGAACTTCAAAAAGAAATAGACTCACTAAAATTATCTCTTGCTAAATTTGTCCAAAGTGAAAATTTAAATGTCATATTAGGTAAACAAAGACCTAGTTTTGAAAGACAATGAATTGGTTATGATTCTATGCATAAAAAGAGTAATATGAAAATGCTAAAATCAAAGTCATGGTTTAATTTAAATTATTGCTCTCCTTTCATAACTTGTAAATATTGTGGTATTAAAGGTCATTTAGATATAAATTGTTTTAAGAAACGAAACAAGGTTAAAAAGGTATGGATTAAAAAGAATGATTTACATGCTACTAACATAAGTGGACCCAAAAAGATATGGTACTAAAAGGATAAATTATTCTTTCTTGACAGGTATTGTTTAAAGGTAAGAGTTCCATCTCAAAAATGGATTCTTGATAGCAGATGTTCTCGGCACATGACAAGTGATAAATCAAAATTCGTAGAACTAAATATCAAGAAGAAGAATGGAACGGTCACGTTTGGAGACAATAAAACCTTTGAGATAATTGGAAAAGGTAAAATTGGTAATGGCAAGGTAAGTATAAATAATGTGCACCTCGTTAATGGCCTTGATTTCAATTTAATTAGTATTAGTCAATTAATGGATAATGACCATCAAGTTAACTTTGAAAAAGATAAATGCACAATATTTCATGGTACTAACAATTTTCTAGTTGCACAAAGAGAAGAAAATATATATACTCTTGATTTTGAGCAACAGGATGAAGAACTATGTCTTACTTCAGTATAAGATGAAGCTTATTTATGGCATAAAAGGATGAGACATGTTCACATGGACTTAATCAAGAAACTAGTCTCAAAGAATCTCGTCTAAGGGTTGCCAAGAATCAGGTTTGAAAAGAAAGGAATATATATTCCTTGTAAGACCCCAACTTTTATGAATAAAGATGAATTTTTCTATAAATATCATTTTTAAATATTAAAGTGTGAATTTGTTATAATGTTATAGTTATGGGTAATATTTATAAATTTTGCAAAGTAAGCAAGTTATATAATATTCGATTGGTCGGGGAATATTCTTCTTGTCGGGGAATATTCGTACGACGACACAATCATTGGTGGACCCCACAACAAAATTATTGTCGGAGTTAGAAAACGACAAAATTATCTTTTTATAAAAATAACGGCGAAAGTTTTACCGTTAACTGTTGAAATATCCGGTGATAAAAGTACAGTAATACGCGTGGTTGCATAGTAGCACACGATATTAATTATTGATGCTTACGTAAGAAGTCACTCAGTTTTGTTCAATTATTGCTACAGTAATTGCTGCATAGTATCTCACGTTATTTGATTCAATTATTGTCGATATTTTATATATTATTAAATCAATAATTGAGACTATACAATAATTCATATTATTATTTGCAATATTGGCGATGTCTAGAAAGTTCTGTCGAGGAGAGGTTTAGTCACCTAATTGCGCGCCAATAAGGAGAAATCCTTATTGGAAAGCCCCCTCTTTCTTAGGAATGATCTGGTTGTTAAATATTATGAGTTATAATATTAATGATGAATAATTGTTGAAAGATTAAATATGTGTTGATTGAAGATAAAATGATTTGTGGTAATATTTATTCAATTTTTGATATAAATAAGAAGTCTGTTATGAGACGTTTGTGGTAAGTTTGGTTTATTCTATGGGGGGCCATATGTCATCATCTAAGAGTCACTTTCGCCAATAGTAATTGCCTTTACCAGACGTCAAACCACTTGCCGTTTCATATTACAGGCATCGAACCAATTGTTGTTTCACATTACAGGCGTCGAACCAATTGTTTTTTCACATTACAGGTGTCGAACCAATTGTCGTTTCACATTACAGGCGTCAAACCACTTGTTGTTTCACATTACAGGCATCAAACCACTTTTATTTTCACATCACTAGTCGTCAAGCCACTTGCCTTTTCACATTGCAAGAGCTAAGCTAGAAATATTCTATAAATAGAAGCCTATTTCTTCATTATTTTTCACCAATTCATTCAAGCTATAGAGAGAGAAAGTATAAAGAGAATAAGAGAGAAAAAAAAAGAGTATTTTGTTACTACAGTATTGCAGTATCCAATCTCCTACTAAGGTAAGGGGGTATTATTTCTTTCGTATTCATGAAGAGAGTTATTTCTTTCAATACTCGTAAGGGTTGTTATTCCATTCTTTATCATTTTGTTGGAATAACCTGTCTACGCGGACTCTGCATGCATGGTGAAATCCTGTTGTTATTCCATTCTTTATCATTCTATTGGAATAACCTGTCTACGCGGACTACCGCATGCATGGTGAAATCTTTTTGTTATTCCATTCTTTATTATTCTATGGGAATAACCTATCTACGCGGACTACCGCATGCCTGGTGAATAACCCTTCGTATTCATTTGGTATTAAATTATGGAAAGGATCTGTCTACACAGACTACCACATGACAGTTGAAAATCCATTTGTAGTTTCCTATATTGTTTATTTCAGATTCCTAAGTCTAAACTTACTATGGTAAGTATTGCTTCTATAATTCCTGAAATGATAAAAAATTCTTTGATATTTGCGTTTCATCCAGTATCTTTTCATGGAAATATTATTCTGAGCAGTCTTGATAAGTTTTAACCTTTTCATACCGGGGTACTATTCATAACAAAAACTGATTTCTTTTATGTCAAAATCATTTTTGATACGATATTATTCTTGAATTTTACTCCACAAAGCAGTATTATGTTGACAATTTGGACTTTATTGAATTCTTATATCATTGTCATCATCCTCATGTTTATATGGTTATGAAAGTCATCTTTAGCCCGTAGTGCATAGATGGACTGTTGATTGGTATGGTTATGACCAGGAATCATTCGGTATAATCATGACCTGTAATGTTACAAATGATGTGGTAAATGTCCTCATTTGCCCGTAGTTCATTGATGGACAGTTGTTGAATTGTGATAATAATGAATATCCTTGGCCTGTAGTACATGGATAATTTAGTGATGTGGATTAATTATTAAGCTGAGTCTCAGCGATAAAATTGATGATAAACCTTTTAAATCATAGAAGATAGTAGATATCATGCTCTACTTGACTCTTCTAATGGATTGCTTGTTCCGCTGCAGTTAAACTTGATGTTTATTATATTTTATCAGTTTAACACTGTTGAAGGCTAATGATAATTTATTCTGCATTATCTTAGTCATAATATTTCTTATTTGGCTAGTTAAGCTCACCCCTTTGCTTTTATTGTTCTCTTCAAGAAATGAGAATATAGCTAGGACTAGTCGGGGAACGGAGTGACGGTCCAGATGTTTGCATTAGTAGTCCTCACTATCCTGTGAAATAGTTTGATAATAAATGTATTGAGGACTTATTTTGAGTTTGAATACTGTCTAGAAGATAATATTTGTATTAAAACTCACAGCTCATGCTGTATATTTAAGTTTGTATTTGTATTATGTACCATGTATTTGGCGACTCATAATGGGTGATGTATACCTATTTTGGGGGCATCACATTTGGTATCAAAGCTTAGGGATATGATCCCTAGCTAAGATGTGAGACTAGAACTAGGAGGGGAGAGGCGGGTAATTCCTTTGCTAGTATATCCTACCTAAGCTTATTTGTTATTTAATTGGTCGGTCAGAGTATAGGGATAATATGTGGCATGTCAATTAACCCTTGTTTTGTGCCAGTGTTTGAAAATGACATCCGAGAATGTTGAGATAAGCAATGTAGCACATGAGACCTTTGAGTCACCAACGATCAATACCCAGGATAATGTGCATCAAGAAGGCAATAATCCTCAGGTAAACAACAATACCAATCAAATGATGAACGATGGGATGTTCAGAAGCTTTATGCAATTCATGCAACATCAGGCGAGAGAGGCTCCTGTCCAAAATGCAGGTGGAAACACTGATAACTCTCGGACGGTCACCGTTAAGCAGTTCAAGGAGCTGGGACCACCGGAGTTTATTGGAAAGCCAAAACCACTTAAGGCGGAGACGTGGATAAAGCAGATCACCAAGATATTTGATGTCTTGGGATGCTCCGAGGAGCAAAAAGTTCCGTTTGCCACCTTCATGTTACGAGGAGAGGCAGATTACTGGTGGGAATCTATAAAGCATACTCAACCTGCCGCACTGAAGATGACTTGGGATAAATTCCAAGAACTGTTCAACAATAAGTATTTTCCCGAAAGTATTCGTCACATGAAAGAGGTAGAGTTCATTAAACTTGAGCAAAACAACATGACCGTGTCGCAGTACGAAGCCAAGTTGCCGAGTTGTCCTGGTTTTCGTCCCACTTAGTTGATAACGAGGAGAGAATGACGCGGATGTTTCTAAGAGGTTTGAAACCCGAGATACGTCAATACCTTATCTCTCACAAACTGTGTTTGTATTATGATGTTGTAAATAGGGCTCAGTTATTGGAGCGCGATAATGAGTCAACCCAACCAAGAGAGAGCTAGCGGCAAGTCGATAATACCAGTGGTAGTAGTCATCAAAGCGGTGACAATAAACGTGGAGGAAATCAACATGCCAGAAATGGTACCACTTCGGTGGTAATCATGACTAAGATAATAGAAGTGGAAATTTCAAGAAGAGGAGATTTAATAATGATGGAAAGACGTTAGCACCGGCACATGTTGTTAAGGAAGGGGAACGACTGACGGTCGTATGTTATAAATGTGAGGGGGGGGGGGGGGAGGGACACATCTGTCCAAACTGTACGCAACAGTCCAAAGCATGTTACAATTATGGAAAAGAAGGTCACCTAGCCCAATTTTGTTATGCACCAAAGTCAAGTCTAGCTGGGATGGAGGCATCAAAAGCAGTCCTAGACAAGATAAAACCGGTAGTTCAAGGGAGAGCGTTTGTCGTAACCTCCCAAAAAGCGAGGAATCCGAACGAGGTGATCACGGGTAAGCTAATCATAAACTTTAACGAAATCTATACCTTATTTGATACCAGTTCTACCCATTCTTTTATTTTTCCTACTTGCTCTCAACGTTTAAATTTGACACCGAAGAAATTAGACTTTGACTTATCTATTGAAACTCCGTTGGGGGAAACCTTTATTACATCCACGATTTATAAGTCTTGTTTGATTCAAATCGGCAACTGCACATTACCTGTCGATCTTATCTCTTTGAAAATACTTGCATTCGATGTGATTTTAGGGATTGATTGGTTAACCACTAGTCATGCTAAAATTGATTGTTTTCATAAGGTTGTTAGCTTTCATATTCCTAACCAACCTATTATGCGAATTCAAGCAACCAAACCATTAAAGTCAATCACTGTCATCTCAAGCCATAAAGCTATTCGTTTATTGAAAAATGGATGTCAAGCTTTCTTAGCTCATGTCATGGATTTAAACAAAAATACGTCAGTGTTGAATGATATTTCTATTGTTAATAAATTTCCTGACGTATTCCCTGAATAACTTCTTGGCCTACCCCCATAGCATGAAATTGAGTTTGGTATCGACCTTGAACCCGGTACAAAACCCATTTCCAAAGCCCCATATTGAATGGCTCCTATTGAACTTTAGGAGTTAAAAACTTAATTGCAGGAGTTGTTAGACATCGATTTCATTCTTCTTAGTACGTCTCCTTGGGGTGCTCATATTCTATTCATAAAGAAGAAAGATGGGAGTATGTGACTTTGTATTGATTATCAGGAGTTAAATCATGTCACCATCAAAAATAGGTACCCATTGCCTCGTATTGATGACCTGTTTGACCAATTGCAAGGCGCCAAATTCTTTTCAAAAATCGATCTTAGTTCCGGATATCATCAGTTGAAGATTAAAACTGATGACATTCCAAAGATTACTTTCAGAACTCGGTACAGGCATTATGAATTCCTAGTTATGTCTTTTGGATTGACTAATGCTCCTGCTGCCTTCATGGATATGATGAACCGAGTATTCAATGAATATTTGGATCATTTTGTGGTTGTCTTTATTGATGACATCCTCATTTACTCCAAAAGTTGTGAAGATCATGAGCAACACTTAAGGCTGATACTCCAAAAGCTCTGTGAAAACAAGCTTTATGCCAAGTTGAAGAAATGCGAGTTCTTGCTTGAGGAAGTAGCATTCCTTGGGCACATGATATCAAGTCATGGTATATCTGTTGACCCAGCAAAGATTGAAGCAATACAAAGCTGGGAGCAACCTAAATCAGTGACCAAAGTACGTAGCTTTCTCGGCTTAGCTGGTTATTATCGGAGATTCGTAGAAGGGTTTTCTCCAATTGCTACTCCATTAACTCAGCTGACTTGGAAAGATACAAAATTCGATTGGAGCAAAGAATGTGAGAAGAGTTTTCAAGAACTCAAGAGGAGACTCATTTCATCACCTGTTCTAACAATACCATCTGGCTCGGAGGGATTTGTCATCAACAGTGATGCTTTGGGCAAAGGGTTAGGATGTGTTCTCATGCAACATGGGAAAGTCATAGCCTGTGCCTCTAGACAACTCAAAGAATATGAGAGGAATTATCCTACTCATGATCTAGAGTTGGCAGTTATCGCTTTCGCACTTAAAATCTGGAGGCATTACCTGTATGTGGAGAAGGTGGAGATCTTTACGGATCATAAAAGCCTCAAATATTTCTTCACCCAAAAGGAACTCAATATTCGGCAACGATGTGACGCCCCCAAAATAGGTATACATCACCCATTCTGAGTCGCAAAATACATGGTACAGAAAACAACTACAACTTTATTATTACAATTGTCGTGCAAAATACGACAGCACATACTGCGAGTTTAAATAAAAATATTGTCTTCTAGACAATATCAACACTCAAATAAAGTCCTCATTACAATTATTGATGCACTATTTTACAAAATAGTGAGGACTACTAAAACAGTTATCTTGAATCATCACTCCATACCACGGCTAGTCCCTGCTAAATTCTCACCTCCTAAGAAGAAAAATGGAACAAAAAGGAAAAGGGTGAGCTCAACTAGCCAGTAAAGAATATTATGACTAAGTTAATATACAAAAAATTATCCTTAGTCTTCAATAGGGAAAAATCTGATAGAGTATAATCGACAACAAGTTTTAGATTGACAACTGCAATGGAAACAACAATTCATTAGAAGAGTTAAGTAGAGAATGAAATCTACTATCATCTATGAATTTAAAAGTCAATCATCAATATTTTATCCCTGTAACATCAATCAATATACATCTTGAATCAAATATTCATCTTTGAACTACGAGCCAAAGATATTCATTTATATCACCAGTTGGTCATGTTCATCTCAACACCTGTTCATCTTTGCACTACGGGCCAAAGATATTCATCAGGTAATCATTCATCTTTGCACTACAAGCCAAAGATATTCATCAAGTATCACCATTAAGGACTAAGGATGATAAAAAACATTTTAGAGAACGAATCAAGTGAGACAGAAGGACAAATATTAGGGATTCGTATTTCGATTTATCCAAATTCAATAATACTCCATAATAACCAAGTGTGAAGTAGAATTCAAAAATAAAGATCAAAACATGGATACAATCAAAGATAGTAACCATAAAAGACATCTGGGACGAAAAAGAGAAAATTTTCATTTTTCGGTAAATAGTGTCGTATTTGTGAATAGTGTCGTATACGTGAATAGTGTCGTATACGTGAATAGTAACCCTGACACAAAAAGGTAGAAATTACATAATAAATTTCATAACAATATCTCAGCATAATGATATTGAAGAAAATAATATCATTTAAGAAGAAAATAACATCCCTTACCTCAAAGAAATAGTACTTCGGAAAGAAAGGTCGGATGTGATGCTGAATGAAACTTGTACTGAATAGCAACTCTCAAAGTATCTAAATACTTACAAAATACGCTCGATAATATAGAGAGAGAAAGAGAGAAAGCTTATGTTTCTGGTGTATTTTTAATTCTAACCTAAGCACCTATTTATAAAAAAATGCTAGCACGCCGAAGCAGACTTGACCTGCTACCTGATGGCTTTACCTGCTACTATTGCCACCCACCACATTTGAAATAAAATTTGAGCACATTTCTCACCAACCAAAAGTGGGGCCCACTCAATTCTAGAATTTTCCACCAAAAATTATTTATAAAATAATTTTTGAATCAGTCACCTCTTAAAATTCATAACAAATCATACATTCATTTTTAACAGTTAAAAAATTGTGGATATATACTCAACTTATATATGTATAACATATCTAAAAATCATAACGATCCAACGGTCAGATTAAAAATTATAACTCATGCAATATATCCCAAGAACACTGATTTGATTTTTAATACCTCCATTCTGATAAAAATACTGATAAAACACCTCAACATTAATAGCCACACAAAATAAATATATCCTTATCATATAAATCAATAAATAATTATTCACAAATAATATTATAGAATCACAATAATGACAACCAGGCCGTTCCCAGGAAAGAGGGGGCTTTCCAATAAGGATTTCTCCTTATTGGCGCGCAATTAGGTGACCAAACCTCTCCTTAGACAGAACTTTATAGACATTGCCAATAATGCTATCTAATAATATTATTAAAATAATATGAATTATTGATCTGATAATGGGAAATACTGTGCAGAGACAATTATTGAAACAACAATAATATAAAATATCAACGCAACAATTATTGAATCAATAAAATAAAATATTGAATAATAATTATCGTAATAAATTATTGAGTAGTGCCTTCTTACGTAAGAATCAATAATTCAAAATCTACCGCAATACTGTAAAGTGCTTCTTTGTGCAACCATGCGTATTATTGTATTTTAACCACCGGGTATTCCAACAGTGTTAACGGTAACAACTACGTCGTTATTTATAAAAACTCAAACTTGTCGTTTTCTTTATCCGACAATTATTCCGTTACGAGCCCACGAATGGCTGCGCCGTCGTACGAATATTCCACGTCCAAATGAATATTTCCCGACAAAAATGAACATTTTACAACCACTTGCTTTTTTTGTAAAATTTGCACATTTCACCCATAACCAAAACATTTAATCAAATTAACTCCTTATTATTTCAAGATAATGAATAGAGAAAATTTAATTTTATTTATAATAAGTTGGGGTCTTACAACCTCCCCTCCTTATGAAATTTCATCCTTGAAATTGACGTACTTACCTGGTGTTTCATTTCTTTAATAGTATGGTTCCTCCACAAAACCTTAACTTGTGGTATAACCTTGGTGCGCAGGACATGTTCTTTCCTATCCAAGATTATGACAGCTATCTCCTCGTACGTTAAATCTTTAGCTATCTCGTCTGGTTCTAACACAATAATGTGGTTTGGGTCGTCCACATATTTACGTAACATCGATACATGAAAAACGTTATGAACACGTGACATACTTAGCATTAAGGCGAGTCTGTAGGCCACAGTTCCTACTCGATCGAGGATTTCAAATAAATCGAAGGTTTGAGCTTTCTTCTCTTCATCGACTCTTACTTCTAGAATGACGCCTTCTTGCACCTTATTCTTTATATTCATTAGCTCCGGTGTGTAGCTTGAGCGGTTTTAACTTTATCAATTAAAGTCGATTCTACTCGTATATTTAACATCATAACGTGGGTCCCCAGAGTCTTTTAGCTCTATCTTTATCGTTTGTCAATTATACAAAATAGGTCTTTGTGTTCAACAATATCACACTTATACTCGCGTACAATCTTCTACTCAACGCGTCAGCTACCACGTTCGCTTTTCCAGGATGGTATGGTCAGAACAGGTGCCGAAATGAGTCGCCTCTTGAGCTCTTGGAAATTCTTCTCGCATTCCTCGCTCCATACAAATTTTGTATCTTTCTGAGTCAGCTAAGTTAACGGAGTAGTGATTCAAGAAATCCTTCCACGAATCTCCGAAAATAACCAGCTAAGCTTAGAAAGCTAGATATTTTGATTACTAAACTAGGTTGCTCTCAACTGTGACTCATATCCCAATCTTGGATAGCACGTCACAATGGCGCCTATCAGTTTACCACCGCACGATTATGACGTCACCTACGGAGAGTCTGGCTTCGGTACATTCCACAAAGGAAGTCACCAAATAGAGGCTCGGGTACCAACTCTTGTACTTGGCTTTTTAACTCCTGAAGTTCAATAGGAGCCATTCGATATGAGATTTTAGAAATGAGTTTTGTACCGGGTTCAAAGTCGATACAAAATTCAAGATCACGCTCTGGGGGTAGGCTAGGAAATTCTTTAGGAAATACGTCAGGAAATTCACTAACAACAGAAATATCATTCAAATCTGACGTATTTTTGTTTAAATCCATGAAATGGGCTAAGAAAGCTTGACATCCATTTTTCAATAAACAAATGGCTTAATGGCTTCATATGAAAGTGTTTGACTTCAATGGTTTGGTTGCTTAAATTCTCATAACAGGTTGGTTAGGAATATGAAAACTAACAACCTTACGAAAACAATCAATTTTGGCATGATGAGTATTTAACCAATCAATCCCTAAAATCACGTCAAATGTAAGTATCTTTAAAGAGATAAGATCAACAGGTAATGTGATTGTGCCCACTTGGATCAAACAAAATTTATAAACTGTAGATGTAACAAAGGTTTCACCCAACAGAGTTTCAACAGATAAGTTAAAGTCCAATTTCTCCGGAGTCAAGTTTAAACGTTGAGCACAAGCAGGAGAGATAAAAGAATGGGTAGAACCGGTATCTAGTAAGGTAGAAACTTCGCAAGAGTTCAAGATTAGCTTACTCGTGATTACCTCGTTCGAGTTTCTCACTTTTTGGCCAGTCACGACAAACGCCCTTCCTTGAACCACCGACTTTGTTTTGTCCGTAGTCGCCTTTGGTGCCGCCGTCCCAGTTGGACATGACTTCGCTACTGGACAAAATTGGGCTATGTGACCGTCTTTTCCACAATTGAAACACACCTTGGAAGGCTGTGAACAGTTTGGACTAATATGTCTCTCCTCTCCGCATCTGTAGCATCTAACTGGCGGTCGTTCTCCTCCCCTAGAATTTGTTGTTGGTGCTGGTGTTGTTGTTGGTGTCTTTCCGTCATTGTTGAATCTCCTCTTTTTGAAATTTTCACTTGACTCACCTCTCCTATTATCATGGCCACGATTACCACCCGAGTGGTTACCTCTTTTGTCCGTATTCTTCCCTCCTCGCTAGTTATCATCGCTCCGATGACTGCTGTCACCGGTATGACCCTGGTTGTGGTCCCTCGGTTGAACATACTCATTATCACGCTCTAATAATTAAGTCCTATTTACAACATCTGAATAAAAAGAAAATTTATGAGAGATAAGATATTGTCGAATCTCGGGTTTTAGACCTCTCAGAAACATCCGCGTCATCATCGTTCGCATTTTCTAGCAAATGAGGTGCAAACTGGATAACTCATAACTTCGCCTCGTCTTTAGGACACCGTCATGTTGTTCTGTTCTAGTCTAATAAACTTTACCTCCTTCACATGACGAATACTTTCAGGAAAGTACTTGTCATTGAACAGTTTCTGAAATTTTTCCCAAGACATGTTGAGTCTTACCGGTCGGGTACGCAACTTCGATTCCCACCAGTAATATGACTCACCACGGAACATAAAGGTGGTGAATGGAACCTTCTGTTCTTCCGTGCGGCCCAAGACATCGAATATCTTGGTCATTTGCTTAACCACGTTTCAGCCTTAATCGGATCGGGCTTTCCCCAGAAATCTGGTGGTCCCAACTCCTTGAACTGCTTGGCTGTGAAAAACTGCGCGTTGTAATCATTTCCACCCATATTTTGTACACGAGTCTCCCTCGTCTAATTTTGCATAAACTGCAAAAAGCTTATAAACATCGCATCATTCATCGTTTGCTCGGTAGTGTTGTTTACAGGAGGAATATTGCCTTCTTATTGCACGTTCTCTTGATTAGTAGTCAAAGGTTGTTCCATAGTCTCATAGACTCCATTGTTAACGTTCTCAGTTGCCATTCTTAAAAACTACCATAAAACAGGGGTTAATTAAACAAATTAACATATCACATAATATTCCTATATTATGACCGACCAACAAATAAGCTTAGGTAGGACACACTAGCGAAGGATTTACTTGTTTCTCCCCTCCTAGTTTTATTCCCCGATCTCCGCCAGAGACCATATCCATAAGCTCTGATACCAACTGTGATGCCCCCAAAATAGGTATACATAACCCATTCTGAGTCACCAAATACATGGTACAGAAAATAACTACAACTTTATTATTACAATTGTCGTGCAAAATACGACAACACATATTGTGAGTTTAAATAAAAATATTATCTTCTAGACAATATCAACACTCAAATAAAGTCCTCATTACAATTATTGATGCACTATTTTACAAAATAGTGAGGACTACTAAAACAGTTATCTTGAATCATCACTCCATACCCCAGCTAGTCCCTGCTAAATTCTCACCTCCTAAGAAGAAAAATGGAACAAAAAGGAAAAGGGTGAGCTCAACTAGCCAGTAAAGAATATTATGACTAAGTTAATATACAACAAATTATCCTTAGTCTTCAATAGGGAAAAATCTGATAGAGTATAATCGACAACAAGTTTTAGATCGACAACTGCAGCGAAAATAACAATTCATTAGAAGAGTTAAGTAGAGAATGAAATCTACTATCATCTATGAATTTAAAAGTCCATCATCAATATTTTATCCCTGTAACATCAATCAATATACATCTTGAATCAAATATTCATCTTTGAACTACGAGCCAAAGATATTCATTTGTATCACCAGTTGGTCATGTTCATCTCAACACCTGTTCATCTTTGCACTATTGGCCAAAGATATTCATCAGGTAATCATTCATATTTGCACTACAGGCCAAAGATATTCATCAAGTATCACCATTAAGGACTGAGGATGATGAAAAATATTTTAGAGAACGAATCAAGTGAGACAGAAGGACAAATATTAGGGATTCGTATTTCGGTTTATCCAAATTCAATAATACTCCATAATAACCAAGTGTGAAGTAGAATTCAAAAATAAAGCTCAAAACATGGATACAATCAAAGATAGTAACCATAAAAGACATTTGGGACGAAAAAGAGAAAATTTCATTTTTCGGTGAATAATGTCATATTTGTGAATAGTGCCGTATACGTGAATAATGCCGTATACGTGAATAGTGCCGTATACGTGAATAGTAATCCCAACACAAAACGGTAGAAATTCCATAATAAATTTCATAACAATATCTCAGCATAATGATATTGAAGAAAATAATATCATTTAAGAAGAAAATAACATCCCTTACCTCAAAGAAATAGTACTTTGGAATGAAAGGTCGGATGTGATGCTAAATGAAACATGTACTGAATAGCAACTCTCAAAGTATCTAAATACTCACAAAATATGCTCGATAATATAGAGAGAGAAAGAGAGAAAGCTTATGTTTCTGGTGTGATTTTCAATTCTAACCTAAGCACCTATTTATAAGAAAATGCTAGCACGCCGAAGCTGATTTGACCTGCTAGCTGATGGCTTTACCTGCTATTATTGCCACCCACCACATTTGAAATAAAATTTGAGCACATTTCTCACCAACCAAAAGTGGGGCCCACTCAATTCTAGAATTTTCCACCAAAAATCATTTATAACATAATTTCAGAACTAGTCACCTCTTAAAATTCATAACAAATCATACATTCAATTTTAACGGTTCAAAATTTGTGGACATATAATCAACTTATATATGTATAACATATCTAAAAATCACAACGATCCAACAGTCGGATTAAAAATTATAACTCATGCAATATATCCCAAGAACACTGATTTGATTTTTAATACCTCCATTCTGACAAAAATACTGATAAAACACCTCAACATTAATAGCCACACAAAAAAAATATTTCCTTATCATATAAATCAATAAATAATTATTCACAAATAATATTATAGAATCACAATAATGACAACCAGACCGTTTTCAGGAAAGAGGGGGCATTCCAATAAGGATTTATCCTTACTGGCGTGCAATTAGGTGACCAAACCTCTCTTTAGATAGAACTGTCTAGACATTGCCAATAATACTATCTAATAATATTATTCAAATAATATGAATTATTGATTTGATAATGGGAAATACTTTGCAGAGACAATTATTGAAATAACAATAATATAAAATATCAACGCAGTAATTACTGAATCAATAAAATAAAATATTGAACAGTAATTACTGTAACAATTATTGAGTAGTGCTTTCTTACGTAAGAATCAATAATTCAAAAATACTGTGCAATACCGTGTGATACTGTGCAACCATGTGTATTACTGTATTTTAACCACCGGGTATCATAATAAATAGCCCTTTCATCAGAAAATTCGAATCTCGCGAGTTTTTATAGGAAATTCAATTCTATACAACTTTGCAGAATTAAGTTTTTCCAAATTCCAAAATGAAATTGACCAAAAATCCACAAACCAAGGCGATTTTACAAGCTATAATCAAATTTCATCAATAAATGGGGTCCACCGAGCATGTTTAACATGTTTTAAACATTTATTGCAACAAAAATACTCTTCCTCCTCGTATACTCATATATCCCACATTCGTTGTAAACATATCACCATTATTATATTACTAAAATATAATAATATATTTAAATGAATTATTTTATCGTAAAAAGATAAAATTTCAATTTTCAACAATTGTCACATTAAAATTTTTCTCCATCTATATCCACATAAAATCAATATTTTCCTCATCATATGAATCAATAATTAATTATTCACAAATAATATTACGTAATCACAATATTGACAACCGTGCGCTCCTCGAAAAAGGGGGCTTTCAATAAGAATTTCTTCATCTTGCCGCAATTAGGTGACCAAACCTCTCCTTAGATGTAACTTTCTAGACATTGCCAATAATGTTATCTAATAATATTATTCAGATAATATGAATTATTGCTTTGATAATGAAAAATAATCAGTATAATGACAATTATTGAAACAACAAAGAAATAAAAAATATCAACGCAAAGAATTATTAAATCAATAAAATATTGAATAAGAATTATCGTAACCATTATTGAGTAGTGCCTTCTTACGTAAGAATCAATAATTGGTGCAATACCATGTAACTACTATGTTTTAACCACCGGTATTTTAACAATGATTAATTGAGTAATAACTACGCCTGTTATTTTTAAACCACTTATATTTGTCATTTTCTTCATCCAATCGCTTTCAGTTATGGGGCCCACACATGGTCGCTACTGGTCAGATTTAATATTCCCCACAACGCATTTAATAATATTCCACGACCAAACGAATATTCCCCACAACAATGAATATTTTATAACCACTTGCTTATTTTGAAATATTTATGTATTTTACCCCTAACTATCCACATTAATCAAATCAACCCTTACTATTTTAAAATAATAAATAGAGAAAATTAAATTTCATTAATAATAAGTTGGGGTCTTACAACCTCCCTCCTTATGAAAATTGCTCTCGAAATTGGCGTGCATTACACAGTGTTTTGAAAAGGTGAGGATACCTCGCTTTCATTTCCGCTTCCAATTCCCAGGTCATTTCCTCTATAGCATGATTCCTCCACAAAACTTTAACTTGTGGTATGACCTTTGCGCGTAGGACATGCTCCTTCCTATCCAAGATCTTGACAGGTACCTCCTCATATGTTAAGTCTTCGGCTATCTCGTCCGGTTCTAACTCAATAACGTGGTTCGGGTCTTTCACATATTTACGAAGTACAAATATGTGAAACACATTATGATCACGAGACATACTCGGAGGTAACGCAAGTCTATAGGCTACATTTCCTACTCGGTCAAGAATTTGAAATGGACCGTTAAATCGTAGATTGAGCTTTTCTCTCTTCCTAAATCTTGTAACTCCCTTCCATGGAGCAACACGCAATAATACATGATCCCCTACACTAAATTCCACGTCCTTTCGATGAAGATCTGCATAACTCTTTTGTCGATCTTGTGCCGTTTGTATACGTTGTTGAATCATTTGGATCTTTTCGGTAGTCATACGTACTAACTCGGGTCCCAACAATGTTGCTTCACCCACCTCATCCCAACATATTGGAGAGCGACACTTTCGTCCATATAATGCTTCAAATGGAGCCACACCTATACTTGCCTGATAACTGTTGTTGTAGGAGAATTCCACCAATGGTAAATACTTATCCCAACTGCCCTTGAAGTCTAGGACACAGAGTCTTAATAAATCTTCAAGAGTTTGAATAGTCCTTTCGATTGTCCATCCGCTTTGAGGATGGTATGCCAAATCAATCAGAACTGCGCCCATAGCTTTTTGCAAGCTAACCCAAAATCTTGAAGTAAATCTTGGGTCACGATCCAAAACTATGGATACAGGGCATGCCATGCAACCTCACAATCTCATTCACGTACATACTAGCAAGACGTTCAAGGAATAAGTCTCCGTATTGGCAAGAAATGAGCGCATTTGGTTAATCTATCAACAATAACCCAAATAGCATTGATGCCTTGAGAAACCGTAGGAAGACCCGTAACGAAATCCATGGTAATGTGTTCCCACTTCCATTTCGGAATCTCAAGTGGTTGCAACGGACCCTTAGGTACTAGATGCTCCGCCTTTACACGCTAAGTGTTAAACACATCGAGATAAACTTTGCAATCTCTCTCTTCATATTGTTCCACCAAAATGTATGTCAAGATCACGATACATTTTAGTACTTCCAAGATGGATTGCAAATGGTGTATTGTGTGCCTCCATCATAATCTTGTACTTCAAATCGTGGTCGTTAGGAACACAAAGTCTAGAGTGGACTCAAGTATTCCTTCTTCATCAATTCTTGCTTCCAAATAGCTCCTTCTTGTACTTTCTTCTTCATAAGCATCATCTTCGGGGTCTGGTGGCTTGAGCAACCTTAACTTTTTCTATTAAAGTTGGCTCTCTATGCGTATACTTGACATCATCGCACTTTCGTTCCATATATGATCTTCTACTCAACGCCGTACGCCTACCACGTTCGCTTTTCGGGATGGTATTGAATAGTGTGGTCGTAGTCTTTCAATAGCTCGAGCCAACGCCACGCCAGCATGTTGAGTTCTTTTTGAGTGAAGAAATATTTAAGACTTTTATGGTCCGAATATATCTCCACTTTCTCCCCATATAGATAGTGCCTCCATATCTTTAGCGCGAAAACGATCACGCCGCTAACTCTAGATCATGAGTAGGATAATTCCTCTCATACTCTTTAAGTTGTCGCGAGGCATAGGCTATGACTTTCCCACGTTGCATGAGAAAACATCCTAACCCTTTGCCTCGAAGCATCGTCAGAGATAACAAATCCATCCGAACCAGATGGTATTGTTAGAACAAAGCCAAAATAAGTCTCCTCTTAAGCTCTTGAAACTCTTCTCGCATTCTTCGCTCCAAACAAATTTTGTATCCTTTCGAGTTAGTCAAGGTTAATGGAGTAGTGATTCGAGAAAATCCTTCCACGAATCTCTCCGATATAACCATCTAAGCCCAAAAACTACGACTTCTTGATCCGACTTCAAGCTTGCTTGCTCTAACTTTGTATTGCTTTAATCTTCGCTTGGATCAACAGATACTCCATGTTTTGACACCATTTGCCCAAGAAATGCTACTTCCTCAAGCGAACTCGCATTTCTTTAATTTGGCATATAGTTTGTTTTCACAAAGCCTTTAGAGTACCAAATTCAAATGGTGCTCATGATCTTCACGACTTTTGGAATATATGAGGATGTCATCAATAAAGACAACAACAAACCGATCCAAATATTCCTTGAATACTCGACCATCATATCCATGAAAGTCAGAGGAGCATTAGTCAATCCAAAGACATGACTAAGAATTCATAATGTCCGTCACCGAGTTCTAAAGCGCGTCTTTGGAATATCCTCGCCTCTAATCTTCACCGATGATATCCGTAATCGAAGATCGATTTTGAAAAGAATTGTGCCTTGCAATCGGTTAAACAAGTCATCAATACGAGGTAGAGGATACCTATTCTTGATGGTGACATGGTTCAATTCCCAATAGTCAATACAAAAGTCGCATACTCCGTCTTTTCTTCTTTACTGAATAAAACAGAGCACCCCAAGGAGATGTACTAGATTTAATGAAACCGATGTCCAACAATTCCTCGTAGTTGGACCTTTAACTCCTGAAGTTCAACAGAGCCATTCGATATGGGGTTTTAGAAATGGGCTTTGTACCAGTTCAAGATCAATAAAGAATTCAACTTCACGCTCTTGGGGTAGACCGGGAAGTTCTTCAGAAATACGCCGGAAAGTCAATAACAACAGAATATTATTCAAATTTGACGTGTCTTTATTCAAATCCATAACATGGGCTAAGAAAGCTTGACATCCGCTTTTTAATAAATGAATAGCTTTATGATTAGATATGACAATGATTGATTTTAATGGTTTAGTTGCTTGAATTCGCATAACAAAGTTGTTTAGTTAAATATGAAAACTAACAACCTTACGAAAACAATCAATTTTGGCATGATGAGTAGTTAACCAATCAATCCCTAAAATCACATCAAAAGCAAGTATCTTTAAAGAGATAAGGTCAACAGTAAGGTGATGGTGCCAACTTGAATCAAACAAGATTTATAAACAAAGGATGTGATGAAAGTTTCTCCTAATGGAGTTTCCACAGATAGGTCAAAGTCTAATTTCTCCTGAGTCAAGTTTAAACGTTGAGCACAAGCAGGAGAGATAAATGAATGGGTAGCACCCCAGATCAAGTAAGGTATAAACTTCGCAAAAATTTATAAATAGCTTACCCGTGATCACCTCGTTTGGGTTCCTCGCATTATGACCAATCACAACAAACGCTCTTCCGAGAACCGTTGACTTTGACTTTTCTCGGGATCTTTTGAGTCACCGTCCCATTGAACTAGGTTTCGCTCTCGATAATCTCGAGCGATATGTCCTTCCTTTCCACAATTATAGCATACCTTGAACTGTTGTGGGCGCTTGACCGATATGTCCCTCTTTTTCCGTATTTGTAGCATATGACCGGTGGTCGTTTCCTCCCTTAGAACCGATTCTTCTTGACCGCTGTCGTGTCCATCACATGGTCGTTGTTAAATCTCCTCTTTTAAAATCTCCTTCCGACTCGCTTCTTCTATTTCATGGCCATGATTACCACCGAGTGGTTACCATTTTGTCCGTCTCTGTTTTCTCCATTTGGTTATCATTATTCGCTGACTACTATCTCGGTACGATCCTCGGTTGTGGTCCTCAATTGACCGTACTTTCGTTATCTCGCTCTAATAATTGAGCCCTGCTTACAACATCCGAATAGAGAGAAAATTTATGAGAAATGAGATACTTGACGTATGCCGGGTTTCAAACCTCTAAGAAACATCCGCGTATATCGTTCCTCATTCTCCACCAAATGAGGTGCAAACCGATAACTCTCGCAAACTTTGCCTCGTCTCGAGACACCGCCATGTTGTTCTCGCCCAGCCTAATAAACTCCACTTCCTTCATATGACGAACACTTTCGTGAAAGTATTTGTCATTAAATAGTTTCAAATGTCTCCTACGACATACGCCGAAAAGCGGCCGGATGGATGGTACGCTTCACGACTCCCACCAAAGAGTCCGCCACACCACGGAACATAAAGGTGGCGAATGGAACCTTCGTTCCTCCGTGCATTCCAAGACATCGAATATCTTGGTAATTTGCTTGACCCATGTTTCCGCCATGATCGGATCCGCTTTCCTTAAATTCGTGGTCCCAACTCTTTGAACTGCTTGGGCGTGACAACCCGTGAATTGCTATCATTTCCTCCTCAGATTTTGAACACGAGTCTCCTCGTCGATTTTTGCATGAACTGCAAAAAGCTTCTAAACATCCCCTCGCTCATCATCTACTCGGTGGTGTTGTTCACATGAGGTACATTGCCACTGTTGTACGCTCTCCTCGTTGGTAAAGACAGAGCATCTCCACGGCCTCATTTACTCCATCATTAATATTCTCACGACATTCTCAAATCATCGTCATAAAACATGGGTTAATTAAGGAAATCAATATATCACATAATATCCTTATATACTTGACCAATTAACAAATAAGCTTAGGTAGGACACACTAGCGAAGGATTTACTCGCCTCTCCCTCCTAGTTCTATTCCCCGATCTCCGCCAGAGATCATATCCTAAGCTCGATACCAACCGTGACGCCCCCAAAATAGGTATACATCACCCATTCTCGAGTTGTCAATACATGGTACGTAAACAACTACAACTTTATTATTACAACAAGAAATCGTGAGTTTGTATACAAATATTATCTTCTAGACAATATCTATACTCGAGATAAATCCTCATCACATTTATTGATACATTATTTTACAAAATGGTGAGGACTACTAAACAACTCTCTCTAGAACCTTCATTCCATACCCCGACTAGTACTGCTACATTCTCGCCTCCCGAGAAGAAAAATGGAACAACAAGGAAAAGGGTGAGCTCAACTAGCCCAAATGAAGAATATTATGACTAAGATAATATACAACAAATTATCATTAGTCTTCAACAGGAAAAAAAACTAATAGAATACAATAGACAACAAGTTTTTAAACCAATATTCATAATGAAAATAATAATTCATTAGAAGAGTTAAGTAGAGAATGCAAACTACTATCTTCTATGTATGAATTTAAAAGTTCGTCGCTCATCTTTTATCCTCCGTAACATCAATCAACATATATCCGAATCAAATATTCATCTTTGCACTACAGCCCAAAGATATTCATCACCGGGTCATGTTCATCTAAACACTGCTCATCTTTGCACTACGGGCCAAAGATATTCTTCGAAAATCATTCATCTTTGCACTACAGCCAAAGATATTCCATAATATCATCATTTAAGATCAAGATGATGAAAAATATTTTTAAAGAAACGAATCCAAAGGAAACAAAATGACAAGGATTAAGGATTAAGGATTCGTACTTTGTTTTATCCACGCCCAAAAATGCCTTAAAAATAATCACAAGGGTGTAAAATTCAAGAATGATCAAAACATGGATACAATCAAAGCTAGTATCCGAATAGATATTTTGGGACGAAAAGAAAATTTTTCATTTTTCGATGAATAAAGGCAGTATTCGTGAATAAGTGTCGATATCGTGAATAAAGGCCGATATCGTGAATAGTAACTCCGACACCAAAAATTCCAAATTTGATAAAAATTTCAGATCAATATTTCAAAGATAATGATATTGAAGAAATAATATCATTACTAAAAAATAATATCCCTTACCTCGAAAGATCAAGATTTAAATTTGAAACACTTTGATATAAAGCTATGACTTGAACTTGCACCAGATAACAATACTCAAATTATACTCAAAATACTCACAATAATACGCTCGATAATATAGAGAGAAAAACTTCGATTTACGGTGTGATTTTCAATTCTAACCTAAGCACCCTATTTATAGGAAAATGCTTAGAACACCAAAGCAGAAAATTTAATATAATATTAATATATATAATCAAATTTCCTACACCAACCTTCCAAGAACTGAATTCAGCTCATTCAACCCACATGTGTAACACACCATAATGAAAAAAATGTTTTTCTAATTTTAAATATTTTAAACTTCCAAAAATCAATTATTTCGGAGCTTCGGAACTTCAATAATTCATAATAAATAGCCCTTTCATCAGAAAATTCAAATCTCGCGAGTTGTTATAGGAAATTCAATTCTCTACAACTTTACAGAAGAAAGTTTTTCCAAATTCCAAATAGAAATTGACCGAAATCCACAAACGGGCAATTTTACAAAGCTATAATCAAATTTCACCAATAAATGGGGTCCACCGACATGTTTAACATGTTTTAAACATTTATTGCAACAAAAAAATACTCTTCCTCCTCGTATACTCATATATCCCACATTCGTTGTAAAAATATCACTATTATTATATTACTAAAATATAATAATATATTTAAATGAATTATTTTATCAAAAAAAGATAAAATTTTAATTTTCAACAATTGTCACATTAAAATTTTTCTCCATCTATATCCACATAAAATCAATATTTTCCTCATTATATGAATCAATAATTAATTATTCACAAATAATATTACAGAATCACAATATTGACAACCAGTGCGCCTCTAGAAAGAGGGGCTTTCCAATAAGAATTTCTTCTTCTTGGCGCAATTATTAGGTGACCAAACCTCTCCTTAGATGTAACTTTCTAGACATTGCCAATAATGTTATCTAATAATATTATTCAGATAATATGAATTATTGCTCGATAATGAAAAATATCTTGATAATGACAATTATCAAACAATGAAGATATAAAATATCAACGCATCAATTATTAAATCAATAAAATACGAATAATAATTACTATAACCATTATTGAGTAGTGCCTTCACGTAAGAATCAATAATTGGTGCAATACTGCAGCTATCAGAGTTTTTAACCACCGGGTATTTTAACAATATTATCAGAATAACTACGCCTGCTTATTTTTAAACCAATTATATTTGTCGTTTTCTTCATCCAATCGCTTTCCGTTATGGGACCCACACATGGCTGCGCCGTCGTACGAATATTCCCCGACAGTATGAATATTCCACGACCAAACGAATATTCCCCGACAACAATGAATATTTTATAACCACTTGCTTATTTTGAAATATTTGCGTATTTTACCCCTAACTATCCACATTAATCAAATCAACCCTTACTATTTTAAAATAATAAATAGAGAAAATTAAATTTCATTAATAATAAGTTGGGGTCTTACAGAGGTTCCTGTTAAAATCTTGGATAAGAAGGAATATATTCTACACTCCAAAGTTATACCTTAAGTCAAAGTTTTGTGGAGAAATCACGATGTTGAGGAAATGACTTGGGAGTTAGAATCTAAAATGAAATTAAGGTATCCTCACCTCTTCGTCATACCAGGTATGTACCATAATTTTGAGGGTGAAATTTCATATGAAGGGGAGGTTGTAAGACCCCAACTTTTATGAATAAAGATGAAATTTTCTATAAATATCATTTTTGAATATTAAAGTGTGAATTTGTTATAATGTTATAATTATGGGTAATATTTATTAATTTTTCAAAGTAAGCAAGTTGTTATATAATATTCGATTGGTCGGGGAATATTCTTTTTGTCGGGGAATATTCGTACGATGACACAATCATTGGTGGACCCCATAACAAAATTATTGTTGTAGTTAGAAAATGACAAAATTATCTTTTTATAAAAATAACGGCAAAAGTTTTACCGTTAACTGTTGAAATACTCGGTGATAAAAGTACAGTAATACGCGTGGTTGCATAGTAGCACACGATATTAATTATTGATGCTTACGTAAGAAGTCACTCAGTTTTGTTCAATTATTGCTACAGTAATTGCTGCATAGTATCTCACGTTATTTGATTCGATTATTGTCGATATTTTATATATTAATAAATCATTAATTGAGACGATACATTTATTCATATTATTATTTGCAATATTGACGATGTATAGAAAGTTCTGTCGAGGAGAGGTTTGGTCACCTAATTGCGCGCCAATAGGAAGAAATCCTTATTGGAAAGCTCCTTCTTTCCTGGGAATGATCTGGTTGTTAAATATTGTGAGTTATAATATTAATGATGAATAATTGTTGAAATATTAAATATGTGTTGATTGAAGATAAAATGATTTGTGGTAATATTTATTCAATCTTTGATATAAATAAGAAGTCTGTTATGAGACGTTTGTGGTAAGTTTGGTTTATTCTATGGGGGCCCATATGTCATCATCTAAGAGTCACTTTCGCCAATAGTAATTGCCTTTACCAGTCATCAAACCACTTGACGTTTCATATTACAGGCGTCGAACCAATTATCGTTTCACATTATAGGTGTCGAACCAATTGTCGTTTCACGTTACAGGCGTCGAACCAATTATCGTTTCACATTACAGGCATCGAACCAATTGTCGTTTCACATTACAGGCGTTGAACCAATTATCGTTTCACATTACAGGCATCAAACCACTTGTTGTTTCACATTACAGGCGTCAAACCACTTTTCTTTTCACATCACCAGTCGTCAAGCCACTTGCCTTTTCACATTGCAAAGGCTAAGCTAGAAATCTTCTTTAAATAGAAGCCTATTTCTTCATTATTTTTCACAAATTCATTCAAGCTATAGAGAGAAAAAGTATAAAGAGAATAAGAGAGAAAGAAAAAGAGTATTCTGTTACTACACTATTGTAGTATCCAATCTCCTACTAAG
Organism: Panax quinquefolius; assembly: GCA_020205615.1. Taxonomy (NCBI): domain Eukaryota; kingdom Viridiplantae; phylum Streptophyta; class Magnoliopsida; order Apiales; family Araliaceae; genus Panax; species Panax quinquefolius. The sequence goes on along the minus strand of JAINUW010000333.1, from coordinate 212,606 downwards.
GTAAGGGGTATTATTTCTTTTGTATCCATGAAGAGAGTTATTTCTTTCAATACTTGTGAGGGTTGTTATTCCATTATTTATCATTCTATTGGAATAACCTATCTACACGGACTACCGCATGCATGGTGAAATCCTGTTGTTATTCTATTCTTTATCATTTTGTTGGAATAACCTGTCTACGCTGTAACGCCCTGAAATCCGGTCTATTTTCACATCCGAATTCTGTACGTCATGATCCCATCTTCTTCCAAGCATACATCATTATATAGCTAAATATAACAACATAAATCCTCAAATCCCAGGTTCTAAAACCTTAAAACCTCTTTCATTCCAAATAATGATAATTACATTATTCTTTACAATTTGTACAAGTGACTTTTATCCGCCACCAAGGATACATAATTGTTCATTAAACTATTCTATAGTTTAATTCTATCATTCTATATTATGAGTCTTCGCTTGATCTTCACACACATTCATATAATGAATGGCACTTCTTCTGGATACCGATCAACTTGATCTTTTCGGGATCCTTAAGTTCTTTCTAACATCGTTCGCTGAAAATGTTTTTATTTAAAGCAAGTGTGAGCATTCAATTGCCCAGCAAGTCATAATAGTTGAACAAACAACTTTAAGAATTCAAACATTCTTGTAAGACTTCAATAACCGAATAAAGGTTATGAAGCAGCTTGAATAATAGGAATAATCTTGATTCCTATCATTTTAAAACATTAGTTACATTCCCTTTGAAATACTTTCATTCTCTACTCTCTTTCACACACATTCTGTCTGGCTAGAATCAATTTCACAGACTTAACAATAACAGTTCATGAATAAACAGAACATGCTCATATTGAATAGTTCAATCACGTAATCGTTCATATCATGTAAAACAATCAAGTGTTCACATTGTGGCAGAAGGCCTCATATATTCTAACACCTTGTACAAATATCACACATTTTCACATAGATAGAACTTCTTGAAAGTAGTATGCACACAAGCCAATCATGTTTGATGATAAAGCATATACTTTGTAACAATCTTATTCATTTATTAATAAAAAGTATTAATTTATTAAAGGCTTTTAATTATCTACATGATGCTGTTTTATAATATGTGATAAACCCATAGTTTTAAGCAATGCTTTTAGAATAATGATGATGATCATTCTAATGAGATCTAAATTCTTAGAAAGCTTAAAACTAAAATAGTTCCCAATCATTGGATTACTAAATTGGGGATTAGTGAATCCGGATAGATTGGTAAATACGTTGCTTGCTCATTGGATGAGGATGATTGATCTCATGATCATTTGTGTGGAGACACTAAAGCAAGTATGTAGGTGCTTATTAGAGAATAAGTTTCTTCGAACGTTGGCTCGCTAAGGAATACCTAATGGAGTTTTACTTGCTCAATAATAGGAATTCTGTAGTGATAGTAAGTACAAGTAATCCTTGGACTTGAGATCATCATAGTATCTTGTGTATGATGAGTTATACTTTGACTTATTCCTTAAGACCCTTAGGGTATATCAAAGGGTATGCTTGGGTATAATAAGTTATACATGGAGATAATGTATGATCAATAAAGAATCTACCACTTCTATTAAAAGAAGAGAATGTCCTATGTGATTCGATAAATGACAACCCAAAGAGTCCTTGGCAATAGGCAAAATGAAATTAGAAAGGAGTTTCTAATTTGCATTATTTGAGTTGTGCATTTAAGGATCGAAATACATATAATTAAATAAAATAAGACTTGACAAAGAATTCCATGTCTTATATTTAATTGGGACATTGTATGGTGGAAGGATTGAATTGTACGGTAACTATTTAATCAAAGGTTCTTTAATGATTAATGTTGAAATCTATATTATCCGGAAAGTCGCCGATCGCTAGGAGGTTTATCCCTATTGTAGAATAAATATTATTTATTTAAATAAATTAATTGATTAATTTATTTATTTAAATAAGATTAGAATTGTTCTAATTGATTTATTCACAACCTTTTAATATGGAGAACCTAAAGGGTCACACCATAAAAGGAAGAATAATTATTTAAGAAGTTAATGGCATAATCGTAATAATATAAATATGTATATTTAATTTAATCTATTGTGATAGAATAAATTAAATAGCTTAATATTTATTATTTAATATTTTAGAAATATTAAATATAAATTAATAAGAGGAGTCTTATTAATATTATTACAATTATTATTATTATTTTAATTTCTAAAAGAGTTTAGGAATTAATTTAATATAAGTACTCTCATTTATTCCTAATTGGATTAGGAAGGAAAATTAGTTAAAGGAGTTTAATTAATTATCCCTAATAAGATTAGGGAGCTTAATTAATTAAAAGAATTTAATTAATTAAATAAAACCCAATTCCTTAATTGTTAAGGTGGGTGGCCCATATCTATAAATAAGAGGAGTCTTATTATGGGTGTTAGGTGTTGTTGACTTTTACAACATACGTAATAATTTCAATAGTTGGGAGAGTACGTCCTTTTCTATAGAGATAGAAAACTAGGGTTTAGCCATAACACCCATCTTCTTGAATTCTTCGTCTTCCTTGGTGGATCACCTCTAGAGGCCAAACACTTGCGTGGCTAACGTTGATCAAAGGAAGGAACCAAACCCGGTGGATTCAAGTTGAACGCGAAAAGGATTGGAGGTGAACTTGTACCTGAGGAAGCTCAGATCTTCAAGGGTATGTTTCTTATTCATCTTTTTCGTTTAATTAATAATTGTGCATAAAGGGTGATCCGGGTATATGGTTTGTAAAATTTTAAAACTCTGATTTTACACGTTTCCGCACTTTTATGCAATTTGATTGCGTTCATAAATATTACAAACCTAACAGTGGCATCAGAGCCAAACCTTTATGCGAATTATTAATTATTTTAATTTGATATGTATATTGATATGTGTTTAGAACATTTTAATTGGGCATAATTTGTTTTATAAAATTTATTAAAATAATAAAAAAAAGGGCCGATTTTTTTTTCTTATACCGGAAATCAAAGTCGCAAAGTGTTGCCGAATCAAGCTTTTTTTTAAAAAAAAAAGTGTTGCCGAATCAAAGTTTTTTTTTTAAAGCTGATCATGGGTTTGCTATCTGCAAAAGTTATCATACGGATACCATGTGGTTTATATATATGTATCTTATTAACCAAGCCACGTGACCCATTTTCTAAAAAGTTACGAAATTCACGTTATGTGTGTGTATATATATATATATATATATATATATATATATATATATATATATATATATATATATATATTAACTAAAGTTATTTGTAACTTTATTCTATATATATAGAGAGTATATATAATAACCGTATACAGTTATTATTATATTATATATATATATATATTATTCTTAATTATTTTACAATTAAAATAAAAATTATTTTAATATTAAAATAAAATGTTTATTTTAATCTTAAAATAAAAGTTTATTTTAATTATAAAATTAAATTTCATGATAACTAATTAGAGTTGGAATTGGATTCCATGATAACTAATTGGAGTTGAAATTGAATTTTATCTTTCCCTAAATAAAGGAGTTTATTTAGATATGAAATAAGATTTCATATTATTCAAAATAAAAGATTTTATTTGTGAATAGGGAAGTAAATCCATCTTTCTTTAAATAAAGGAGTTTATTTAGATATGAAATAAGATTTCATATTATTCAAAATAAATGAGTTTATTTGTGAATAAGAAAGAGAATCCATGTTTCCTTAAATAAAGGAGTTTATTTAAATATGAAATAAGATTTCATATTATTCAAAATAAAGGAGTTTATTTGTGAATAGGAAAAGAATTTGTGTTTCCTTTAATAAAAGAATTTTTTTTACATGGAATTGGATTCCATAATTAATTAAAATAAAGGAGTTTATTTTGATTAATGATTTTGATTAAAATAAAATAGTTTATTTTATTCAAAATTAGATAAATTAAAATAAAATAGTTTTATTTTGATTTAAATTTGGATTAAAATAAAGGAGTTTATTTTGATTCAAAATTAGATTTTATACTAACTAAATTTGCCCATTAAATGATATCAATATATATATTAAATGTTTATTATTCATAAGATGAATGTTATTTATTGATGCGTATGATGATGTGTATGATAATAAATGGGATTGATTATGGACTATTGACCAATGTGATTGGATTTTATTTAGTTGGATGCATGAATGTATGGGTTTTATTAAATGGGGTCTCACAGCGTACCTCGCCTTCTCTAATTTTTTCTTAATGTAAATTCTATTCCCTCTATGTACTTCCCTCGATCACGATCAAGGTTTCTATTTATTTTAAATAATTTTGTAATAGGAATAGTTAGAATTAATTTTGAAGAATTGGAGATCAAGGAACAAGGAGCACTTGAAGACCCGTTTGTAATGAAGCCCGGGTTTAAATGTAATAGTTATATTTAAATATTATTTCTTGCACCCCTAGGGTTTGACCTTTTGGTTCACTTGGTGGCTCTAGTGAACCAAACTAGAATAAAAGTCCATAATCAATTCGGGTAGAATATAGTCTATATGTGCATGCTTATACTATATATATTATATATTATGCAAACATGCTTCGCATGTTCATTAATATGACGCGTATTTTATATATATATATGTATGCCGCTAAACAAGATGAGATAAATTAATAACAAACCCCTCAATTTTTATATTAAGTCCTAAGCGTTCAAAGATATTTGGAATATCGAACGTCATTTTCTTCTAGCATGATAAAATTAATAGAGTATTAAATATTTAATATGAGTTTGTTGTGTCACCACAAGGCAAGTATTAAGTATTTAAGATGTTAATTTATCACATTTGATGCTTATAAAGAAAATTGAACAATATTGTTTTGTTGTGTCACCACAAGGATGATATTTTTCTTTTTTGAATATATGGAGTGCTAGGTCGGACTTAACTTGGATAATTTTGATTCGGATGTGCCACCACTTGATCAAAATAATCTAAGAGGCAAAAGAAAAGGAGTTGCATAGTTGATGTAATTGACAAAAGTTGTCTACCTATTTATTTATATATAGTTTGTTGTGTCACCACAAGGCTATATACATTTGAAATGGGATCCTTATTCTCACTAGCAAATCTTTAATTAGATTTTGCCGAACTATATAAGTGAGGGTAATATAGTTTGAAGAAAATAGTGGGAGATACCAATTTAAAACAAGACCTAATTTATTTTGGTAATTAATAAAAGAATGTATGCTAAAATGTTGTTAATTACAAATTCATTTACAAAATTTTACAATGTCTTAATTACTATCACTGCGAAACATATTAGATGTTATTTAACTGGACCGTATTAAACGGATTGGTTAAGGAATTGAGAATAGTTCTCATGGCTGAAAAGCTATCTTATGTCCTTAATACGCCTATCCCTGCAATGGTTGCAGACAATGCCTCTGAGGAAGAGATTGCTACTTTTAGAAAGTGGCAAGATGATGCATAGTTGGCTCAATGCATCATGCTCGCATCCATGAGTAACGAGCTTCAACGTCAGCATGAAACTATGGATGCACCTACTATATTCCTGCACATCAAGTAGTTGATTGTGAGGAAAGTAGGACTGATAGATATTAGATATCTAAGGAGCTCTTCCGATCTAGAATGGCCAATGACACTACAGTATAGATAAAAGTCCTTAACATTATCAATTTGATTGATCAATTAGGACAACGAGTTTTGTCATAGATGGAGAGTTGAGCCAAGATTTGATCTTGCACTCACTCCCGGACTCTTTTCACAATTGTTGTGAATTTTTCATATGAACAAGCTAGATATTAGCCTCGCTGATTTGCTTAACATATTGAAAAATGTTGAGAGTCACTTTCCAACCAAGAAAGATCAAGTCTTCTTTGGTAGGGCCAAAGGATCTTCCTCAAAAGAAGAACGATTCAAAGAAGGTAAATAGAAAGGCAAAATAAAGGATAATAAGAACAAAACCGATTTGGATAGCAAAGGAGTTTGCTTCCACCGCAATAAGCCCGACACCGAAGGAAATTATGAGAAGCATCTTGCAGAGGCTAACCAAAGAAGCTTAGTGAAGTTTTGGTTACAATACGCTTTTTTGTTCATGATTGAAATAAATTTTTCTTTAAGTCAAGGTTCTACTTGGGTATTGGATACCGACTTTTGGTTATCATAAATATAGATTTATGAAGGGACCAAGCAGAAGTAGAAAGTTAAACAAGATAAGAAATCCTATATGTGGAAAATGAAGCAAAGGTTGCTGCATTAGCTATAGAAACTTATAGTTTAGCACTGCCTACGGGCAAATCTATTAAGTTAATAAGTTGTTATTATATTCCAATTCTTGTTAGAAACATTATTTCCATTTTATTGTTGGACAATAAAATTTTTGGTATTATAATTAAGAACAATTGTTTTTCTATTTATAATAATAATATTTCGTATAGAACTGAAAGATTACTTAACGGATTTTGTATACTTGACTTACGTGAAAAATTATTTTATAAATTGAACAAACTAGTATAAGAAAAAGAGATGATCATTCAAAGAGTTGAATGTATGTATTTGTTGAAATACAAGTGTGAATTATTTGAAAGGTTCAAAGAATTCAGAAGTGAAACAAATTTGCAAAGTATTAAGATTCTTTGATTAGATCAAGGAATAAATACTTGTGCAATAAGTTTCTAGATCATCTCAAATGGTTTTCTCATAATGGACACATCCTGATACGCAATAATTAATTGATGTATCTGAATGAAAAATCATACCTTGTTGGACATGGTGCGGTCCATAATGATTTTACCGACATTCCAGTATCCTTCTGGGATAATGTCCTAGAAATGGCTGCATATCTACGAAAATGGTAACCTCAAAATCCGTCCCCAAGACTTCATAAAAGTTATGGACAGGGAGCATTCCTAATCTTAAGTATGTTAAGATAAGGGGTTGTCCAACTTATGTGAAAAGGTTTCAAAGGATAAGCTTGGGACAAGATTTAACAAGTGTCGATTTGTGGGACATCCTAAAGTAAGTTTAGGGTATATGTTCTATAATCCTACTTAGCGAAAGGTGTTTGTTGTGAAACACGCTTCCTTCTAAGATAAAAATGTTTATCATTAAAAGGGGCTAGTGGGAGGATAATAGATCTTGAAAAGTTCAAGAACCACAAAATACTATAAGTCAAATAAGAGGAACCAGTAGATAGACCTATTATACCACAACTGAATCGTAAATCTGGAATAGTACCAAAGATACCTAGGAGGTATGGATTCATCATGGATGATGATGATGAGGTACACATCATAGAAGATGATGATCCAGAGTTACATTCGATGAGGTAAGACTTCTAGTGTGTACAAAAGGGTCAGTGAGAGCATCGTGAAATTTCTAGTATTATATGTTGATATACTACGGATGAGGAATAACTTATCAATGCTACAATCAGTAAATATAAAGTTGTCTAAACATTCCTCCATGAATGGTTTGGGAAGAGTATCTTAATTGGGGATAAAATCTATATAGATAGATACAAGAGGATGCTCGACTTAACCCAAGGAACGTATATTCATTTGATGCTAAAGTCGTTTAGCATGACAAACTCCAAGAGATGTCTCATGTCGATGAGCTATGGAGTGTATCTCTCTTAATAGTCCCCACAGACTCCTGAAAAGAGAGGTCGCATGAGTGACAATCATGTATGCAATGAAATGTACGAGACCTGATGTTGATCAGTCATATTATGGAGAAGTTCACTATGAGTCAGTGAAAAACATCTTAAAGTGCTTGACCGGCACTAAGGATGTGATCATATTCATGGTGGGTCTGAATTAAAACTAGAGGGCTTTACGACTCAAATTTTCTGCATGCACCAAGATGACGAAAAAATTCACTTTAAGGTAAAGTGTTACCATGATCGATGGTGCGATTGAATTGGAAAGGTTCCAAATAGAAAAGAGTTGCTGGTTTAGTGATAAAGACAAAGTATATAGCTATAAATGAAGCTGCAAGTTGATTGTTTGGATTAAAAGTTCATTACAGAACTAGGAATAGTTCCTAAGTCTCATCTTGGATCTAAACATGTGTTGTGGCACTTTCATTTGATTATTAGAATCATTGAAAGATGGGAAATCACTATAGAGATAGTGGACTCTCATGAACAACATTACATATCCATTAACTAAAGCTTATCCAACAAAGCCAGGATAATCGCCACTTAGAGAAGAAGAGTATGAGATACCATGATGATTGGGTTTAGTGCAAGTGGGAGATTGAAAGTAGTATGCACACAAGCCAATCATGTTTGATGATAAAGCATATACTTTGTAACAATCTTATTCATTTATTAATAAAAAGTATTAATTTATTAAAGGCTTTTAATTATCTACATGAAGTCGCTTTTTATAATATGTGATAAACCCATAGTTTTAAGCAATGCTTTTAGAATAATGATGATGATCATTCTAATGAGATCTAAATTCTTAAAGCTTAAAACTAAAATAGTTCCCAATCATTGGATTACTAAATTGGGGATTAGTGAATCCGGATAGATTGGTACATACGTTGCTTGCTCATTAGATGAGGATGATTGATCTCATGATCATTTGTGTGGAGACACTAAAGCAAGTATGTAGGTGCTTATTAGAGAATAAGTTCAATTGAACGTGGCTCGCTAAGGAATACCTAATGGAGTTTTACTTGCACGTCAATAGGAATTCTCAGTAGTGATAGTAGTACAAGTAATCCTTGGACTTGAGATCATCATAGTATCTTGTGTATGATGAGTTATACTTTGACTTATTCCTTAAGACCCTTAGGGTATATCAAAGGGTATGCTTGGGTATAATAAGTTGTATACGGAGATAATGTATGATCAATAAAGAATCTACCGCTTATTAAAAAGAAGAGAAATGTCCTATGTGATTCGATAAATGACAACCCAAAGAGTCCTTGGCCAAAGGCGAAATGAAATTAGAAAGGAGTTTCTAATTTGCATTATTTGAGTTGTGCATTTAAGGATCGAAATACATATAATTAAATAAAATAAGACTTGTGAAGAATTCCATGTCTTATATTTAATTGGGACATTGTATGGTGGAAGGATTGAATTGTACTAAGTAACTATTTACTCAAAGGTTCTTTAATGATTAATGTTGAAATCTATATTATCCGAAAAGTCGTTGATCGCTAGGAGAGTTTATCCCTATTGTAGAATAAATATTATTTATTTAAATAAATTAATTGTTTAATTTATTTATTTAAATAAGATTAGAATTGTTCTAATTGATTTATTCATAACCGGTTTAATATGGAGAACCTAAAGGGTCACACCATAAAAGGAAGAATAATTATTTAAGAAGTTAATGGCATAATCGTAATAATATATGTTATGTATATTTAATTTAATCTATTGTGATAGAATAAATTAAATAGCTTAATATTTATTATTTAATATTTTAGAAATATTAAATATAAATTAATAAGAGGAGTCTTATTAATATTATTACAATTATTATTATTATTTTAATTTCTAAAAGAGTTTAAGAATTAATTTAATATAAGTACTCTCATTTATTCCTAATTGGAATAGGAAAGAAAATTAGTTAAAGGAGTTTAATTAATTATCCCTAATAAGATTAGGGAGCTTAATTAATTAAAAGAATTTAATTAATTAAATAAAACCCAATTCCTTAATTGTTAAGGTGGGTGGCCCACATCTATAAATAAGAGGAGTCTTATTATGGGTGTTAGGTGTTGTTGACTTTTACAACATACGTAATAATTCCAATAGTTGGGAGAGTACGTCCTTTTCTATAGAGATAGAAAACTAGGGTTTAGCCATAGCACCCATCTTCTTGAATTCTTCTTCTTCCTTGGTGGATCACCTCTAGAGGCCAAACACTTGGGTGGCTAACGTAGATCAAAGGAAGGAACCAAACCCGGTGGATTCAAGTTGAACGCGAAAAGGATTGGAGGTGAACTTGTACCTGAGGAAGCTCGGATCTTCAAGGGTATGTTTCTTATTCATCTTTTTTGTTTAATTAATAATTGTGCATAAAGGGTGATCCGGGTATATGGTTTGTAAAATTTTAAAACTCTGATTTTACACGTTTCCGCACTTTTATGCAATTTGATTGCGTTCATAAATATTACAAACCTAACACTTCTCAAGTTCAACATCTGAGATGTTTAGAAACTAGCATTCATTTAAAATATGAATGAAGTTAGGAAACTTGCCTTACACACAGCTACAGCTTATAGTTTACGCTAAACTGCTCATTCCAACTCCTATGTAGCACATAAGGAAATAACACATATACCCATTAGTCATATACTTGACTTACGCATTGGTTTACTTTACTTTACTTCTTAGGGTTCACGTTCTTATAAACTTAGTTTACGTGACCTACTTCCTTTACCGGTTAACGGCTTCATGACATACGGAGATATTGTGACACCCCCAAATCCGGACACTTCATCCCCACGAATTTGGTGTTCACTGTCCAATTAAATCATAACTAACTACCCATAAACCAAGGATATAATTAAACTCAAAAGTTTAAACAATAAATGTGACGCCCCCAAATTCGGTTCCATTCGAACCTCGACCCTCGTCCGCCACGATACTACTATCATCAAACTATTATATCTTTTATTCATAACTTCAATGAATATAACCTTGTATATTACAATTTATAATATAAATTCTTTCCATTTCCAGGATCTGTGTAATGACCCCAAACTTTTATAAGTTTCTAATCTTGGTCATTTACTATTCCTGTTTTACATCACATTAGATGTTATACAAATATGTAGAATAATTTAAACCTTTTTAATCTCCTTTGAAAATAAATCTTTTATTGATATCTTAACTCGAATCAATTATAAATCCTTGAATCAAGTAATGCTATGATTCACTCTATTCAATTTCTGTATAAATTCTTACACCTCAATTCAATCTCCTCTATGTACCGCCTAGTACAACTTTACAAGCTAACATATATAAAACATTGCAAACTACTATCAAGTATATCTACTAGAACCTAAAGATGGTTTAAGAGCATATATTTAATTAAACAAATCAATCTCTTTTGATGTGATTGAACTTTATCAATCGAGTAGCATGTAACCTTTATCGTGTATCCTTAACCTGCAAAAGTGGTTATTTGCAAGGGTGAGCTCGACAGCCTAGCAATTCTAACAGTTTTCATGCAGCATATAGCATATAATAGCATATTCAGTTCATGCATTCATAATCAATTAATATTCACTACGCATGTTACTCCACACATAATAGGCATAGAGATTTACCAACAAAAGCATATCATTAAAGATCAACTTTCACATTTCATACATATCTTATATGCATTTCATATATATACATCAACATTTGCATAGTATAATATAGATCAACTAATAATTATCGAGTTCATATAACAAATAGGAACTGAAAGACTTGCCTGATTCGTAGTTTATGAACTACAACTTAACTGCTTAAGCTTATCTGCACTTTGTGTATTCCTACACAGTTATATAATCATGGATTTACATCCATTAGTCACATAATTCATGCATTCTCAATGTAATACTATTGTTACATTGTTCTTTAACTAGGTTCGTAAGACCTACACTTCACTTTCTCATCATACGCTTAGAATAGCTAGGTATGTCTAGGTATACCTTAACCACTCGTATATGACATCAACATTCATATATAACTATCACACACTTGACTCACTAGGTGTTCAACATATTTAAATCTCATATCGTTACGTTCAACTGTACACACAAACGTCTAACATAGTTGTAACTTTATACAACATTAACTATATAGCACAAATCAGATTGTAAGACCTCACAAATTCAAACAACGTATCATTGCTTTATATCTTGAAAACATTCCTTTGGACTTTAACATTTTGAAAATCTTAAATAACATTCCTCTTTATCACATAACATGCTTCTTAACTCATTACATACCATACTGATCATATTTTGCAATTTAAAGTAATCATACAAGCATGCTTCAAACATCAGATCAAAAACAGAACTTGTTCAAAACTGCAGGATGGTGCGCAATTGCATATACTGTCGAAAGCTTAGGATGGCGCAGCTCTGTCATCCCCTCGGCCGAACCAAGACTGAGCTTTGCACTTCCTATTTTCAGTCCATACTTTAATACAATTAGACACTTACACTTAACATGCATGTACGCTAGAGGTCTTTACATACTTGTATGACCATTTCAAGTTCAACCTTATATGTTAGGGACTTTAGTTTGGGATTTTCACGAAATCAAAACCAAATAGGGTTATGTAATCGTGAGGTGTACCAATTAGCCTTATGTTCTCATAAAGAGGTCACATAATCTGTACTACACATGCTCATACATATTCATCTCTATTACTCATAGATAGCATCGTTTAACACTTTATAACATGCTTTAACCTCATGCTTGGTTTGCTTCCATTATGCTTAACATATAAGACTTATGTTTAATGACATAATGAAACATAACATGGCATCTTAAACCTTTAAAAACTAAATACTCATATGTAATACAATTTAAGTTTGAAAACATGCTCGAGGTTGCCTTTGAAATCATTTTTCATGAATGATGCGACATAGCACATATAAATCATATCTAGGGATATTCTAGACATATCATGACATATAAATCCTTTAGAATATAGATATCCATGTGATGCAACTAGATTCTAAAAATATGTTCAAATTTACTTTTGAACCCATTGTAGACTTGAACAATGCTATTTAATACATACAAGACAACTTCAAAGCTCTAAACATACACAGTCAAGTCATGTTATCATGCTTGCAAGGTCAGAGTTTAAATCATATAGTAGTCATGCATGTTAGTTCACTATGCTAAGCTTTTTGTTGAAAAACTTCTCTACACAAAGCCTAATAACGTGGTCATGAACAAAGGAACTATGAATCACATGTCATGCTCGTTTATGTGTAAAACCAGTCATGTATATAGACCACTAAGCTCAAAATTTGTAGAACATGAACTTTAACAAAGTTTGTTTTCAAAACTAAAAGTCCTTATACCAAATCATGCCAGTCTTAGTAAAACATGCTCACATTAGGGTAACATACTTGTACATATATATCACACATGCTTGCATGCTAGTTTAAGTTATAATGATTAAGTAACATGGATCAGATTGCAAAATGTAACACTCAATCGAATTAGGTGGTATTTAATTCTTGCTACCTTCTCAATACAAATATAAGCGTGAAGTGGTAGTGGATCGGTTTGAGCCAAGAAACGATTTCTTGAACTCGCTTTAGCCCAAACACAAAATTTACCCACGAAATTGATTCTAAACACTCGTATATCAATTGCAACATGCTTATATGATCATATAACATCTATATGGACATTACCTAAACTCATTAACATCTAATTCCATGAATTCAAGAATTTGAATTTCAATACTTATGAACTCTATCAAAATAGAGAATGAAATGGTAGCAAAGAAAAAGAATTATACCTTTGTAATTCTTAAATGACTAATCATTCTCCCTTAGACTTCTGATTACAGCTCAAATATAGCAACCTTACGCAATTGCAACATTACTTTTTTAATATATAACTTATCAGATAAATGAGCAACTTGAATTTGGGAGGATGAGGTTGCCATTTATAGAGAATTCATTACCCAAATTTGGACTTTGCACATTGAATTAAACTACTAGTAGGAAGAAGAAGATGATGGACAATGAATAGTTGGTAAACTACTCCCTCCTCCTCCATTCCTCAGATCATAATAGCAGCTACAACAATGATAAAGAATAGGATAGGCCAATGGCCTATTCATACGGCAGTTATATAAAAGTGACACTGATATTGGGACAACTTCTAAATCCTCAGCAACTTGTTATTCTAAGGCTTGGTTTGGTCCTTTTAATTCCCATAATGTAATATTAAGGTACACTTGTTACCATATTAGGAATTTAAAGATAAATTTTATGCTCACATAATATAGTCCATGTACATTAAATACACGCATTAAAATAACGTAGTTAGGCATTATTGTCTGAGTAGTTCCAAAATTATTTCTACTACTCACATAACCACATAATAACATTATTTAATATTAATGTTTATTCAAACATTTAATCTCCTACCAGTTTCTAGAATACACATATATTTAATTATTTATGTATTACCACTACATATGATTTCACTGTACCACTTGGTATCTTATATCATTAGTCTCGATTAAATTTCACACCCCACGTATCCTTAAGCCGTAGGTATTATATATTACTACTGCTCACATTTTCCATATTACCCATAGTAATATTATTTAATGATTATACCCACATTAATATTTTAATTGGGCTAAATATCATTTAGTTGGGTACTTTCAACCCACACAATAATTAATTAATATTTATCATTCCTTTTCAATAATTATTATGCATTCCTCTAATTAATAGAATAAAATATTCCATAATATCACTTTATTAACCACTAATTAATTTGAGTTAATTAATTAAACCTTATTCAAATCCATTCATGGACAACTTAACCATCATTTAAGATTTTATTATACTTATGAGTCTTTAATACCCATTTCTTAGATTTTAAATTCCAAAAATCGATCTTACTGAATCGGCCAGCAGTTGCTGCGTTGGTCATAAGTTTGTAATGGCGCGATTATATACGCCATACCAAATTCTCAGGCAGACAAGTTCTGCATTAGCAGAACTGAAACCTTACACTTCTAATTACTTTACACATCCTTCTTAAGCGTTAACTCGTCTAATCATAAATCCCCTCTTTGGTTTCACACCATCGGTTACTATTTTCCTTAATAATTTAAGAATCACACTTCGAGTTTTAAAACTCTATCTCCCTTATTAGTTTAACCAACTATACATCTCCTGTACGGTTTCTCACCACTAACAACACAATACTCAAATATAACACATACATGCATACCTTTAATCCTCACTTCTCGCCGTGTATCAATTTACTCAATAATTCTTTAATCACTTTAAAGGTATATCGATTCTCTTCTCTCACCAACAACATACATATATACAAGTCCAAACCAGACACACCTTAAGTCTTTAATAGTATTCAATATAGTACACTGAGTGGTTTCCCACAAACAACCAACAAATTAGTTTCCGTCTCATCTACACTGTTTTCACAGTGAGTTAGATCGGTTACCAATTCGTATATACCTCCGCTCTCTGAAGGAATCGTTTAGCCCAGCTCCTATACGTCAACCATTAAAGAGTAAGATTGCACTACCTTAGACTTGATATTCACTCATACATATACTCAAGAAATTGGTGATTACCAACTTACTACTATAAAATAATTCTATAAATTATTTAATGTCGATAGATAAATCTTATCCATCTTCATATAAATTCATCTGTACAATTTCTAACAAATATATAATAATGATATATATTTATTAAACACAACATTACTTATTACATAGCTCATTATACCCTATGTAACACAATACCACATACCTGGTAACACATTATATATTTTTATTTGAACCCTTCACAAGCCTTAAGAATTTTATTCACTAAATTCTTATTTTAATATTTTCTGAAAATTCGGGTTCTTACAATAAATCTCCCATTAAAGGGTTACATAATCTGAAATAAATCCCAGGTCATCTAACCTTTATTACAATCATCAACGGAAAATTAAAACATGTTCATAAATAAATCTATTACATAAGCTTCATAAATAAAATATAAATTAAACATTTTCATCTAATCAAGAACTTTGTCCTTGCCTTTGCTTGTAGAAAGCTCTTCAAACTTCTTAACTTCATCTGTATTGTTTTGTGCAAGAGTGAGCAAACAATTTCCCACAAGAAGGATAGTATACAATAACACTTTATGAATGACAATTAACTAAGCTTTCAATGGTAAAGTGTTCTTATCGTAACAATAAACTTTAATTCAACAACTATGAGTTCAAAGGAATAATGAACGTTTAAGTTAACAATAGATAACAACATCAAAGAATACACTGAGGGTCACAAGACCACGAACTCTATTCTAGGTTTTCAAGTATTTCTACTTTAATCTTTAACAGACTAAAAGACTATAATCATCATCTATGTCCTAGGTTCACAGGTGTTTTTACTGTAACCTTTAACAGTCTAAACGACTATATGGACCATCATTCCGTACTGCAGGTGATTAGCCCTTTGTACTATGTATTGCGCAAACATTTTAACGCTATTGCGTAGCTCTAAAATAATCCCCTGATATAGGGTTGTTCATCTCAGCTTAGATTATCATGTTCCAAACCAAATGAGGTTTTGTTGGGAATTAACTTCAAAGGAAGTCTAGATTTTTAGAACGATCATCAACCAAGTACTGGTTGAATCAGATAGGAACCAATAATTATTCAAGGGTTTGATTAAAATATCTTCATGAACAAGGTATATCGATGAATCAATAAGAGCTAGAGTATTAACAATTTCTAAGTTGAACAAATGTTATCATCGACAACATGCTTTCAAAGTTGTGTGAGTACATAAAAAAACCAAAGGAAGTTTGGTTTGGGTAGACTTCAAGGGTAATTTAGAGTTTAGAACATTCATTAACTAAGGATTATTTGAATTGGTAAAGAATCACTAAATAACTTAGAGTTCAGTACAATAATGTAAGATAGTACAATGATATTGAGGAACGAATATCAAACAACAGTTATTAGTAGCTGAATAAACACACTTCTTACAATAAATTTACAGACTTTGAATAACCAAGGTAATCTCGATTGGAATAAAGAAACAAAGATTAACTAACTTTCTCAATAATAAATGAGGGTTAGAGAACTTGTATGACAATAAATCATTAAACAAGAGATTAGGGATAGAGAATTTGCACATGTATAACATAACAGTGAAAAGTAACCTTGTTAAATAATAAAGTAGCGAAAGTTAGGGAACTTGCCTCTTGCGTAAGCTATACAATTACAACTCACGTACTCTAATATCCTACACATACCATTAGGATTATCACATCAATTATCTACATACACATTATCCTCATAGATTAAATTCTCATCTTAGTTACGTTATAACCTTTAGATTAACGTTTAACCATATTAATCAACCACATAACACGAATCTGAAAACTCACTAACATATAACATAAGACTTTTACCATCCAAATCACATTCTTAACTCTTATAACGTTGAGTTTCAATCTATTATAACTTATTAATCAATACTATATTTCTTCTTAGTCAAACTCGAAGTTCATTCAAGTGTTTAAGTCTTGCTAGGACTCCTTATTGGTTTTATATTAATCACATTCCATATCTTATAATATTCATTTCATTTTAATTAAAACATTTTTTTAAGTTCATTAACACTTGTCGCGTCGTTTTGACGTTCATTCGTCTCACACCCAACTCGTCTCGATTGCGTACACTTAGTATGCTTATACAACTTATATAATACATCATATATTAATGTTAAGCATCATTATATTTAGTAATATTCATGTTTTATAACTTAGAATAACATCTTTTATCATCAGAAGCACTACACTTGCATATGTTCATGCTCGATGCCCTCCGATTGCCTCCGAATACACATCAGTCCTAAAGATGGTCATTTTTACCCCTGCTCCCAACCTCAAATCGAAAAACTTAGATAATTAAAGTTGTAGTTCTACTTGTTATCTTTCCGAATCATCCTAAATCGCCTCAATCAGAGTTCGTATAAAAACGTTATGGCTGTTTTCCCAAAGGATATCAAAATAATCATATTTGGCACTACATGAGCACAGCTACGCCCAAATAAGCCTTGAGACCAGCGCAGCTATGCCCTAGAGCACAGCTGCGCCCCAAGAGACTTAGGGCATAGTGTAGCTGCGCCTAATAGCAAAACTAGGATTACCAGTTTACTGTTCTTGCGATTTTTGACCCTTTTTCTCCTACTAATCTTCATAACTTAAGCTATACACATCCAAATTAGTCCGTTTTAGATTCTATGGATTCGTATTTCATAGAAATACAACATACCAAAGAATGAACAATTTAAATAAACATTAACTAACCCAAATCTTGACCTAAAACTCATGTTTATACTAAATTTTCATATTTTAACATGTTTAGCGAATTCATTCACTACGAATTCGTTTCTTAACCAAATTGATTCATTCAACTTGCGTTATTTTCATTTCTGAATGTATTAATACAAATGATCATCAACTTACAATTTATTACATGAATCAACCACCAATTTTTGGTTTCAAAGTAAACTATTTTACATATATTCAACCAAAACCAATTCTTTCTTCTCTACCACGACTACCTATGAACTTGATACACCAAAATCATTTGTAAACTACATATAACAGATTATAATCATCAAATAACATATATAGACCATATCTCATCAAATTATACAACAAAAAATTAAAGTCTCTATGAAAAAAAAATCAAAAACATATAAACTAAGAATATAACCTAAATATTCATTAAAAACATATTTCATATGAATTTGATTTCTAAAAATCATTTCTAGATGACAATTATCAGATTTTAAACATCTTCCAACATATATATAACATCTATTTAGCAACTCATCCAACTAAATTTCCAATTTTAAAGGATAACTCAAGAACACTCAAACTAAGAAAAAACTAGGTCATTTACCTCTTGATTATTGTTTAGCCTTGTTAGAAGATGATTCCATTCTTCTTCTCCTTAGCTCTCCAATTTGGCTTACAAATTCACAAAACTCTCTTTTCTATCTTCCTCTGTGTTTTCTCTACTCTCTTTAGACTTAGGCTTAACCAAGTGATAATACGTAAAGAAAAAAAATGATATAAAATATAATACGCAACTAAAATTTTCAGGTAAAAAACCCAATGGGTTCAGCTGTTACAAACACCAAGAGACACAATGCCATGTTTGGCTAGTCTCAATTATCCCATTTTAGCTTATTTTAATAATTTATTTATCCTATAGTTATTTGTCACACCTTTAAACAATTAAATTAATATAACCCTTACATAAAATTAATCATTTACCATATAATTATGATTTCCATAATAAAATATAATTTTATTTAGAAAATTAATAAATCTATAATTTAATTATTAAATTAGAAACGACATTATAATTATTTAATAATTCATTTAATTTAATCATCTCATTAAATTAATTTTTCAAACTATAAAATCACTAAACATAAATTTAATTAACATATCTCCTAATTAAATTATTACACAATATCTTCATCGACTATTTATTTATCTCAATAAATAAATCAACTCAAATATTTATTTGCTTCAATAAATATTTAAAATTAATAAAATTAATTAGAAAATTCTCGTTCGTTACATCAATTGTGACGCCCCCAAAATAGGTCCATTCCATCCAACCCATTCTGAGTCGCCAAATACATGGTACAGAAATAACTACACTTTATTAATACATTTGTCGTGCAAAATACGACAACATATATACTGTGAGTTTAAATACAATTATTGTCTTCTAGACAATATACATACCAAAATAAATCTTCATCACAATTAATTATACATTATTTTATAAAAATGGTGAGGACTACTAAACAACTCTCTCTATAACCATCATTCCATACCCCGACTCGTACTCGCTACACTCTCGCCTCCCGAGAAGAAAAATGGAAAAAAAAGAAAAGGGTGAGGTCAACTAAGCCAAGTAAAGAATATTATGACTAAGATAATATACAACAAATTATCGTTAGTCTCCAACAGGAAAAATCTAATAGAATACAATAGACAACCGCTTTTAAATCAACAATCGCAATGGAAACAACAATTCATTAGAAGAGTTAAGTAGAGAATACAAACTACTATCTTCTATATATGAATTTAAAAGTTCATCGTCGATATTTTATCCCTATAACATCAATCAATATATATCTCGAATCAAATATTCATCTTTGCACTACAGCCAAAGATATTCATCACCGTCATTTTCATCTAAACACTGCTCATCTTTGCACTACGGGCCAAAGATATTAATCACCGGTCATATTCATCTCAACACTGCTCATCTTTGTACTACTTGCCAAAGATATTCATCAAGAAATCATTCATCTCTCACACTACGTGCCAAAGATATTCAAGAATATCATCATTTAGGACCGAGGATGATGAAAAATATTTTAAAGGAAACGAATCCAAAGAAACAAAAGAACAATATTAAGGATTCGTATTTTAAACAATCCAAGTTCAAAAATACTTCATAAGTAATCGAGTGGAGTAAAATTCAAGAATGATCAAAACATGGATACAATCAAAGCTAGTATCCATAATAGATATTTTGGAAAAAAAAAGAAGAAATTTCATTTTTCTAGAATAGTGCAAGATTCGTGAATAAAGACCAGTATATGAATAGTGCCGTATATCGTGAATAGTAACTCCGACACAAAAAGATAGAAATTTCACAAAAAACATCTTCACGCTTCAATCAATAGTACTCGTGAATAAGAACTCATGAATAGTAACTCATGAATAAGACTCGTGAATAAGTAACTCATGAATAGTAACCCCGACATGAAAAAGTTCCAAATTTGATAAAATTTACAACCAATATTTCTAAGATAATGATATTGAAGAAATAATATCATTTTCGAATAAAATAACATCCTTACCTCGAAAAGACAAGATTTCTAGTTGAAACACCTGATATAAAGCTATGACTTGAACTTACACCAGATAGCAATACTCAAAGTATACTCAAAATACTCACAAGAATACGCCGATAATATAGAGAGAAAACTTCATTTACGTGTGTGATTTTCAATTCTAACCTAAGCACCCTATTTACAGGAAAATGCTTAGAACACCAAAGTAGAAAATTTAATATAATAATAATATATATATTAATTTGTCTATGCCCACTTAGAATCATCTGAATTCAGCAACTTAGCATGTGTTAAAGATGCCCACCACACACAAAAAACGTTTTTCTTATTTAAATTATTTTAAACTTCCAAAAATATATTATTTCGGAGCTTCGAAACTTCAATATTTCATAATAAATAGCCCTTTTATCAGAAAATTTGATTTATAGGAAATTCAATTCTCTACAACTTTGCAGAAGAAAGGTTTTCCAAATTCCAAACAAAAATTGACCGAAATCCATAAACCAAGCGATTTTACAAAATTATAATCAAATTTCTTAAATAATTGTGTCCACCAACACACAAAATATGTGTTAAACATTTAATGCCACAAAAATACTCTTCCTCCTCATATACTCATATATCCCACATTCATTATAAAAATATCACCGCTAATATATTATTAAAATAATATATTTAAATGAATTATTTTATCAGAAAAAGATAAAATATTAATTTTCAACAATTGTCACATTAAAAATTTTCTCCATCTATATCCACATAAAATCAATATTTTTCTCATCATATAAATCAATAATTAATTATTCACAAATAATATTAGAGAATCACAGTACTGGCAACCAGGCCGTTCCTAAGAAAGATGGGGCTTTCCAATAAGGATCTCTCCTTCATCGGCGCCGCAATTAGGTGACCAAACCTCTCCTTAGATGTAACTTTCTAGACATTGCCAATAATGTTATCCAATAATATTATTCGGATAATATGAATTATTGTCTGATAATGGAAAATACTTGTAATGACAATTTATTGAAACAACAAGAATATAAAATATCAATGCAAAGAATTATTGAATCAATAAAATAAAATACTAAATAAGAATTACTATAACAATTATCGAGTAGTGCCTTCACGTAAGAATCAATAATTGGTGCAATACCGCAGTGCTACTGCTCAACAACGCCAGACATTAGTGTTTTTAACCAATTCTGTATTCCAACAATATTAATCTGTAAATAACTACGCCGTTATTTTTAAACAACTTATATTTGTCGCTTTCTTCATCCAATCGCTTTCCTTTATGGGGCCCACAAAAAGACTACGTCGTCGCATTTAATATTCCCTACGACAAAGAAGAATATTCCACAACCAAACGAATATTCCCCGACAACAATTAATATTTTATAATCACTTGCTTATTTTGAAATATTTATGATTTTACCCATAAACTATCCACATTAATCAAATCAACCCTTACTATTTCAAAATAGAAAATTAAATTTCATTAATAATAAGTTGGGGTCTTACAACCTCCCTCCTTATGAAATTTCGTCCTCGAAATCGACGTGACGCACTGTGTTTCAAAAGATGAAAATACCTCGCTTTCATTTCCGTTTCCAACTCCCAGGCCATTTCCTCAATAGCATGGTTTCTCCACAAAACTTTAACTTGTGGTATAACCTCGGTACATAGGACATGTTCTTTCCTATCCAAGATCTTGACAGGTACCTCCTCGTACGTTAAGTCTTCAGCTATCTCATCCGGTTTTAACTCAATAACGTGGTTCGGGTCGTCCACATATTTACGTAACATTGATACGTGAAAAATGTTATGAACATGCGTCATACTTGGCGGTAAAACAAGTCTATAGGCCACAGTTCCTATTCGATCGAGAATTTCAAATGGATTAATAAATCGAAGGTTTAAGCTTTCCTCACCTCACCGATTCTCGCTTTTGAAATAACAACTTCTTGCACCTCCTTCTTTAAATTCATCACCCGTGTGTAGCTTTGAATGTTTTAACTTTATCGATTAAAGTCGATTATACTCAGATATCATCACGTGGGTACCTAGAGTTTTCATCTCCATCTCTATTATTTGTAAATTATACTGAAATGAGTCTTTGACAATATCGTACTTGTACTTGTATACGATCTTCTACTCAACACGCCGCCTACCACATTCGCTTTTCAGATGGCATGGTCGTAACACGTGTCTTTGAAATGAGTCTCCTCTTGAGTTCTTCAAGCTCTTCCCACATTCCTTGCTCCATTCGAATTTTGTATCTCTACGAGTCACCAAGTAAGTAATGGAATAGCGATTCGAGAATATCCTTCAACGAATCTCCGATAATAACCAACTAAGCCTGAAAGCTACGATTTTGATTACCGATTTAGGTTGTTCTCAATCGCGACTCATATCCCAACCTTGATAACACGTTACAATGAAACCTATCGCTTTACTATCGCATTTAATATGGTGTCCCCACGAGAGTCCGGCTTCGATGCATTCCACAAAGGAAGTCACCAGATAAAGGCTCAAAAACCAAATTCTATAGTTGAATTTTTAACACCTTAAGTTCAATAGAGCCATTCTATATGAGATTTTAGAAATGAGTTTTGTACCGGGTTCAAAGTCGATACAAAATTTAATATCGAAGCTTGGGAGTAAGCCAAGAAATTCTTCAGAAATACGTCAGAAAAAATCAATAACAACAGAATATTATTCAAATCGACGTGTCTTTATTCAAATCCATAACATGGACTAAGAAAACTCGACATCCGTAATAAACGAATGACTTCATGGCTTGATATGAAAATGTTTGACTACAATGGTTTGATTGCTTGAATTGAATAACAAAAGTTGCTTAGAATATTAAAACTAACAACCTTATGAAAACAATCAATTTTGGCATGATGAGTAGTTAACCTTAAAATCACATCAAAAGCAAATATCTCTATAGAAATAAGGTTAACAGTAATGTGATAGTGCCAACCCGAATCAAGCAAGATTTCTAAACAACGGATGTAATGAAAGTTTCTCCTAACTGAGTCTCCATAAATAGGTCAAAGTCTAATTTCTCTTCAGTAGTCAAGTTCAAACGTTGAACGCAACCAAGAGAGATAAAAAGAATGGGTAGAACCCAGATCTAGTAAGGTATAAACTTCACAAGAATTTATAATTAACTAACCCGTACTAACTTCATTCGGGTTCTCGCATTTTTTGACCGGCCACGACAAACGCTCTTCCAGAACCGTTGACTTTGACCTTTCTGGGACATCCTTTTGAGTCACCATTCCCGCTTGATTGGGTTTCTATATCGTACAATCTCGAGCGATATGTCCTTCTTTTCCACAATTATAGCATACCTTAAACTGTTGTGGGCGGTTTGGGTGATATGTCCCTCTTCCCGCATTTGTAACATACGACCGGTGGGTCTTTCTCCTCCCTTGGAACCATTCTTTCTTTGGTGTTGACGCTTTCACATGGTCGTTGTTGAATCTCCTCTTTTAAAATCTCCTCCCGACTCGCTTTTCTATTTTCATGGCCACGACATACCACCGTAGTGGTTACCGCTTTGTCCGTATTCTTCTTTCTCCGCCGGTTATCGTTATTCGATGATCGCTATCTTCTAGATGATCCTCGGTTATGGTCCCTCGGTTGAACGTATTTCGTTATCTCGCTTCTAACAACCGAGCCCCTCGCTGACAACATCTCGAATAGAGAGAAAATTTATGAGAAATGAGATATTGACGTATGCCGGGTTTCAAACCTCTCTCGTAAACATCCGAAGTCATACGCTCCTCATTCTCCCACCAAATGAGGTGCAACCGGATAACTCCGCCGAACTTCGCCTCGTCTTCGGGACACCGCCATGTTATTCTCGCTTCTAGTCTAATAAACTCCACTTCCTTCATATGACGAATACTTTCGTGGAAGTACTTGTCATTGAACTGCTTCAAATGTCTCCCATGACACGCCGAAAAGTAAATTTGGATGGGTACGCTTCACGATTCCCACCAAATGTCCGCCTCATTATGGAACATAAAAAGTAGCGAATGGAACTTTCTCGTTCCTCCGCATCCCAAGACATCGAATATCTTGGTAATTTGTTTGACCCACGTCTCCGCCTTTAATCGATTCGCTTTCCTAGAATTACGTGGTCCCAACTTTTTCGAATCGCAATGTGACCACCCATGAATTGCTATCATTTCTCTCCTCAGATTTTGAACACGAGTCTCCTCGTCTGATTTTGCATGAACTCGCAAAGCTTCTAAACATCCCCTCGCTCATCATCTCGCCAATTGGTGTTGTTCACAGAGGTACATTGCCAAACCTATTGACGTTCTCCTCACAAGTACATGCATCTCCACGATCTCATTTACTCCAATCATTAATATTCTCACGACATTCTCAAATCATCGTCATAAAACAAGGGTTAATTAAGGAAATCAATATATCACATAATATCCCTATATACTAATTAACTAACAAATAAGCTTAGGTAGGACACACTAGCGAAGGATTTACTCGCCTCTCCTCCTACTTCTATTCCCCGATCTCCGCCAGAGATCATATCCTAAGCTCGATACCAACCGTGACGCCCCAAAATAGGTCCATTCCATCCAACCCATTCTCGAAGTCGCCAAATACATGGTACAAAAAATAACTACACTTTATTAATACATTTGTCGTGCAAAATACGACAACATATATAATGTGAGTTTAAATACAATTATTGTCTTCTGCATAATATACATACCAAAATAAATCCTCATCACAATTATTTATACATTATTTTATAAAAATGGTGAGGACTACTAAACAACTCTCTCTATAACCATCATTCCATACCCCACTGTACTCGCTACATTCTCACCTCCCCGAGAAGAAAAATGGAACAAAAAGAAAAGGGTGAGCTCAACTAGCCCGAAAGAAGAATATTATGACTAAGATAATATACAACAAATTATCGTTAGTCTCTAACCGGAAAAATCTAATAGAATACAATATACAACCGCTTTTAAATCAACAATCGCAATGAAAACAATAATTCATTAGAAGAGTTAAGTAGAGAATGCAAACTACTATCTTCTATATATGAATTTAAAAGTTCATCGTCGATATTTTATCCTCGTAACATCAATCAAAATATATCCGAATCAAATATTCATCTTTTGCACTACAGCCAAAGATATTCATCACCGGTCATTTTCATCTAAACACTGCTCATCTTCTGCACTACTGCCAAAGATATTAATCGATCGGTCATGTTCATCTCAACACTGCTCATCTTTGCACTACGGGTCAAAGATATTCATCAAGAAATTATTCATCTTGCACTACGGGCCAAAGATATTCAAGAATATCATCATTTAGGACCGAGGATGATGAAAATATTTTAAAGGAAACGAATCCAAAGAAACAAAAGAAAAATATTAAGGATTCAGATTTTAAACAATCCAAGTTCAAAAATACTTCATAAGTAA
The DNA here is from genome assembly GCA_020205615.1 of Panax quinquefolius. Lineage (NCBI taxonomy): Eukaryota > Viridiplantae > Streptophyta > Magnoliopsida > Apiales > Araliaceae > Panax > Panax quinquefolius. Next base: position 186,431 of record JAINUW010000333.1, on the reverse strand, counting down.
TCGAGTGGAGTAAAATTCAAGAATGATCAAAACATGGATACAATCAAAGCTAGTATCTATAATAGATATTTTGGAAAAAAGAAGAAATTTCATTTTTCAAAGAATAAAGTGTCGATTCGTGAATAGTGGTCAGATATCGTGAATAGTGCCGATACGCGTGAATAGTAACTCCGACACCAAAAGATAGAAATTTCACAAAAAACATCTTCACGCTTCGTCGATAGTACTCGTGAATAAGAATCTCATGAATAGTAACTCATGAATAGTAACTCGTGAATAGTAACTCATGAATAGTAACCCCGACATGAAAAAGTTCCAAATTTGATAAAATTTCCAACCAATATTTCTAAGATAATGATATTGAAGAAATAATATAATTTTTGAATAAAATAACATCCCTTACCTCGAAAGACAAGACTTCTAGTTGAAACACCGGATATAGGTTATGACTTGAACTTACACCGTATAGCAATACTCAAAGTATACTGAAAATACTCACAAGAATACGCTCGATAATATAGAGAGAGAAAACTTCAGTTTCTAGCGTGATTTTCAATTCTAACCTAAGCACCCTATTTATAGGAAAATGCTTAGAACACCAAAGTAGAAAATTTAATATAATAATAATATATATATTAATTTGTCTACGCCCACTTAGAATCATCTAAATTCAGCAACTTAGCATGTGTTAAAGATGCCCACCAAACACAAAAAACGTTTTTCTTATTTAAATTATTTTAAACTTCCAAAAATATATTATTTTGGAGCTTCGGAACTTCAATAATTCATAATAAATAGCCTTTTTATCAGAAAATTTGAATCTCATGCTTTTTTATAGGAAATTCAATTCTCTACAACTTTGCAGAAGAAAGGTTTTCCAAATTCCAAACAAAATTGACCAAATCCATAAACCAAGCGATTTTACAAAGCTATAATCAAATTTCAAGTTAATAATTGTGTCCACCAACACACAAAATATGTGTTAAACATTTAATGCCACAAAATACTCTTCCTCCTCATATACTCATATATCCCACATTCATTATAAAATATCACCATTAATATATTATTAAAATAATATATTTAAATAAATTATTTTATCGTAAAAGATAAAATATTAATTTTCAATAATTGTCACATTAAAATTTTTCTTCATCTATATCCACATAAAATTAATATTTTCTCATCATATAAATCAATAATTAATTATTCACAAATAATATTAGAGAATCACAATCTCGGCAACCGTGTAGCTCCTAGAAAGAGGGGCTTTCAATAAGGATCTCTCTTCATCGGGCGCAATTAATTAGGTGACCAAACCTCTCCTTATGTAACTTTCTAGACATTGCCAATAATGTTATCCAATAATATTATTCAGATAATATGAATTATTGTCTGATAATGGAAAAAATGTGTAATGACAATTTATCAAACAACAAGAATATAAAATATCAATGCAAAGAATTATTGAATCAATAAAATAAAACACTAAATAAGAATTACTATAACAATTATCGAGTAGTGCCTTCTTACGTAAGAATCAATAATTGCAATGCAATACCGCAAATACACTTGTTCAACAACGCCAGATTAGTGTGTTTTAACCACCCGTTTGCAACAAGATAATCTGAAATAACTACGCCAAGTTATTTTTAAACAACTTATATTTGTCGCTTTCTTCATCCAATCACTTTCACATGGGGCCCACAAAAGATCAAGGCGTCGCATTTAATATTCCCCGACAAAGAAGAATATTCCACGACCAAACGAATATTCCCCGACAACAATGAATATTTTATAACCACTTGCTTATTTTGAAATATTTGCGTATTTTACCTATAACTATCCACATTAATCAAATCAACCCTTACTATTTCAAAATAGAGAAAATTAAATTTCATTAATAATAAGTTGGGGTCTTACATCATTCCCTCCTTAAAAGGATTCTGTCCCCAGAATCACAACTCAATAAATTCATTCGTTACATTCTTCCCTCCTTATAAGGATTCTGTCCCTAGAATCGAAGACATAGATTACATAAATAACTCAGGATAACTTTTCATCATCTTATTTTTGAGTTCCCTAGTAGCTTCTTCGACATTGTGGTTCCTCCATATCACCTTCACAGAAGATAACACTTTATTCCTGAGAACTTGTTCTTTTCTGTCGATTATCTGGATAGTAATTTCCTAGTAGAATAACAATAATGGTTCGTAACCATCACATGGTTGCAGTCGGGCTTGTTCAATTATATCACTGAAACATGAAAAACATTACGAATGCACTCTAAATGTAGAGGTAAGGCTACCTTAAAACCATCTTTTCAACTTCATCAATGGTTCCTATACTATAACCATTTTTTACCCAATATAGTTCGTCAAACTTACCACACTTTGGAAATTCAGGAACTTGCATTATCATATAAGTTTAGGAACTTATCCTAGTCAGACCATAGGCGTCCATTCGCTGAGGGGTTCAAAACATACCATATGATTATGAGTCACGAACTTACCATATGCTTTAGTTTTAAGAATTGAACCTAATATCATATAACTATCAATATATACTGAGAAACGAATCACCTTTCCACCATAAATACATGGATAGCGCGATACCGATATTCCAATGATTATCAATGTGATAAACGAAGTACCTGCACAAAACCTCTGCCCATATAAAAGTATGTAGAACTTAGTTACCATATGAGTCCTCAATTGAAATCCCACCTAGCGTTACCTTACTCTTAACTTATTCTTAACTTTCCCATAACTTGATCAATGCGGATTCCTTGTATGACATTATCGAAAATTTTTAGTGCTCTTAGCACGCCTTCCGATGTCTTGATTTCCTTTTAGTTTGGCAATCGATTTACAAATAATATGACATAATTATTTTAATTGCGTTCCACACGTTCTTGCAAACCTTTCTGAAAATTCAATATGAATCGCGAATAGTATTATCGAAGGCAATATATATTTTCGTGCTTCCTAGTTGATTCAATATATACATTTTATGCAAAACTTCATTTTCAATTGCTAGCATTAGCGAAACCTAGTTTCTTCCTTCTACTTTCAACTATCCCTCAATATTGATTATAAATTTGACATCCTCATCTTGAAGCTACTCTTCTTTCACTCTGTCTAACACAGTTATAGGGATTTCCACCTGAACAACTTCTCCTCTAACTTTTCATATATCTTACCTCCTACCACAAATTATTCATTTCTATTATGAACCCGTCTTGCACAGTTAACAAAAACAACTACTACCTTTTTCTTAAGACATCGGCCACCACGTTTATTTAGGATTTTGCATTCACAATCCTTGACCAACTCCCGCTATCACTTCAACGCACGCTTAAATACCCTTATATACTTTAGACACTTATGGTTTGTTTATATCTCACACTACTATCCAAAAGTAATATCGTTAAATCCTTAGGGCAACCACTATTAGCTCTAGCTTCGAATCATGAGTCGGATATCCTTTCACATAAAAATTTTAAATGACGCGATACATAAGAAATGACCCTGTCGCTCTGCCTAAACACACAACCTAGTATATTATAGGACGTGTCGCTATACAACACAACATTCCTGTATTATCTGGTAGAGACATCATAGGTGCCATATTAATTCTAATACAGAAATTCTACACATCAACTTAAAAGAATCAATATTCATACTTTCCATATTTAGGGAATAGTCTAACTCTTCCCGAAGTGAATCTAGTTTCTAAACGAATTCATCAGGCATAAATTAACAAGTGGCACTTGAATTAAATAACACGCAGCCGTATAGATAACTAATCGGAACCATACCTTGCATTACTTCCTGGATCGTCATGTTGGTTGATTGTTCGGTTGGTCGACTCAGCGGAGCTGATTCTACAATAACCAGATTGCCACTGCCCCCTCTGCTTCCACTTATTTTTCCTATCGCTTTCTTTGGGCACCCTCGAGCCAAGTGCTCCTTCGATCCACACGTGAAGCAGGTTCCCTTCCTCGGTCGTGAACATTTTGGTGCAATGTGGCCCTTCAAACCACAATTAAAGCACACCCTTTTTCCCTTCAAACAAACACCTACATGTTTCTTTCCGCAGTTGCTACACGCCTCCACCTTCTTCTTTTCCTTCCTTTGCTGATTTTCAACGTTAATATTATTGTCCCACTTTCTTTTCTAAGCGTTATCGGTATGAATACCTTCCACCTTATCATCTTCACTTTTCTTTCCCCTCTACTCTTAGTTGAATGCCAGCGTATTACCTTCCCCGTCTACATCAATTGTTCTTTCCAGCTCTGTTGTGAATGAATTTGGTTGGAACATCGAGATTTGATTATATAGCTAGAAATTTAACTGATTTGCCAGTGCTCCCACCAGAAAATTCACCAATTTTGGCACTGGATTTGCGTTAGCTTCCCTATTGTATGCATATTCCTTGGGGCTCTACTGACGTTGTTGTCTCCTTCTTCTAGGCAACATCTTACTGTTTAAAACTCGAACTATTAGATCATCGTTCATCCACACATTAAAATTTTTAAACTTATCTCAACCACTTTTAAAACAACACATAATATATCTTAATAAATAATGATGTATTTATTCATTTATTACATCACCACACCACAAAATAGCCTCACTGCTATTTATATTATTTATCCTGTAATAATAAAATTTTAGGATCACTTGATGATCCATAACATACCAAAGATAAATCTCAACCTATACAGAAAATAGAATACTTAATTCTAAGTCCTATCATCCGCTTGGCCTTCTTCAACTTGTCTTCAACACGATCTACGCGTTTAGAAGCCTTCACCCACACGTCTTCAGCTCTCGCACGCTTTGCTGACTTCTTTCCCTAGACATTCCTGCGAAATCTCATTCCTAGCTAATAACTATCATCTTTAATATTCCGACTGAGCTAATATACACTCTACATCTGCATGTTGTACAATAAGGTCTTGAGTCGCGACATCTTCTTGCTCTAACGTGGCTTGGTACTTTACGGCTTGACCTTCTAATTTCTCGACCCTTTTTTTTATAACTCAATGTAATGACCATACACTTCATTTGAGAAGTCCCCCTCCTCGTACTCATCCTTCACCTTGTTCACCTCAAATTTATCCTCGCGTTCAAACTCAAGCTCATACCCAAGTGCTACAACAGAAAACAACGGGTATGACTTTCCCAATACAAACCATACTCAAACTATATGAACTTCTCAGGGATCCTAATCCCTATCTTCCTACATCAGTCATTCAGGCAACAAAGTTTTAACAACCCCACAACTTGGTATGTATAATACTTGCTACTCCTAAGTACTTGCGAGCACATAAGTCATTAACACATAAGCACGTAAAGTCTTTTATCATTTTATCCTCAATGAATTTCTCTCAATTCATTCCTTAGAACTCGATAAGATTTTATCACCTCTATATTTTCGATCTCCTAGAAGGTTATAGCCTAAGGTTTCCCCACCTAAGGTTCATAACCTAAAGCTTTGATACCAACTTGTGACACCCCCAAATCCGGACACTTCATCCCCACGAATTTGGTGTTCACTGTCCAATTAAATCATAACTAACTACTCATAAATCAAGGATATAATTAAACTCAAAAGTTTAAATAATAAATCTCCCATTAAAGGGTTACATAATCTCAAATAAATCCTAGGTCATCTAATCTTTATTAAAATCATCAATGCAAAATTAAAACATGTTCATAAATAAATCTATTACATAAGCTTCATAAATAAAATATAAATTAAACATTTTAATCTAATCAAGCACTTTGTCCTTGCCCTTGCTTGTAGAAAGCTCTTCAAACTTCTTAACTTCATCTGCATTGTTTTGTGCAAGAGTGAGCAAATAATTGCCCATAAGAAGGATAGTATACAATAACGCTTTATGAATGACAATTAACTAAGCTTTCATGGTAAAGTGTTCTTACCGGAACAATAAACTTTAATTCAACAGCTATGAGTTCAAAGGAATAATGAACGTTTAAGTTAACAATAGATAACAACATCAAAGAATACACTGAGGGTCACAAGACCACGAACTCTATTCTAGGTTTTCAAGTATTTCTACTTTAATCTTTAACAGTATAAAAGACTATAATCATCATCTATGTCCTAGGTTCATATGTGTTTTTATTGTAACCTTTAACAGTCTAAACGACTATATGGACCATCATTCCGTACTCCAGGTGATCAACCCTCTGTACTATGTATTGCGCAAACATTTTAAAGCTATTGCGTAGCTCTAAAATAATCCCCTGATATAGGGTTGTTCATCTCAGCTTAGATTATCATGTTCCAAACAAAAGGAGGTTTTGTTGGGAATTAACTTCAAAAGAAGTCTAGATTTTTAGAACGATCATCAACCAAGTACTAGTTGAATCAGATAGGAACCAATAATTATTCAAGGGTTTGATTACAATTTCTTCATGAACAAGGTATATCGATGAATCAATAAGAGATAGAGTATTAACAATTTCTAAGTTAAACAAATGTTATCATCGACAACATGCTTTCAAAGTTGTGTAAGTACATAAAAAAACCAAATGAAGTTTGGTTTGGGTACACTTCAAGGGTAATTTAGAGTTTAGAACATTCATCAACTAAGGATTAGTTGAATTGGTAAAGAATCGCTAAACAACTTAGAGTTCGGTACAATAATGTAAGATAGTACAATGATATTGAGGAACAAATATCAAACAACAGTTATTAGTAGCTGAATAAACACACTTCTTACAATAAATTTACAGACTTTGAATAACCAAGGTAATCTCGATTGGAATAAAGAAACAAAGATTAACTAACTTGCTCAACAATAAATGAGGGTTAGAGAACTTGTATGACAATAAATCGTTAAACAAGAGATTAGAGATAAAGAATTTGTACATATATAACATAACAGTGAAAAGTAACCTTGCTAAATAATAAAGTAGCAAAAGTTAGGGAACTTGCCTCTTGCATAAGCTATACAATTACAACTCACGTACTCCAATATCCTACACATACCATTAGGATTATCACATCAATTAGCTACATACACATTATCCTCATAGATTAAATTCTCATCTTAGTTACGTTATAACCTTTAGCTTAACGTTTAACTATATTAATCAACCACATAACACGAATCTGAAAACTCACTAACATATAACATAAGACTTTTACCATCCAAATCACATTCTCAACTCTTACAACGTTGAGTTTCAATCTATTATAACTTATTAATCAATACTATATTTCTTCTTAGTCAAACTCGAAGTTCATTCAAGTGTTTAAGTCTTGCTAGGACTCCTTATTGGTTTTATATTAATCACATTCCATATCTTATAATGTTCATTTCATTTTAATTAAAACATTTTTTTAAGTTCATTAACACTTGTCGCGGCGTTTTGACGTTCATTCGTCGCACGCCCAACTCGTCTCTATTGCGTACAGTTAGTATGCTTATACAACTTATATAATACATCATATATTAATGTTAAGCATCATTATATTTAGTAATATTCATGTTTTATAACTTAGAATAACATCTTTTATCGTCAGAAGCACTACACTTGCATATGTGCATGCCCGATGCCCTCCGATTGCCTACGAATACACATCAGTCCTAAAGATGGTAATTTTTACCCCTGCTCCCAGCCTCAAATCGAAAAACTTAAATAATGAAAGTTGTAGTTCTACTCTTTATCTTTCCGAATCATCTTGAATCGCCTCAATCGGATTTCGTATAAAAATGTTATGGCTGTTTTTCCAAAGGATGTCAAAACAGTCACATCTGGCACTACATGAGCGCAGCTGCGTCCAAATAAGCCTTGAGACTAGCGCAATTTGCTTTAAGAGACTTAGGGCACAAATAAGCAATTTGCCTTTAATAGCGTAACCGTGGATTACCAGCCATCGTTTTCTTGCGATTTTTGACCCTTTTTCTCCTACTAATCTTCATAACTTAACCTATACACATCCAAATTAGTCCGTTTTAGATTCTATGGATTCGTAATTCATAGAATTACAACATACCAAAGAATGAACAATTTACATAAACATTAGCTAACCCAAATCTTGACCTAAAACTCATGTTTATACTAAATTTTCATATTTTAACATGTTTAGCGAATTCATTCACTACGAATTCGTTTCTTAACCAAATTGATTCATTCAACTTGCGTTATTTTTGTTTTTGAATGTATTAACACAAATGATCATCAACTTACAATTTATTACATGAATCAACCACCAATTTTTGGTTTCAAAGTAAATTATTTTCCATATATTCAACCAAAACCAATTCCTTCTTCTCAACCACGACTACCTATGAACTTGATACACCAAAATCATTTGTAAACTACAAATAACAGATTATAATCATCAAATAACATATATAGACCATATCTCATCAAATTATACAATAAAAAATCAAAGTCTCAATGAAAAAAACTCAAAAACATATAAACTAAGAATATAACCCAAATATTCATTAAAAACATGTTTCATATGAATTTAATTTCTGAAAATCATTTCTAGATGACAATTATCAGATTTTAAACATCTTCCAACATATATATAACATCTATTTAGCAACTCATCCAACTAAATTTCCAATTTTAAAGGATAATTGAAGAACACCCAAACTAAGAAAAAACTAGGTTATTTACCTCTTGATTCTTGTTTAGCCTTGTTAGAAGATGATTCCATTCTTCTTCTCCTTGGCTCTCCAATTTGGCTTACAAATTCACAAAACTCTCTTTTCTCTCTTCATTTGTGTTTTCTCTACTCTCTTTAGACTTAGGCTTAACCAAGTGATAATACGTAAAGAAAAAAAGTTGATATAAAATATAATACGCAACTTAAATTTTCAGGTAAAAAACCAAATGGGTTCAACTGTTACAAACACCAAGAGACATAAGGCCATGTTTGGCTAGTCTCAATTATCCCATTTTAGCTTATTTTAATAATTTATTTATCCTATAGTTTATTTGTCACACCTTTAAACAATTAAATTAATATAACCCTTACATCAAATTAATCATTTATCATATAATTATGATTTCCATAATAAAATATAATTTTATTTAGCAATTTAATAAATCTTTAATTTAATTATTAAATTAGAACGACATTATAATTATTTAATAATTCATTTAATTTAATCATCTCATTAAATTAAATCTTTAAACTATAAAATCACTAAACATAAATTTAATTAACATATCTCCTAATTAAATTATTACACAATATCTTCATCGACTATTTATTTATCTCAATAAATAAATCAACTCAAATATTTATTTTCTTCAATAAATATTTAAAATTAATAAAATTAATTAGAAAATTCTCGTTCGTTACAGATGTTTTACTTAATACATTCTTCATCTTTGATGATTTACATTCTTATCTTCTTCTTAGAACTCTCCTAGGACTCAACACACATCGTGTCTCTACTAGTAGTCCATATGGCACTCTGAGTGTTTTTCCACAAACATCCAACAAACAAGTTCCCGTCTCATCTACACTGCCCATAACAGTGAGTTAGATCGGTTGCCATTTTTGTATATACCTTCGCTCTCTGAAGGAATTGTTTAGCCCAGCTCCCATATGTCAACCATCAAAGGTTACGATTGTACTAAAACCTAAATTCATCTTAACTTACCCGAACTATTAAACTATAATGTTCGTTAGGTCAATTTCTTATTCCTTATGGCTTTCTGACAAATAAATGTCATACCTTAGGATTCATTCTTTATCGTCTAAGTCATACAATCTTTTGTATACTTAGAATGATTATTCAATGTTCATTCTACGCATTTATAGCGTTAAGCATTTTACGATACCTTATTCTTATCTTACAACGTCCGATTCATTCGACTCGGAACGTCATCCAAGTTATAAAATTAATTCAACTTCTTTACGTTATATGCACTTGTCTTTAATTTAGCTTCTTCACCATTCACAGGTTTAATCATTGGTCTTGATTATCCTATGGTCAAACCATACACAGAGTGTAGGCTTTAACCGTTTACTATTTGCGTACACTCAACCTTCACGTCGGTTAAAGTGTTTAACGCTTACATTTCATTCTAACATTCTCATCTGACTCACATTCGGCTTTCATTAATCTTCTTATCATTTTATACGGCTTTATATGTATCAACTGTATCTTACTTACTACCTTCAACAACGTCTAAGTCATACATCTAATGTATACTTAGAACGTTCTTCCGACATGAATACGATTCACGAGGATCGTTTACGTATTCAACATTTACATTACTCGTCTGTTAACCTTTCATTCAACCTTTACTCAAGGTTTTAATCTCTTTCGATCGTTATCCATCCCATGAACCCCATGTTCATTATTCTTTCCTAATGTCAAAGCCATACGGTTCGTTGTATGCTAAGACCGATCGTTCATCGCAACAACGTTGCGTTCACAACATCTAAATGCTTTACATTCATCTCTCATGACCATGACATAACATCGAAATGTTATTCATTATCCTAGTCAATCAATGTTTAAGGAATCACATTATAGCAATCCCTAACGTTCGTTTCATTGTGACTACGATTCCCGGACATTGGTTCCGTAACCTGCGTCTACATTCTTTATCTTTTAATCTCATTTAATCTTTTTGTTCAACCTTCATCAAAGGTTTAATACACTTAACTAAGTGTTACATTAGTTGAATTACATGTTCATATTTCTTTCTTGCACATCCCCAAAAGAATTGAAAGCAAAGAAAATCTCATTTCTAGGCATTGCCTCGCACTTTTTATGCTGCACTGTGTCTTCCCTTTCTTTTCACGCCACGCGCCACTTAGCAAGAGCTAATGGCCCGAGAAACTTCTGCAGTTGTGTCGGCCCCCAGGCACGATCGGCGGCTGCGCCAAGCATGAAACCTAGAAAAATTTTCTAAGTCTTTTATAAGCTTGAGACGCTGACTTTGAAATCTCATATCTTATTCGTTATAACTCGGAACGAGGTCGTTCCAAAGTCATTTTCTTCCTTATCTTACGTATTGCAATTACCCTCAGATAGAACTTCATTCTTAATCCATTAACCTGCCATTCAATTGGCTTAATCTTCGCTCTTCGTTCATTTTACGTTATTAAAGTTCTTCATTCGTTCGTCCGTAATTCAGTCATTCGAACTCAGAACTCGTTCGTTCTTGAGTCCACAACTCATATTTTATACGTTCTCTTACATTCTTATGAAACCCTATATGTTCGGGTTCATTTACTAACTTTCTAATTCTCGTTCTTCTTTTAAGAAATTTTTACCATAACTTCGTTATAGCTCAGTTTTAATCCGTTCTTCATGAACGTTTCTAACGTTCCTAACCAAGCAATAAGAAAATAACTTATACGTGATGGTTTTAAACTTGTCCATCAACAACAATTATCCTACGATGGTTTTAAATTTGTCCATCAACAACGTTCTTCGCGTTCTATGCGTGTTCTTCGCGTTCTTCATTTTTAATCGATATTTTGGATTACGATTTTACTTTTTCTTGGAATTTGATGTTATAGAACATCATTCCTTACTTATTTAACCTACTCATTCATAAGATTCATTGAAGAAACTAGGGTTCGGATTACCGTTCTTCTTTAATCTCCTTCCGTCGGACAAAGAGTGCATTCGAGCTAGCTTTTCCTCATTCCTCTTCCTCTTCCTCTTCCTCTTCTTCTCCCATCCAAACTCTCTCTCTCTATCTCTCAAGTGTTGGTTGAAATCTCAAAACAAACAACTAAGATTAAGGCTTGTTTATATAGAAAACCAAGGCTAGGGGTATTTTTGTCATTTCGCCCCTAACCTCCTTACTATTTAAAGCTTAGCCACCAAGTTTACTTAGTGGCCAAGTGGCCGCCCCACCTTCTTACGTAGCTTCCCTTGGAAGCTTCGTGCTTCCGTCTTTCGGGTTTTGTTCAACAGTTTTAAAAACTACGATTCTCGGAATCCAAATAATTTTGGATATTCCGTCTTTCCTTTACCGATTAACTTTTACGCATTCTTCGGATTTCCAAAAAACTGAAAAACACTTTTTGGTGTCAAGCGTTTTCCTTCACATTTTCCCCTAACGTAGCCAAACGAGTGAAAAGTACATAATAGTACTTTTCGTCATTTTTATTTCGTCTGATTTCTACACGTTTTTCGAGAAAAACTTGTATCGGCTTAATTAAATTTTTAGGATATATTATCGTCAAATCTTTCGACGGAATGTCATTCCATTCTTTATTATTCTATGGGAATAACCTGTCTATGTAGCGCCCCCAAATCCGGGTATCTTCCAACCCGGCAGATGGTGCATCACGGTACTATCATTCATACATTCATTCAATTGAAAAGCCTCAAAGAATGAACATAACTTTTATAAATTCAAAGTATTATTTACATTTCTCAGGTTCTATACCCATTACAAAGGTTCTTTGTCATAATATCAAATACATTACCACAATAGACCTATACTATTACACGACAGCTTAATAATCTGCCTTAGCCTTTCCTTTAACTTTATTCGATCCTTCGGGACGTTCGATCTTAGGCTTATTCATTCATATGGTTCAAGCAAGAGTGAGCATAACTAGCTCAAAGAAATATAACAATTTCAATAACAACATGCTTGATACATATAAATCGTATATCTTCGATAATCTGAATAATAGTTATGAAGTACTATTGATAATTCAAAATAGCACTTCATCTTTCTTTCAAAATGTTTCACAATGAATAATATTCAAGAAACATTCACTCTCGCCAAAGACCTCGAGTATTCATTCTTTCTTTGAAAAGGACAACCTTTAACTAAGTCCGTAAGTCTTGGGGATTACTTACTTACGAGCACTTCTAGGTGATCACTTATTGTACTCTATGTTGATCAACACTACATCCATTAAACGTATGTACGCTTTAATCATTTGGCAACCTCACGTGCACATGCTTTCTTCGACAAAACATTTGTTTAACATTTCAGTCTTCTTTTGAAAACCATATCAAGTAGTTGACAAAAGATAACAACATTTGATAACAGATGAATAGATTATTTTTAATCCATTCAATATATCAAGTCTAGCCAAAGGAATTGGCTTTAACTTCAACATACTTCAATTCATGCGTAAGGATACATGAACTTCAAAAACTTGTTCAGATTGAACTGAGACAAGAGTTAGAATACTTGCCTTTAGCGTATGCTACTGTGTAATTACTTTACGTTCAAGTCTTTTAAGTCTCTACAATACATGATCACATAATGCCTTACATTAGGTCAGATATAATAAAGTATGTATCTGACTATATCTTACCCTTCATCTCAATCTAATTGTGTATTAGATTTCGTTATTACCTGTTCCGGCTTTATCATTCTATTTGCATTCATAAATGGATAAGTTATTAACAACCTTTACACATTACTCTTAAGGTCTAACAATGTTTTAATAATGTTACTTCAAGTTCCTTAAGGTAGGTTTACTTCAAACTAATTACATTTTCTTGCTTTGCATTCATGTCTATTCTTCACTATCTTCAATCAAAGACTTATGCAGCATGCTACACTGACTTTTATAACTAAAGCTCACGTCATGGAGCGAGTTAACAAGATATGGGAGTCCTTGACTTGGCCGCCGCAAATACGAGTCCTTACTTAATAGGTCGTGGCATGCATGATGAAGTTTCCAAAGATGCTCGTGACACTACTCGGCTACCGCTACCATGACTAATTTGGTCTAGGGTTGGCATCGCAGCGCCAACTCTGTGCACCAGAAAAAATTCAGTCTTTGAAATTTTGCGAACTTCCCGAATGCATAACTCCTTCGTTATAAGTCTGAATTGGCTCGTTCAAAAGCCTACGGTTCACAAATTACGTAATCTACGCGTTCATTCCAAAATTTTATCTATTCGACTTTGTTTGCTAAAAATTCACCTATTGGTTCATTTTTAACATAAACGATAAACGTTCGTGAATGTTCAACGCTCGTTTCTTCATTCTAAGTCGGAATTCACTCATTTTCGAGTCTGCAACTCTTAAATGACGAACATGACTTATCTCCAATGGAAAATAACATTTCTAAGTTTAAACTCAAAATTTGACTTCTAATCTAGGAATTTCACAAATTCGACGATTATCGTCTAATCGTGCGATTTCCGGAAAATCTTCATTCTCATGACTTGTTCAACATTACAAATGAATTCCATTCGTCATGGGAACATATTAACCTACTTATTCCAAAAACTTATACTCATGGTTGGATTTTGACATATTTCTTCATAAGCTTATAACTTGATAAATCACAAACTACTTATGATCTCATCATTTATGACTTATGATAATTAAAGTTTCTTAATCATCATACATATATGTTCTCAACATACTACTTTACTTATGTATACTTGATACATATGATCATACAAGTTCTTTTACTTTCATATTACTTATATTACTAAACTCATTACAAGTTCATAATACTTTACATAAGTTTATAACTTATGCTAGCTTAAATAACTTATTACCAACTTATATGGCTTCAGTTCATTGCTTACTCATTCATCTTACTTCTTAACATTCATATTCCTTAATCCAAGCTTTTCTTATCAACCTATCATGATAGAGATAGAAGATAATTGAAGAAGGGATCTTACTTTTGAAGTTCTTGATAAGTAGCTTCTTCTTCTTCTTGACTTATAGAAGTTAACTTATTTGTAACTTAAACTCTCTACCAATTAAGCACTTTGAAATAGCTAACTTGTTTGAACAAGTGTTAAATGGCTAGCAAGGCTTCTCTATTTATAGAACTTGCAAGTTTAGGGTAGATTAGTCTTAACACTAAGCCACCTCCTTACTATTCATTACTTGGCTAACACAAAACTTATCCTTTGCTTGATCATTACTCATTTAACTTGGTCATTACATAACTTGGTCACCACTCATATATCTTTATAACCACACATTAATCACATTAATATGGTTTGCCCCATAGGTTTGTCAACTCATGGATTCTAGCTTGGGCTTGGATTAAATAAATCCTTGGGCTTTGTTTTAACAAACATTCACATGTTTATTAATTCAATAGTTGGGCCTTAACTTTAATTGACTTGGGATTGTACAAAATCTTAACCAATTCTTTACAAGTCCATTAATATTACATAATACATATACATATAGTTTATGCATTTATTCTCGTCTCCAATTCATATAGAATTTATATATGATAATTCATCCTTCATACAACTCGTATAATACATTCGTATTATACTTGTTTTCATTCCTTTGCACAATACCAAAGTATCATACAATTATTACTTTACTCATTCCTACTTCGCTTTACTTAACGTTTATAACTTAAGTCCGCAAGCGAAATATTACGTTTTCCATAACTAGATTATTATTATATAATTTGTCTTACCATAATATTCTATCATTACGTATTTCTCGGAACTTCAAAAATAAATCCCGAGCAAATACTGATGAATAGTGTTTTTCGGAAAATTTCTCGAAAAACTTTCATTTTCGTCTTAGAAATTCAAGCACTTTAATTCCTTCACGTAGCTCAAATACTACGACATTCCAATATCAATAGGTTATAGAATGACAACCATCTTAATAACATATAAAATATAATTTTATTATTATTTAATTTAATAAAATCATTTTACAATAAGATCCGAATTTCTAAATTCAGTTCTGCTTTCTGTACGACTACTGCATACGGTCAGTGAATAACCCTTCGTATTCATTTGATATTAAATTATAGAAATGATATGTCTACGCGGACTACTGCATGACAGTTGAAAATCAATTTGTAGTTTTGTATATTGTTCATTTCATATTCCTAAATCTAAACTTACTATGGTAAGTATTGCTTCTATAATTCCTAAAAATTCTTTGATATTTGCGCTTCATCCAGTATCTTTTCATAGAAATATTATTCTAAGCAGTCTTGATAAGTTTTAACCTTTTCATACCGGGGTACTATTCATGACAAAAATTGATTTCTTTTATGTCCAAATCATTTTTGATACGATATTATTCTTGAATTTTACTCCACAAAGCAGTATCATGTTGATAATTTGGACTTTATTGAATTCTTATATCATTGTCATCATCCTCATGTTTATATGGTTATGAAAGTCATCTTTGGCCCATAGTGCATAGATGGACTGTTGATTGGTATGGTAAGGACCAGGAATCATTCAGTATAAACATGACCTGTAATGTTACAAATGATGTGGTAAAAGTCCTCATTGGCCCGTAGTGCATTGATGGACAATTATTGAGATGAACATGACCAATTGTGATAATAATGAATATCCTTGGCCCATAGTGCATGGATAATTCAGTGATGTGGATTATTTATTAAGCTGAGTCTCAGCGATAAAATTGATGATAAACCTTTTAAATCATAGAAGATAGTAGATATCATGCTTTACTTGACTCTTCTAATGGATTGCTTGTTCCGCTGCAGTTAAACTTGATGTTTATTATATTTTATCAGTTTAACACTGTTAAAGGCTAACGATAATTTATTCTGCATTATCTTAGTCATAATATTTTTTACCGGGCTAGTTGAGCTCACCCCTTTGCTTTCATTATTTTCTTCAAGAAATGAGAATATAGCTGGGACTAGTCAGGGAATGGAATGACGGTCCAGATGTTTGCATTAGTAGTTCTCACTATTCTGTGAAACAGTGTGATAATAAATGTATTGAGGACTTATTTTTAGTTTGAATATTGTCTAAAAGACAATATTTATATTAAAACTCACAGCTCATGCTATGTATTTAAGTTTGTATTTGTATTCTGTACCATGTATTTGGTGACTCAGAATGAGTGATGTATACCTATTTTGGGGGTGTCACATTCCTTATCAACTGGGAAAACAAGTAAGAACTTCTTTTACAGCAAAGAATATGGTATCAACTTCCTCTCCTTTGCAACTACTTCATCTTGATTTATTTGGATCGGAAAGACATTCAAGTATTAATGGTAAATTTTATGCATTTGTAATAGTTGATGATTTTTCAAGATACACATGGGTATTATTTTTTAGAACTAAGGATGAAGCATTTAAAGGATTCAAAAAATTAATAAGGAATCTTGAAACTAAGTATAGCTACAAAGAAGTGATCATGGTACTAAATTTCAAAAAGATTTTATAACTTTTTGTGATCAAAGGGGTATTAGCCATGAATTTTTAGCCCCAAAGACTCCTCAACAAAACGGGATGGTGGAAAGGAAGAATAGAAATCTATAAGAGACAGCAAGAACTCGACTGCAAGAAAGTAAGCTTCCAAAGAAATTTTGGGACAAAGCAGTAAGTACATCATGTTATGTTTTAAATAGAGTACTCATTCGTCCTATTATTTTGAAAACCATTTTATGAGCTTCTAAATAATAAAATTCCAAACATAAGTTATTTCAAAGTATTTGGTTCTAAATGTTTCATCTTAAATACAAGTGATAATTTGGGAAAATTTGATGCTAAGTCATATGAAGGAATATTCATTGGTTATTCTGAAAATAGTAAGGCTTATCGTATTTTCAATATTAAATAATCATGTGTAGAAGAGTCTGTTCATATCAATTTTAATGAAACTAACAATGATCTTCCAAAATAAAGTGAAGATAATGCAGGAAATTTGGAGATAGTTAGGATTTCAGCAAACCAAAAAGAACAAAACAGGAGACCGAATGAACAGTTTTAGGAAACTGAAATTGATAACCAGCATGAACGTGAACCTGAACTTTTACAAGATGCTGAAAATGAATCTCATGATCAAGAGGAAGTTATACATGATATCCAAATGCCAAAAACAACTAGATATATCAAGAATCATCCTCTAGAGAATATTATTGGAGATATCAACAAAGGAGTAACCACACGAAGAGGTCTACAAAATCATTGTGCATTCTCTGCATTTTTGTCATAGGTTGAGCCAAAGAATGTAAAGGATGTAGTTGTTGATGAAAACTGGTTATTGGCAATGCAAGAAGAACTTCAACAATTCGGAAGATGCCAAGTATGGGAACTTATGCCTCCTCCAAAAGATGCTTCCATTATTGGTACTAAATGGGTATTTAAGAACAAGCTTGATGAGCACGGAACAATCATTCGTAACAAAGCAAGGTTAGTAGCTCAAGGATACAACCAACAAGAGGGGATCAACTATAAAGAAACCTATGCACTAGTGGCAAGGTTGGAATCAATTCGAATTTTGTTGGCTTTTGCATGCTACAAGAAGTTTACACTTTATCAAATGGACATAAAAAGCGCTTTTCTAAACGGATACATCAATAAAGAGGTATATGTAAAACAACCTCCTGGATTCGAGCATGAAAAGTATCCTAATCATGTCTACAAATTAAAGAAAGCTCTTTATGGCTTGAAACAAGCTTCAAGGGCTTGGTACGAAAGGTTAAGTAAATATCTCTTGTCAAATGGATTTATTAGAGGTAAAATAGACTCTACATTATTTATTAAGCATAAAAATATAGATATCATTATTGTTTAAATATATGTAGATGATATATTATTTGGTGTTACTAATGATCATCTTTGTGAGTGGTTTTCTAAGTGTATGCATAAAGAATTTGATATGAGCTTAATGGGAGAGCTTAACTACTTTTTGAGACTTCAAATCAAGTAAACAAAGGAAGAAATTTATATCCATCAAACCAAATACACAAAAGAATTACTCAAGAGATTTGGCTTTGAAGGATCTAACTCAAAAGGCACACCCATGAGCACATCAATAAAGCTCACTGCTGATGAGAAAGGTATTTATGTTGATATAACAAAATATCGAGGTATAATTGGATGCTTACTATACTTAACTACTTCTAGACCCGATATAATGTATAGTGTTTGTCTGTGTGCAAGATTTCAGGCTAAACCCAAAGAATCACACTTAAATGTTGTTAAAGAATTTTGAAATATTTAAGTGGTACTATTAACTTAGGATTATTTTATCCAATTTTCAATCATTTTGAACTAATAGGTTATTTAAATATTGACTATGCAGGGTGTCAAATCGATAGAAAAAGTATGAGTGGTGCTTGTACTTTTTTGGGACAAAGTCTTGTATCATGGCATAGTAAAAAACAAACCTCAGTGGCTCTTTCAACTACTGAGGGTGAATACCTAGCTGCAGGAAGTTGTCGTTCTCAGATTTTATGGATGCGGCAAACTCTATGTGATTTTGATATAATATGTGTATGTGTTCCCATATACTGTGATAATTCTAGTGCTATAGATAAATCTAAAAATCCTGTATTACATTCACGTACAAAACACATAGAAGTAAGGCATCATTTTTTAAGAGACAATGTGTCAAAAGGTTTAATTAAATAGATTTTTATTCCAACTGAAAATTAAATTGTAGATATTTTTACTAAACCATTAAGTGAAGATAAATTTTGTATGCTGCGAAGAGAACTTGGAATGTGTATCACATAATTCTTTTCAAATCTGCATTATCGTTATCCTAGTCTGCATGTATATCTTACTAACTGCTAAAATTTAGGAAAATTGATTTTTTGATTTTTTTTTGGTTGCCCATTTAAGTCTTTTATTCATGTACGCAATATCTATCATAATGATTTTTTGAAAATCGAAAAGACGGGACTGCAAGGGTTTCTCGGGAGACGTAAGTATACATACATGCATCCATTCTTTTTCTTTTACTATGTATCTCTCTTAATTCGCTCTACATCTCAACTTTGTTTCTAACTTCTTTTATTTTTCCTTCTATACTTTCATCCTCTGTAGTCTCACAAACAACCCCAAGAACTATGAGAACTCGTACTCACAAGAGATCGCTGATTGATTCTGATGACGATCAGGCACCGATTCCACCCCAATCTTCTGCTGGTCCGTCACGCAAACAGAGAAAACTGAAGAAGGCGGTGTTTGTTGAAACAGAATCTTTGGACTCTTCATCATCTGATGAGTCAACCTTTAGTCCGTCTCTGTTGAAATCATCAGGACCATCTCAAAGACAAAAGTCAACTATTCTATCCTGTAGGACTGAGTTTGTTCCACCATCTGATTCGATAAATCCTATCCTTTCTTATGATCTTCCTGATAATTTCTTTCGTAGAAATGCCTATGAGGTACGGTTTAAGACCGTTGTGTTTCCAAAACAATTTGTTTATTAAAAGTCTGTCGATCAAATCTATTATCAACAATCTCCTTTGAAAAAATTGTTTAAATATTATGGAATTTCTTCTATGCTTTTTCCTCCATCAGTTGTATATCCTAGACTAGTCCAATAGTTTTATACAAATCTAGAGTGTCATGGGGATTTTTATACAACTTTTGTCAAAGGAAAATCTTTATATTTTACTGTCATGGATTTTGGTAGTATTCTGAACATTCTAATCTCTAGTGTTTGTCCATTTACTAGAAAAGGGGCTATCCATTTCCCGTTCACTCCTTTGGAACAGTTACAGATTGTTATAAATAATCCTTTATTGGATGATGTCTTTACTGTTAGGTTTGTAATATTCAATAACGCAATCAAATTGCATAAAAGTACGGAAGCGTGTAAAAATCAGAGTTTAAAATTTAAAAACCATATACCCGGATCACCCTTTATGCATAATTATTAATTAAACGAAAAGATAAAGAATAAATCATACCCTTGAAGATCGAGCTTCCTCAGGTACAAGTTCACCTCCAAATCCTTTCGCGTTCAATCTTGAATCCACCGGGTTTGGTTCCTTCCTTTGATCAACGTTAGCCATCCAAATGTTTGGCCTCTAGAGGTGATCCACCAAGGAAGAATAAAGAATTCAAGAAGATGGTGTATTTGGCTCAAACCCTAGTTTTCTATCTCTATAGAAAAGGGTACTCTCCAACAAATTGGAATTATGTCGTTGTAAAAGTCAACAACACCTCACACCCATAATAAGACTCCTCTTATTTATAGATGTGGGCAACCCACCTTAACAATTAAGGAATTGGGATTTATTTAATTAATTAAATTCTTTTAATTAATTAAGATCCCTTATCTTATTAGGGATAATTAATTAAATTCTTTTAATTAATTTAACCTCCTAATCCTATTAGGAATAAATGAGAGTACTTATATTAAATTAATTCCTAAACTCTTTTAGAAATTAAAATAATAATAATTGTAATAATATTAATAAGACTCCTCTTATTAATTTATATTTTATATTTCTAAAATATTAAATATTAAGCTATTTAATTTATTCTATCACCATAGATTAAATTAAATATACTTAACATATTATTACGATTATGCCATTAACTTCTTAAATAATTATTCTTCCTTTTATGGTGTGACCCTTTAGGTTCTCCATATTAAACCGGTTGTGAATAAATCAATTAGAACAATTCTAATCTTATTTAAATAAATAAATTAAACAATTAATTTATTTAAATAAATAATATTTATTCTACAATAGGATAAGCCTCCCCTAAATGATCAACGACTTTCCGTATAATATAGATTTCAACATTAATCATTAAAGAATTTTTGAGTAAATAGTTACCGTATAATTCAATCCTTCCACCATACAATGTCCCCCCATTTAAATATAAGACAAGAATTATCACAAGTCTTATTTTATTTAATTATATGTATTTCGACTCTTAAATGCACAACTCCAAATAATGCAAATTAGAAACTCCTTTCTAATTTCATTCTCGCTTTAGCCAAGGACTCACCGGTTGTCATTTATCGAATCACATAGGACATTTCTCTTCTTTATTAGAAGTGGTAGATTCTTTATTGATCATACATTATCTCCATGTACAACTTATTATACCCAAGCATACCCTTTGATATACCCTAAGGGTCTTAAGGAATAAGTCAAAGTATAACTCATCATACATAAGATACTATGATGATCTCAAGTCCAAGGATTACTTGTACTACTATCACTACAGAAATTCCTATTGACAGCAAGTAAAACTCCATTAGGTATTCCTTAGCGAGCCACGCTCAAAGAACTTATTCTCCAATAAGCACCTACATACTTGCTTTAGTGTCTCCACACAAATGATCATGAGATCAATCATCCTCATCCAATGAGCGAGCAAACGATGGACCAATCTATCCTGGATTCACTAATCCCCAATTTAGTAATCCAATGATTGGGAACTATTTTAGTTTTAAGCTTTCTAAGAATTTAGATCTCATTAGAATGATCATCATCATTATTCTAAAAGCATTGCTTAAAACTATGGGTTTATCACATATTATAAAACAAAGATCATGTAGATAATTAAAAGCCTTTAATAAATTAATACTTTTTATTAATAAATGAATAAGATTGTTACAAAGTATATGCTTTATCATCAAACATGATTGGCTTGTGTGCATACTACTTTCAATCTCCCACTTGCACTAAAGCCAATCGTCATGGTATCTTATACTCTTCTTCTCTAAGTGACGATTATCCTACTGTTGGATAAGCTTTAGTTAATGGATATGTAATGTTGTTCTTGAGAGTCCACTATCTCTATAGTGATTTCCCATCTTTTAATGATTCTAATAATCAAATGAAAGTGCCACAACACATGTTTAGATCCAAAAGATGAGACTTAGGAACTATTCCTAGTTCTGTAATGAACTTTTAATCCAAACAATCAACTTGCAGCTTCATTTATAGCTATATACTTTGTCTTTATCACTAAACCAGCAACTCTTTGCTATTTGGAACCTTTCCAATTCACTGCACCACCGTTCAAGGTAACACTTTACCTTAAAGTGGATTTTCTACGTCAGCTTTGTCTCCTGCCTAAAAAACTTGAGTCTGTTAAGCCCTCTAGTTTTAATTAAGACCCACCATGAATATGATCACATCCTTAGTGCCGGTTAAGCACTTTAAGATGTTTTTCACTGACTCATAGTGAACTTCTCCATAATATGACTGATCAAAATCAGGTCTTGTACATTTAATTGCATACATGATTGTCACTCATGCGACCTCTCTTTTTAGGAGTCTGTGGGGACTATTAAGAGAGATACACTCCATAGCTCATCGCCATGAGACATCTCTTGGAGTTTGCCATGCTAAACTACTTTAGCATCAAATGAATATACGTTCCTTGGGTTAAGTCGAGCATCCTCTTAAATCTATCTATATAGATTTTATCCCCAATTAAGATACTCTTCCAAATCATTCATGGAGGAATGTTTAGACAACTTTATCTTTACTTCGATTGTAGCATTGGTATGTCATTCCTTATCCGTAGTATATCAACATATAGTACTAGGAATGTCACGATGCTCCCAATCGACCCTTTTGTACACACTAGGTTCATTTTTATTTTTGATAAAATCAAACTCTTTTGATTTCCTCATCAAAACGAATGTCCCATATTTGAGAAACTTGCTTCAATCCATTTCTCTCGAGTGTTCACAACACTTACCTCATCGTATGTAATCGGATCATCATCGTTCTATGATGTGTACCTCATCATCATCATCATCTATGATGAATCCATACCTCCTGTATCTTCTTGACTATTCCAAATTTACGATTCAACAGTGGTATAATAGTTCATCTACAGTGTTCCTCTTATTTGACTTATAGTATTTTGTGGTTCTTGAACTCTTCAAGATCTATTATCCTCCCACTAGCCCCTTCAATGATAAACACCTTTATCTTAGAAGGCAGCGTGTTTCGCAACAAACACCTTTTGCTAAGTAGGATTATAGAACACATACTCTAAACTTACTTTAGGATGTCCCACAAATCGATACATGTCAAATCTTGTCCCAAGCTTATCCTTCGAAACATTTTCACATAAGTTGGACAACCCCTTAACTTAACATACTTAAGATTAGGAATCCTCCCTGTCCATAACTTTTATGGAGTCTTGGGGCTGGATTTCGAGGTTACCTTTTCGTAGATATGCAGCCATTTCTAGGACATGATCCTAGAAGGATACTGGAATGTCGGTAAAATCATTTTGAACCGTACCATGTTCAACAAGGTATGATTTTTCCTTTCAGATACATCAATCAATTATTGCGTATCTGGAGGCGTCCATTGTGAGAAAACCATTTGAGATGATCTAGAAACTTATTGCACAAGTATTTATTCCTTGATCCGATCAAAGAATCTTATTACTTTGCCAATTTGTTTCACTTCTGAATTCTTTGAACCTTTCAAATAATTCATACTTGTATTTCAGCAAACACACACATTCAACTCTTTGAATGATTATCTCCTTTTCTTATACTAATTTATTCAATATGCAAAATTATTTTCATATAAGTCAAGTATACAAAATTTATTATAATATTCCAGCTTCTATACAAAACATTATTATTATAAATAAACAACAATTGTTCTTAATTATAATACCAAAGATTTCATCATCAACAATAAAATGGAAATAATATTTTAACAAGAACTGGAATACAATAACAACTTATCGACTTAATAGATTTGCCTCAGAGGCATTGCTAAACTATAAGTTTCTATGGCTAATATGGCAACCTTTGCTATATTTTTCCACACATAGGATTACTTATATTTGTTTAGCTTTCTACTTCGCTTGGTCCCTTCATAAATCTATATTTATGATAACCAAAATCCAGATCCAATACCCAAGTAGAACCTCGACTTTAAGAAAAATTATTTTAAATCATGAACAAATTTGTATTTGTAACCTAAACTTCACTAAGCTTCTTTGGTTAGCCACCGCAAGATACTTCTTGCGCTTTATTTCAAAGTCCAAAGCTTATTGCGTGGAAGCAAACTCCTTTGCTATCCATATCAAATTTGTTCTTATTATCCTTTGTTTTTGCCTTTCTATTTACCTTCTTTGAATCGCTCTTCTTTTTCGTAAGATCCTTTGGCCCCTACCAAAGAAGACATGGTCTTTCTTGGTTGAAAGTGACTCTCAACATTTTTCAACATGATAAGCAAATCAGCGAAGCTGGTATCTAGCTTGTTCATATGAAAAATTCACAACAATTGTGAAAGGAGACCGGGAGTGAGTGCAAGATCAAATTTTGGCTCAACTCTCCATCCATGACAAAACCAGTTATCCTAATTGATCAATCAATTGATTATTTTAAGAACTTTTTATCTGTACTATAGTGCCATTGGCCATTCTATATCGGAAGAGCTCCTTAGATATCTCGATATCTATCGGGTCCTACTTTCCTCACCATCAACTACTTGATGTGCAGGAATATAGTAGGAGCATCCATAGTTTCATGCTGACGCTGAAGCTCGTTACTCATAGATACGAACATGATGCATTGAGCCAACTGTGCATCATCTTGCCACTTTCTAAAAGTAGCAATGTCTTCCTCAGAGGCATTATCTCGCAACCATTGCAGGGGATAGGCGTATTATGACATAAGATAGCTTTTTCAACTATGAGAACTATTCTCAAATTCCTTAACCAATCCGCTTAATTCTATTCAAGTTAATTTAGCATCTAATATGCTACTGCAAATGATTGTAATTTTAGACATTGTAAAATTTCAGTAAATGAATTTGTAATTAACAACATTTTAACATACATTCTTTTATTAATTACCAAAATAAATTAGGTCTTGTTTTAAATTGGTATCTCCCACTATTTTCTTCAAACTATATTACCTCACTTATATAGTTCGGCAAAATCTAATTAAAGATTTGCTAGTGAGAATAAGGATCCCATTTCAAATGTATATAGCCTTGTGGTGACACAACAAACTATATATAAATAAATAGGTAGACAACTTTTGTCAATTACATCAACTATGCAACTCCTTTTCTTTTGCCTCTTAGATTATTTTGATCAAGTGGTGGCACATCCGAATCAAAATTATCCAAGTTAAGTCCGACCTAGCACTCCATATATTCAAAAAGAAAAATATCATCCTTGTGGTGACACAACAAAACAATATTGTTCAATTTTCTTTATAAGCATCAAATGTGATAAATTAACATCTTAAATACTCAATACTTGCCTTGTGGTGACACAACAAACTCATATTAAATATTTAATACTCTATTAATTTTATCATGCTAAGAAAGCTTACGCTCGATATTCCAAATATCTTTGAACGCTTAGGACTTAATATAAAAATTGAGGGGTTTGTTATTAATTTGTCTCATCTTGTTTAGCGGCGCATTTACATATATATATATATATAAAATACGCGTTATATTAATGAACATGCTAAGCATGTTTGCATAATATATAATATATATAGTATAAGCATGTACATATAGAATACTATATTCTACTCCTGAATTGATTATGGACTTTTATTCTAGTTTGGTTCACTAGAGCCACCAAGTGAACCAAAAGGTCAAACCCTAGGGTGCAAGAAATAATATTTAAATATAACTATTACATTTAAACCCTGCTCCATTACAACCAAGGTCTTCAAGCGCTCTTGTTCTCGAATCTCTAATTCTTCAAAATAATTCTAATTATTCCTATTACAAAACTATTTTAAAATAAATAGAAACCTTGATCAACAAATCGAGGGAAGTACATAGAGGGAATAGAATTTACATTAAGAAAAATTAGAGAAGACGAGGTACGCAGAGATCCCATTTAATAAAACCCATACATTCACGCATCCAACTAAAATAAAATCCAATCATATCGGTCAATAGTCC
Source organism: Panax quinquefolius (assembly GCA_020205615.1). Lineage (NCBI taxonomy): Eukaryota > Viridiplantae > Streptophyta > Magnoliopsida > Apiales > Araliaceae > Panax > Panax quinquefolius. The sequence continues at coordinate 159,816 of JAINUW010000333.1, read as the reverse complement.
ATAATCAATCCCATTTATTATCACACACATCATCATATGCATCAATAAATAACATTCATCTTATGAATAATAAACATTTAATATATATATTGATATCATTTAATGGGCAAATTTAGTTAGTATAAAAATCTAATTTTTGAATCAAAATAAACTCCTTTATTTTAATCCAAATTTAAATCAAAATAAAACTATTTTATTTTAATTTATCTAATTTTGAATAAAATAAACTATTTTATTTTAATCAAAATCTTTAATCAAAATAAACTCCTTTATTTTAATTAATTATGGAATCCAATTCCATATATAAAAAAAAATTCTTTATTAAAGGAAACACGGATTTTCTTTCCTATTCACAAATAAACTCCTTTATTTTGAATAATATAAAATCTTATTTTATATCTAAATAAACTCTTTTATTTAAGGAAAGATCGATTCTTTTCCTATTCACAAATAAACCTTTTTATTTCTCGAATAATATGAAATCTAATTTCATATCAAAATAAACTCCTTTATTTAAGGAAAAATAGAATCCAATTTCAACTCTAATTAGTTAACATGGAATCCAATTCCAACTCTAATTAGTTATCATGAAATCTAATTTTAAAATTAAAATAAACTCTTTTATTTTAATATTAAAATAAACCTTTTATTTTAAGATTAAAATAAACTTTTTATTATAAAATTATTAAGATTAAAATAAAACTTATATTTTAATATTAAAATAAACCTTTTATTTTAAAATTAAAATAAACTTTTTATTTTATTTATATAATAATTAAGAATGTATATATATATATATATAATAAAGTTATTATCCACGTGAATCCATGTGACCACCTGCTGCCGAATAATTACCTGCTGCTGAATTCCACTTTAATTGCCTCTTTTAAAAAAAAAATTCATGCAATGTAAACAAGCACGTGATTTACTGCTGAATTCCACTTAATTTCATGCATCATGTTCTTTTTCACGTGGAGTAGGTTAGAATCTCAAACAAAAAACAACTCCTGCCGAATCCCTTTGTTTTTCACGTGAATGGTTTCAAAAGTTAGCAAGGTGGTATACGAGTAATGCACGACAAACGAAACAACAGGGAAAAAAAAATTAGGATCACACGGATTAAAACCGTGCATTACCGTTGAAGAATAAATCATACCCTTGAAGATCGAGCTTCCTCAGGTACAAGTTCACCTCCAAATCCTTTCGCGTTCAATCTTGAATCCACCGGGTTTGGTTCCTTCCTTTGATCAACGTTAGCCATCCAAATGTTTGGCCTCTAGAGGTGATCCACCAAGGAAGAATAAAGAATTCAAGAAGATGGTGTATTTGGCTCAAACACTAGTTTTCTATCTCTATAGAAAAGGGTACTCTCCAACAAATTGGAATTATGTCGTTGTAAAAGTCAACAACACCTCACACCCATAATAAGACTCCTCTTATTTATAGATGTGGGCAACCCACCTTAACAATTAAGGAATTGGGATTTATTTAATTAATTAAATTCTTTTAATTAATTAAGCTCCCTTATCTTATTAGGGATAATTAATTAAATTCTTTTAATTAATTTAACCTCCTAATCCTATTAGGAATAAATGAGAGTACTTATATTAAATTAATTTCTAAACTCTTTTAGAAATTAAAATAATAATAATTGTAATAATATTAATAAGACTCCTCTTATTAATTTATATTTAATATTTCTAAAATATTAAATAATAATATTAAGCTATTTAATTTATTCTATCACCATAGATTAAATTAAATATACTTAACATATTATTACGATTATGCCATTAACTTCTTAAATAATTATTCTTCCTTTTATGGTGTGACCCTTTAGTTTCTCCATATTAAACCTATTGAATAAATCAATTAGAATAATTTAAATCTTATTTAAATAAATAAATTAAACAATTAATTTATTTAAATAAATAATATTTATTCTACAATAGGGATAAGCCTCCCTAATGATCAACGACTTTCCGTAGATAATATAGATTTCAACATTAATCATTAAAGAACCTTTGAGTAAATAGTTACCATATAATTCAATCCTTCCACCATACAATGTCCCAATCAAATATAAGACATGGAATTACTCACCAGTCTTATTTTATTTAATTATATGTATTTCGACTCTTAAATGCACAACTCAAATAATGCAAATTAGAAACTCCTTTAATTTCATTCTCGCCTTGCCAAGGACTCTTCCGGGTTGTCATTTATCGAATCACATAGGACATTTCTCTTTTTTTATTAGAAGTGGTAGATTCTTTATTGATCATACATTATGTGACGCCCCCAAAATAGGTATACACAACACCCATTCTGAGTCGCCAAATACTTGGTACAAGAAGCAAACTACAACTTCATAATACAAATGTCGTGAAATACACAATATATATATCGTGAGTTTAAATACAAATATTATCTTCTAGACAATATCTATACTCAAATAAATCCCCATCATAATTATTGATACATTATTTTACAAAATGGTGAGGACTACTAAACAACTCTCTCTAGAACCTTCATTCCATACCCCCGACTAGTACTCGCTACATTCTCGCCTCCCGAGAAGAAAAATGGAACAACAAGGAAAAGGGTGAGCTCAACTAGCCCAAGAAAGAATATTACGACTAAGATAATATACAACAAATTATCGTTAGTCTCCAACAGGAAAAATCTGATAGAATACAATAGACAACAAGTTTCAGATCAATATTCGCAGCTGAAATAATAATTCATGTAAGAGTTACGTAGAGAATGAAATCTACTATAATCTATGAATTTAATAAATTCATCATCAATATTTTATCCTCGTAACATCAATCAATATTCATCTCAAATCAAATATTCATCTTTGCACTACAGTGCCAAAGATATTCATCAATCGGTCATGTTCATCTCAACACTGCTCATCTTTGCACTAAAGGCCAAAGATATTCATCAATCCATTCATGTTCATTTAAACACCGCTCATCTTTGCACTACAGTGCCAAAGATATTCTTCAGAATCATTCATCTTTGCACTACAGCCAAAGATATTCAATAATATCATCATTTAAGACCGAGGATGATGAAAATATTTTAAAAGAACGAATCCAAAGGAAACAAAATGACAAGGATTAAGGATTAAGGATTCGTACTTTGTTTTATCCATGTCCAACAATACCTCAAAAATAATCATAGTGGTGTAAAATTCAAGAATGATCAAAACATGGATACAATCAAAGCTAGTATCCGTAATAGATATTTTGACGAAAAAGAAAAATTTATTTTTCATGAATAGTGCCAGATATACGTGAATAGTGCCAGATACGTGAATAAGAACTCGAACTCCGACACCAAAAGATAGAAATTCCACAAAAAAACATTTTCACGCTTCATTTAATAGTACTTTCGTGAATAAGAATCGTGAATAGTAACTCATGAATAGTAACTCGTGAATAGTAACTCATGAATAGTAACCCCGACATAAAAAGTTCCAAATTTGATAAAACTTCAGATCAATATTTCAAAGATAATGATATCAAGAAATAATATCATTACTTAAAAAAATAATATCCCTTACCTCAAAGAATCAAGATTTCTAAGGAAAGGCTCAAGTGATGTTTGAATGAAACTTGTAGACTTAACAAAGAACTCTCAAAGTATCTAAATACTCACAAAATACGCAATAATAATATAGAGAGAGAAAGAGAGAAAACTTTGTTTCGTGTGATTTTCAATTCTAACTTAGCCTCTATTTATAGAAAAATGTTAGCCAACCAAGGCATTTCGACTGCTACCCGATGGCTTTACCTTACTACTATTCCCACCCACCACATTTGAAATAAAATTCAAGCACATTTTTCACCAACCACAAGTGGGGCCCACTCAATTCTAGAATTTTCCACCAAAATCAATTATAACCCTAATTTCCTAATCAAACACCTCTTAAAATTCACAACAAATCATTCGCTCATTTTTTAACGGCTCAAAATTTGTGGACATATACTCAACTTATATATGTATAACATACCCAAAATTACCACAATCCAACTATTTGATTAAAAATTATAACCCCAAATAATATATCTCAAAACCCCGATTTGATTTTTAACACCTCCAATCCGATAAAATACTTGATAAAACACCTCAACATAATTTCTTCATTTATAACCACATAAATAAATCCATCATTTATATCCACATAAAATAAATATTTTCTTATCATATGAATAAATAATTAATTATTCACAAATAATATTACAGAATCACATTTATGACAACCAGGCCGTTCCCAGGAAAGAGGGGGCTTTCCAATAAGGATCTCTCCTCATCGGCGCCGCAATTAGGTGACCAAACCTCTCCTTAGATGTAACTTTCTAGACATTGCCAATAATGTTATCTAATAATATTATTCAAATAATATTAATTATTGATCCGATAATGGGAAATATCATGCAAAGGACAATTATCAAAAATAATAATATAAAATATCAACGCAACAATTATCAATCAATAAAATAAAATATCGAATAAGAATTACCGTGAAAAATTATCGAGTAGTGCCTTCTTACGTAAGGATCAATAATTCAACAATACTATGCAATACCGTGCCATCGCGGCAACCACGCGTACATCAGATTTTAACCACCGGGTATTCCAACAAATTTAACTTCAGAATAACTACGCCAAGTATTTATAACCACCCAAACTTTGTCGCTTTCCTCATCCAATCGCTTTCACATATGGGGCCCACACATGGTCAAGGCCATTGTATTTAATATTCCCCGACAAAGCATTTAATATTCCACGACCAAACGAATATTCCCGACAAGCATTTAATATTCCACGACCAAACGAATATTCCCCGACAAAAATGAATATTTTATAACCACTTGCTTATTTTGAAATATTTGCGTGATTTAACCCTTAACTATCCACATTAATCAAATCAACCCTTAACTATTTCAAAAACCCTAATAAAAATAATAAATAAAGGAAATTCCTTTTATTTTAAAAAATTTGGGTCTCTTACAACCTCCCTCCTTATGAAATTTCCTCTCAAATCGACGTGACGACGACTGTGTTTCAAAAGGTGAGGATACCTCGCTTTCATTTCCGCTTTCAATTCCCAGTGTCATTTCCTCTATAGCATGATTCCTCCACAAAACTTTAACTTGTGGTATAACCTTTCATGCAGTAGGACATGCTCCTTCCTATCCAAAATCTTGACAGTACCTCCTCATACGCTAAGTCTTCTGGCTATCTCGTCCTGGTTCTAACTCTATAACGTGGTTCGGTCTTTCACATATTTACGGCTACGAGATATGTGAAACACATTATGAACACGAGACATACTTGAGGTAACGCAAGTCTATAGGCTACATTTCCTACTCGGTCAAGAATTTGAAATGGACCAATAAATCGTGGATTGAGCTTTCCTCTCTTCCCAATCTTGTAATTCCTTCCATGGAGCAACTCGCAATAATACATGATCCCCACATTAAATTCCACATCCTTTCGATGAAGATCCGCATAACTCTTTTGTCGATCTTGTGCCGCTTGTATATCGCTTGTCGAATCATTTGGATCTTTTCGGTAGTCATATCGTATTAACTTAAGGTCCCAACAATGTTGCTTCACCCACCTCATCCCAACATATATTGAGAACGACATTTTTGTCCATATAATGCTTCAATGGAACCATGCCTATATTTGTTTAATAACTATTGTTGTATGAGAATTCCACCAATGGCAAGTACTTATCCCAACTTCCTTTGAAATCTAGGACACGAGTTTTAATATATCTTCAAGAGTTTGAGTAGTCCTTTCGATTGCCCATCCGCTTTGAGGATGGTAAGCCAAACTAAATCGCAAATTGCGCCCATAGCTTTCTACAAACTAACCCAAAATCATGAAGTGAATCTTGGGTCACGATCTAAAACTATGGATACCGGCATGCCATGCAATCTCACAATCTCATTTACGCATATACGAGAAAGACGCTCAAGGAATAAGTCTCTCGATCGGTAAGAAAAATGAGTAGACTTGGTTAATCTATCAACAATAACCCAAATCGCATCTATGCCTTGAGAAACCGTAGGAAGATTAGTAATGAAATTCATGGTAATGTGTTCCCACTTCCATTCCAAAATCTCAAGTGGTTGCAACGGACCCTTAGGTACTAGATGCTCCGCCTTTACACGCTAAGTAAGTTAAACACATCGAGATAAACTTTGCAATCTCTCTCTTCATATTGTTCCACCAAAATGTATGTCAAGATCACGATACATTTTAGTACTTCCGTGATGGATTGCAAATGGCGTATTGTGTGCCTCCATCATAATCTTGTACTTCAAATCGTAGTCGTTAGGAACAAAAAGTCTAGAGTGGACTCAAGTATTCCTTCTTCATCAATTCTCGCTTTCTAATAGCTCCTTCTTGTACTTTCTTCTTCATATCATCACCGGCTCCGGGCTCGAGCTTGCGACTTTAACTTTATCGATTAAAGTCGATTATACTCAGATATCATCACGCGGGTACCTAGAGTTTTCATCTCCATCTCTATTATTTGTAAATTATACTGAAATTAGTCTTTGACAATATCGTACTCGCATTTCAGATATCGATCTTCTACTCAACACGCCGCCTACCACGCTCGCTTTTCCAGATGGCATGGTCGTAACACGTGTTTAAATGAGTCTCCTCTCGAGTTCTTCAAGCTCTTCCCACATTCCTTGCTCCATTCAATTTTGTATCTCTACGAGTTAGCTACGTTAATGGAATAGCGATTCGAGAATATCCTTCAACGAATCTCCGATAATAACCAACTAAGCCTGTAAAACTACGATTTCGATTACATCGACTTAGGTTGCTTCTCAATCGCGACTCATATCCCAATCTTGATAAAGACGTCACAATGACACCTATCGCTTTACTATCGCATCTAATATGACGCCCCTACAGAGAGTCTCGCTTAGTGAATTCCACAAAGGAAGTCACAAGATAAAGGCTCAGTACCAAATTTATAGTTGAATTTTTAACTCCTCAAGTTCAATAGAGCCATTCGATATGAGATTTTAGAAATGAGTTTTGTACCGTTCAAAGTCGATACAAAATTTAATATCGCTTTTTGGGAGTAAGCCAAGAAATTCTTCAGAAATACATCAGAAAAATCAATAACAACAGAATATTATTCAAATCGACGTGTCTTTATTCAAATCCATAACATGGACTAAGAAAACTTGACATCCGTAATAAACGAATGACTTCATGGCTTGATATGAAAATGTTTGATTACAATGGTTTGATTGCTTGAATTCAATAACAAAGTTGCTTAGGAATATGAAAACTAACAACCTTACAAAAGCAATCAATTTGGCATGATGAGTAGTTAACCTTAAAATCACATCAAAAGCAAATATCTCTATAGAAATAAGGTTAATGTAATGTGATAGTGCCAACCCCGAATCAAACAAGATTTCTAAACAACAGATGTAATGAAAGTTTCTCCTAACGGATTCTCCATAAATAGGTCAAAGTCTAATTTCTCCGTAGTCAAGTTCAAACGCTGAGCGCAAAGCAAGAGAGATAAAAGAATGGGTAGAACCGGTATTCTAGTAAGGTATAAACTTCGCAAGAATTTATAATTAACTAACCTGCATATAACTTCGTTCGGGTCCTCGATTTCGACCGGCCACGACAAACGCTTCTTCCAAGAACCGCTTGACTTTGACTTTTCTCGGGACATCCTTTTGAGTCACCATTCACGCCGGATCGGGTTTCGATATCGCATAACTCGAGCGATATGTCCTTCTTTTCCACAATTATAGCATACCTTGGAAGGCTTTGAACAGCTTTGACCTTATATGTCCCTCCTCTCCACATCTCGTAGATCTAACCGGGCGATCGCTTCTTCCCCTAGAATTTGTTGATGGTGTTGATGTTGTCACCGACGCCTTCCCGCCATCGTTAAATCTTCTTTTTAGATTGACATCTCTTTCCATAATATCAACGCTGTCAATGCGCCTTTTTACCCATGCATCACTCATTCTCACTGCGTCGCTTATTTCTTCTTTCACTTCGATTCCAAATTTTATCATCTTATACTCGCCAAAGAGTGCTTCGCTCAAGCATCACGACGGGTAACACAAGCTTGAATCGTTGCATCCTTTTGCTCCACGATCGCCTCGCAATTCTTTAGCCTCGCTTCTTCTAACTCATGAATACGATTTTGCAATTCTACATTTTGATCATAAAATACCTCTAATAAACTCTCTTCGTGTACCTCTTCTTCCTCTTCTTCCTCACTCTCTCCGTGTTACCTCTGCGACTATCTCTCGTGCAACTATCAATTCTTCACTCACCACATGGATATCTCTAATTCCTTCTTCACTCGACATCACATTATCCTCGGTTGGCGATTAGAGGTGTCTCCACGATCTCATTCACTCCATTGTTAACGCTTCTCAAAGCCCATTCTAAAAAAACTATCATAAAACAAGGGTTAATTAAATAAATTAACAAATCACATAATACCCCTATAATATGACCAACCAACAAATAAGCTTAGTAGACACACACTAGCGGAAGGATTTACTCGCCTCTCCTCCTAGTTTTATTCCCCGATCTCCGCCAGAGATCATATCCCTAAGCTCGATACCAAACCGCGACGCCCCAAAATAGGTATACACAACACCCATTCGAAGTCGCCAAATACTTGGTACAAGAAGCAAACTACAACTTTAATAATACAAATGTCGTGAAATACGATAATATATAATCGTGAGTTTAAATACAAATATTATCTTCTAGACAATATCTATACTCAAATAAATCCCCATCATATTTATTGATACATTATTTTACAAAAATGGTGAGGACTACTAAACAACTCTCTCTAGAACCTTCATTCCATACCCCACTAGTACTCGCTACATTCTCGCCTCCCGAGAAGAAAAATGGAACAACAAGGAAAAGGGTGAGCTCAACTAGCCCAAGAAGAATATTATGACTAAGATAATATACAACAAATTATCGTTAGTCTCCAACAGGAAAAAATCGATAGAATACAATAGACAACAAGTTTCGATCAATATTCGCAATGAAATAATAATTCATAAGAAGAGTTACGTAGAAATGAAATCTACTATAATCTATGAATTTAATAAATTCATCATCAATATTTTATCCTCAGTAACATCAATCAATATTCATCTCAAATCAAATATTCATCTTTTGCACTACAGCCAAAGATATTCATCAATCCATCATGTTCATCTCAACACTGCTCATCTTTGCACTAAAGGCCAAAGATATTCATCAATCGCCATGTTCATTTAAACACCGCTCATCTTTCTGCACTACACTAAAAAGCCAAAGATATTCTTCAGAAATCATTCATCTTTGCACTACAAAAGCCAAAGATATTCAATAATATCATCATTTAAGACCGAGGATGATGAAAATATTTTTAAAGAACTAATCCAAAGGAAACAAAATGACAAGGATTAAGGATTAAGGATTCGTACTTTGTTTTATCCATGTCCAACAATACCTCAAAAATAATCATAGTGGTGTAAAATTCAAGAATGATCAAAACATGGATACAATCAAAGCTAGTATCCGTAATAGATATTTTGGACGAAAAGAAGAAATTTTATTTTCCGATGAATAGTGCAGATACGTGAATAAGGTCAGATATCGTGAATAAAGTCCGTCAGATACGTGAATAGTAATCTGACACCAAAAGATAGAAATTCCACAAAAAACATTTTCACGCTTAATGAATAGTACTCGTGAATAAGAATCGTGAATAGTAACTCATGAATAGTAACTCGTGAATAGAATCATGAATAGTAACCCCCATATGAAAAAGTTCCAAATTTGATAAAACTTCAGATCAATATTTCAAAGATAATGATATCAAGAAATAATATCATTACGAAAAAAAATAATATCCCTTACCTCAAAGAATCAAGATTTCTAAGGAAAGGTCTAAAGTGATGTCGAATGAAACTTGTAGATCAACAAAGAACTCTCAAAGTATCTAAATACTCACAAAATACGCCAATAATATAGAGAGAGAAAGAGAGAAAACTTTGTTTCGTGTGATTTTCAATTCTAACTTAGCCCTCTATTTATAGAAAAATGTTAGCCCGTCAAGCGCACTTGACCGCCACCGATGGCTTTACTCGCTACTATTCCCACCCACCACATTTGAAATAAAATTAAGCACATTTCTTCACCAACCACAAGTGGGGCCCACTCAATTCTAGAATTTTCCACCAAAATCAATTATAACCCTAATTTCCTAATCCGACACCTCTTAAAATTCATAACAAATCATTCGTGTATTTTTAATTCGGTTCAAAATTTGTGGACATATACTCAACTTATGTATGTATAACATACCCAAAAATTACCACAATCCAACTATTTGATTAAAAATTATAACCCCAACATATATCTCAAAAACACGATTTGATTTTTAACACCTCCAATCCGATAAAATACCGATAAAACACCTCAACATTAATTTCTTCATTTATAACCACATAAATAAATCCATCATTTATATCCACATAAAATAAATATTTTCTTATCATATGAATCAATAATTAATTATTCACAAATAATATTACGTAATCACATTTATGACAACCAGTCGCTCCTGTGAAAGAGGGGCTTTCCAATAAGGATCTCTCCTTCGGGCGCCGCAATTAGGTGACCAAACCTCTCCTTAGATGTAACTTTCTAGACATTGCCAATAATGTTATCTAATAATATTATTCAAATAATATGAATTATTGATCCGATAATGGAAAATCTTTATGCGTGACAATTATCAAACAATAATAATATAAAATATCAACGCAAAGAATTATTAAATCAATAAAATAAAATATCGAATAAGAATTCATCGTGAAAATTATTGAGTAGTGCCTTCTTACGTAAGGATCAATAATTCAACAATACTGCAGTAATACCGCAAGCATACTTTGGCAACCACGCCAGACATCAGATTTTAACCACCGGGTATTCCAATGCGGTTTTAATTGAATAACTACGCCAAGTATTTATAACCACCCAAACTTTGTCGCTTTCCTCATCCAATCGCTTTCACATGGGGCCCACACATGGTCGCTACCATTGCATTTAATATTCCCCGACAAAGATTTAATATCACCACGACCAAACGAATATTCCTCGACAATATTCCACGACACCAAACGAATATTCCCAAAAAAAAATGAATATTTTATAACCACTTGCTTATTTTGAAATATTTAAAATATTTAACCCTTAACTATCCACATTAATCAAATCAACCCTTACTATTTCAAAATAATAAATAAAGGAAATTCCTTTTAATTTCATTTAAAAAAATTTTGGGGTTTCTTTTTTACACATTTATCGATCATACATTATCCATGTATAACTTATTATACCCAAGCATACCCTTTGATATACCCTAAGGGTCTTAAGGAATAAGTCAAAGTATAACTCATCATACACAAGATACTATGATGATCTCAAGTCCAAGGATTACTTGACTACTATCACTACAGAATTCCTATCGACAGCAAAGTAAAACTCCATTAGGTATTCCTTAGCGAGCCACGCTCAAAGGAACTTATTCTCTAATAAGCACCTACATACTTGCTTTTAGTGTTCCACACAAAAATGACATGAGATCAATCATCCTCATCCAATGAGCAAGCAAACGAACGATGTACCAATCTATCCTGGATTCACTAATCCCCAATTTAGTAATCCAACGATTGGGAACTATTTTAGTTTTAAGCTTTCTAAGAATTTAGATCTCATTAGAATGATCATCATCATTATTCTAAAAGCATTACTTAAAACTATGGGTTTATCACATATTATAAAACAAAGATCATGTAGATAATTAAAAGCCTTTAATAAATTAATACTTTTATTAATAAATGAATAAGATTGTTACAAAGTATATGCTTTATCATCAAACATGATCGGGTTTGTGTGCATACTACTTTCAATCTCCCACTTGCACTAAAGCCAATCGTCATGGTATCTTATACTCTTCTTCTCTAAGACGATTATCCCATTGCTTGGATAAGCTTTAGTTAATGGATATGTAATGTTGTTCTTGAGAGTCCACTATCTCTATAGTGATTTCCCATCTTTCAATGATTCTAATAATCAAATGAAAGTGCCACAACACATGTTTAGATCCAAGATGAGACTTAGAACTATTCCTAGTTCTCAGAATGAACTTTTAATCCAAACAATCAACTTGCAGCCTTCATTTATAGCTATATACTTTGTCTTTATCACTAAACCAAAGAACTCTTTCATTGCTTGGAACCTTTCCAATTCATCGCACCACCGCTCAAGGTAACACTTTACCTTAAAGTGGATTTTCTCGTCATCTTGGTCTCGTCTCAAAAACTTGAGTCCGCTAAGCCCTCTAGTTTTAATTAAGACCCACCATGAATATGATCACATCCTTAGTGCCTTAAGTAACTTTTAAGATGTTTTTCACCGACTCATAGTGAACTTCTCCATAATACGACCGATCAACATCGTGTCTCGTACATTTCATCAGATACATGATTGTCACTCATGCGACCTCTCTTTTCGTGAGTCTGTGGGGACTATTAAGAGAGATACACTCCATAGCTCATCATCATGAGACATCTCTTGAGTTTGCCATGCTAAACGACTTTAGCATCAAATGAATATACGCTCTCGGGTTAAGTCGAGCATCCTCTTAAATCTATCTATATAGATTTTATCCCCAATTAAGATACTCTTCCAAATCATTCATGGAGGAATGTTTAGACAACTTTATCTTTACCGATTGTAGCATTGGTATGTCATTCCTTATCCGTAGTATATCAACATATAGTACTAGAAATGTCACGATGCTCCCAATCGACCTTTTATACACACTAGGTTCATTTTTATTTTTGATAAAATCAAACTCTTTTGATTTCCTCATCAAAACGAATGTTCCATATTTGAGAAACTTGCTTCAATCAATTTCTCTTAGTGTCTACAACACTTACCTCATCAGATGTAATCGGATCATCATCTTCTATGATCATCATCATCATCTATGATGAATCCATACCTCCTGTGCATCTTCTTGTACTATTCCGATTTACGATCTCATTGTGGTATAATAGGTCTATCTACGTGTTCCTCTTATTCGACTTATAGTATTTTGTGGTTCTTGAACTCTTCAAGATCTATTATCCTCCCACTAGCCCCTTTCAATGATAAACACCTTTATCTTAAGGCAACGCGTGTTTTCGAACAAACACCTTTTGCTAAGTAGGATTATAGAACATATACCCTAAACTTACTTTAGGATGTCCCACAAATCGACATATGTCAAATCTTGTCCCAAGCTTATCCTTCAAAACCTTTTCACATAAGTCGACAACCCCTTATCTTAACATACTTAAGATTAGAATCCTCCCCGTCCATAACTTTTTATGGAGTCTTGGGGTCGGATTTTGAGGTTACCTTTTCGTAGATATGCAACAGCCATTTCTAGGACATGATCCTGAAGGATACCGAAATGCTCGGTAAAATCATTTTGGACCGCATCTATGTTCAACAAGGTATGATTTTTCCTTTCGATACATCAATCAATTATCACAGATCGAGGTGTCCATTATGAGAAAACCATTTGAGATTATCTAGAAACTTATCAGCACAAGTATTTATTCCTCGATCCGAATCAAAGAATCTTAATACTTTGCCAATTTGTTTCACTTCAATTCTTTGAACCTTTCAAATAATTCACACTTGTATTTCAAAGAAATACACACATTCAACTCTTTGAATGATCATCTCCTTTTCTTATACTAATTTGTTCAATATGCAAAATTATTTTCATATAAGTCAAGTATACAAAATTTATTAAGTAATATTCCAGCCTTATATACAAAACATTATTATTATAAATAAACAACAATTGTTCTTAATTATAATACCAAAGATTTCATCATTCAACAATAAAATGGAAATAATATTTTAACAAGAACCGAATACAATAACAACTTATCGACTTAATAGATTTGCTTCGTAGGCATTGCTAAACTATAAGTTTCTATACTAATAATGCAACCTTTGCTATATTTTCCACACATAGATTACTTATATTTGTTTAGCTTTCTACTTCGCTTGGTCCCTTCATAAATCTATATTTATGATAACCAAAGTCGGTATCCAATACCCAAGTAGAACCTCGACTTAAAGAAAAATTATTTTAAATCATGAACAAATTTGTATTTGTAACCAAACTTCACTAAGCTTCTTTGTTAGCCTCTCGCAAGATGCTTCTTGCAGCTTTATTTCAAAGGTCCAAAGCTTATTGCGCAGTGGAAGCAAACTCCTTTGCTATCCATATCGCTTTTGTTCTTATTATCCTTTGTTTTTGCCTTTCTATTTACCTTCTTTGAATCGCTCTTCTTTCGTAAGATCCTTTGCCCCTACCAAGAAGACATGGTCTTTCTTGGTTGAAAGTGACTCTCAACATTTTTCAACATGTTAAGCAAATCAAATGAGGTCGATATCTAGCTTGTTCATATGAAAAATTCACAACAATTGTGAAAGGAGTCCGGAGTGAGTGCAAGATCAAATCTTGGCTCAACTCTCCATCCATGACAAAACCAAATTATCCTAATCGATCAATCAAATTGATTATGTTAAGAACTTTTTGTCTCAGCATTATAGTGCCATCGGCCATTCTAGATCGGAAGAGCTCCTTAGATATCTCGATATCTATCAGTCCCCATTTTCCTCACCATCAACTACTTGATGTGCGTGAATATAAGAGAGCATCCATAGTTTCATGTCCGACGTCAAGCTCAAGCACTCATGATGCGAGCATGATGCATTGAGCCAATCAGGCATCATCTTGCCACTTTCTAAAAGTAGCAATGTCTTCCTCGAGGCATTGTCTCGCAACCATTGCAGTGGATAGGCGATTATGACATAAGATAGCTTTTCACCATGATGAGAACTATTCTCAAATTCCTTAACCAATCCGCTTAATTCTGGCCCGTTAATTTAGCATCTAATATGCTTCGCAGTTGATAGTAATTTTAGACATTGTAAAATTTCAGAAAATGAATTTGTAATTAACAACATTTTAACATACATTCTTTTTATTAATTACCAAAATAAATTAGGTCTTGTTTTAAATTGGTATCTCCCACTATTTTCTTCAAACTATATTACCTCACTTATATAGTTCTAAGCAAAATCTAATTAAAGATTTGCTAGTGAGAATAAGGATCCCATTTCAAATGTATATAGCCTTGTGGTGACACAACAAACTATATATAAATAAATAGGTAGACAACTTTTGTCAATTACATCAACTATGCAACTCCTTTTCTTTTTGCCTCTTAGATTATTTTGATCAAGTGGTGGCACATCCGAATCAAAATTATCCAAGTTAAGTCCGACCTAGCACTCCATATATTCAAAAAAAAAATATCATCCTTGTGGTGACACAACAAAACAATATTGTTCAATTTTCTTTATAAGCATCAAATGTGATAAATTAACATCTTAAATACTTAATACTTGCCTTTGTGGTGACACAACAAACTCATATTAAATATTTAATACTCTATTAATTTTATCATGCTAGAAGGCTTAATGCTCGATATTCCAAATATCTTTGAACGCTTAGACTTAATATAAAAAAAATCGAGGGGTTTGTTATTAATTTGTCTCATCTTGTTTAGCAAGATGCATATATATATATATATATATAAAATACGCTATTATATTAATGAACATGCCAAGCATGTTTGCATAATATATAATATATATATAGTATAAGCATGCACATATAGAATACTATATTCTACCCTGATTGATTATGGACTTTTATTCTAGTTTGGTTCACTAGAGCCACCAAGTGAACCAAAAGGTCAAACCCTAGGGGGTGCAAGAAATAATATTTAAATATAACTATTACATTTAAACCCTGCTCCATTACAAACGGGTCTTCAAGCTCCTTTGTTCCTCGATCTCCAATTCTTCAAAATTAATTCTAATTATTCCTATTACAAAACTATTTTAAAATAAATAGAAACCTTGATCGCCAGCCATCGGGGAAGTACATAGAGAGAGATAGAATTTACATTAAGAAAAAATTAGAGAAGACGAGGTACGCAGTAATTCCCCATTTAATAAAAAAACCCATACATTCATGCATCCAACTAAAATAAAATCCAATCATATCGGGTCAATAGTCCATAATCAATCCCATTTATTATCATACACATCATCATACGCATCAATAAATAACATTCATCTTATGAATAATAAACATTTAATATATATATTGATATCATTTAATGGGCAAATTTAGTTAGTATAAAATCTAATTTTTGAATCAAAATAAACTCCTTTATTTTAATCCAAATTTAAATCAAAATAAAACTATTTTATTTTAATTTATCTAATTTTGAATAAAATAAACTATTTTATTTTAATCAAAATCTTTAATCAAAATAAACTCCTTTATTTTAATTAATTATGGAATCCAATTCCATATAAAATAAAAAAAATTAAATCCAATTATTAAAGGAAACACGGATTTTCTTTTCCTATTCACAAATAAACTCCTTTATTTTGAATAATATAAAATCTTATTTCATATCTAAATAAACTCCTTTATTTAAGGAAAGATCGATTCTTTTTTCCTATTCACAAATAAACCTTTTTTATTTTGAATAATATGAAATCTAATTTCATATCAAAATAAACTCCTTTATTTAAGGAAAAATAGAATCCAATTTCAACTCTAATTAGTTAACATGGAATCCAATTCCAACTCTAATTAGTTATCATGAAATTTAATTTTAAAATTAAAATAAACTTTTTATTTTAATATTAAAATAAACCTTTTATTTTAAGATTAAAATAAACTTTTTTTATTATAAAATTATTAAGATTAAAATAAAACTTTATATTTTAATATAAAATAAATAAACCTTTTATTTTAAAATTAAAATAAACTTTTATTTTAATTATATAATAATAAGAATATATATATATATATATATATATATATAAAGTTATTATCCATATATGAATCCATGTGACCACCTATGAGAATAATTACTCCTATTTGAATTCCACTTTAATTGCCTCTTTTTAAAAAAAAAATCATGCATATGTAATCAATAAAAGCACGTGATTTATCATTAATTCCACTTAGTTTCACGATCATATTCTTCTTTTTACGTGGAGCAAAGTTAGAATCTCTAACAAAAAACAACTCCTCCGCATAATCCCTTTGCTTTTCACGTTGAATGGTTTCAAAAGTTAAGCAAGGTGGTATACCATATGCATTAAAAATGAAAAACGAGGAAAAAAATTAGGATCACACTTTTTCCGCATTTTTTTTTTTTTTTTTTTTTAAATAAATTTTATACAATAAAATTATGCCCAATTAAATTATTCTAAACACATATCAATATACATATAAATTAAAACAATTAATAATTTGCATAAAGGTTTGGCTCGATGCCACCGTTAGGTTTGTAATATTCAAGAACGCAATCAAATTGCATAAAAAAGTGCTAAGCGTAAAAATCGTAGAGTTTAAAATTTTACAAACCATATACCCGATCACCCTTTATGCACAATTATTAATTAAACGAAAAAGATAAAGAATAAAAATCATACCCTCAAGATCGAGCTTCCTCGTGTACAAGTTCACCTCCAAATCCTTTTCGCTCAACTTGAATCCACCGGTTTGGTTCCTTCCTTCGATCAACGTTAGCCACCCAAATGTTTGGCCTCTAGAGGTGATCCACCAAGGAAGAATAAAGAATTCAAGAAGATGGTGTATTTGGCTCAAACCCTAGTTTTCTATCTCTATGTAAAAGGGTACTCTCCAACAAATTAGAATTATGTCGTCATGTAAAAAGTCAACAACCCTCACACCCATAATAAGACTCCTCTTATTTATAGATGTGGGCAACCCACCTTAACAATTAAGAATTGGGATTTATTTAATTAATTAAATTTTTTAATTAATTAAGCTCCCTAATCTTATTAGGATAATTAATTAAACTCCTTTAACTAATTTTCCTTCCTAATCCAATTAGAATAAATGAGAGTACTTATATTAAATTAATTCCTAAACTCTTTTAGAAATTAAAATAATAATAATTGTAATAATATTAATAAGACTCTCTTATTAATTTATATTTAATATTTCTAAAATATTAAATAATAATATTAAGCTATTTAATTTATTCTATCACCATAGATTAAATTAAATATACTTAACATATTATTACGATTATGCCATTAACTTCTTAAATAATTATTCTTCCTTTTATGGTGTGACCCTTTAGGTTCTCCATATTAAACCTATTGTGAATAAATCAATTAGAATAATTCTAATCTTATTTAAATAAATAAATTAAACAATTAATTTATTTAAATAAATAATATTTATTCTACAATAGGATAAGCCTCCCAATGATCAACGACTTTCCGTATAATATAGATTTCAACATTAATCATTAAAGAACCTTTGAGTAAATAGTTACCGCATAATTCAATCCTTCCACCATACAATGTCCCAATTAAATATAAGATATGGAATTACCGTCAAGTCTTATTTTATTTAATTATATGTATTTCGATCCTTAAATGCACAACTCAAAATAATGCAAATTAGAAACTCCTTTCTAATTTCATTCTCGCTTGCCAAGGACTACCGGGTTGTCATTTATCGAATCACATAGACATTTCTCTTTTATTGTAGTGGTAGATTCTTTATCGATCATACATTATCTCCATGTATAACTTATTATACCCAAGCATACCCTTTGATATACCCTAAGGGTCTTAAGGAATAAGTCAAAGTATAACTCATCATACACAAGATACTATGATGATCTCAAGTCCAAGGATTACTTCAGACTACTATCACTACAGAATTCCTATCGACAGCAAGTAAAACTCCATTAGGTATTCCTTAGCGAGCCAATGCTCAAAGAACTTATTCTCTAATAAGCACCTACATACTTGCTTTAGTGTTCCACACAAATGATCACGAGATCAATCATCCTCATCCAACGAAAAGAAGTTAACGATGTACCAATCTATCCGGATTCACTAATCCCCAATTTAGTAATCCAATGATTGGGAACTATTTTAGTTTTAAGCTTTCTAAGAATTTAGATCTCATTAGAATGATCATCATCATTATTCTAAAAGCATTGCTTAAAACTACGGGTTTATCACATATTATAAAACAAAGATCATCATAGATAATTAAAAGCCTTTAATAAATTAATACTTTTTATTAATAAATGAATAAGATTGTTACAAAGTATATGCTTTATCATCAAACATGATTGGCTTGTGTGCATACTACTTTCAATCTCCCACTTGCACTAAAGCCAATCGTCATGGTATCTTATACTCTTCTTCTCTAAGTGACGATTATCCTGCTGTTGGATAAGCTTTAGTTAATGGATATGTAATTTTGTTCTTGAGAGTCCACTATCTCTATAGTGATTTCCCATCTTTTAATGATTCTAATAATCAAATGAAAGTGCCACAACACATGTTTAGATCCAAGATGAGACTTAGAACTATTCCTAGTTCTCAGAATGAACTTTTAATCCAAACAATCAACTCATGACTTTCATTTATAGCTATATACTTTGTCTTTATCACTAAACCAACAACTCTTTGCTGTTTGGAACCTTTCCAATTCACTGCACCACCGTTCAAGGTAACACTTTACCTTAAAGTGGATTTTCTGTCATCTTGGTCTGTCTGAAAAACTTGAGTCTGTTAAGCCCTCTAGTTTTAATTAAGACCCACCATGAATATGATCACATCCTTAGTGCTGGTTAAGAACTTTAAGATGTTTTTCACTGACTCACAGTGAACTTCTCCAGAATATGACTGATCAACATCGTGTCTCGTGACATTTCATCAGCATACATGATCACACTCATGCTACCTCTCTTTTCGTGAGTCTGTGGGACTATTAAGAGAGATACACTCCATAGCTCATCGCCATGAGACATCTCTTGAGTTTGCCATGCTAAACGACTTTAGCATCAAATGAATATACGCCTCGGGTTAAGTCGAGCATCCTCTTAAATCTATCTATATAGATTTTATCCCCAATTAAGATACTCTTCCAAATCATTCATGGAGGAATGTTTAGACAACTTTATCTTTACCGATTGTAGCATTGGTATGTCATTCCTTATCCGTAGTATATCAACATATAGTACTAGGAATGTCACGATGCTCCCAATCGACCCTTTTGTACACACTAGGTTCATTTTTATTTTTGATAAAATCAAACTCTTTTGATTTCCTCATCAAAACGAATGTTCCATATTTGAGAAACTTGCTTCAATCAATTTCTCCGAGTGTCTACAACACTTACCTCATCGTATGTAATCGATCATCATCTTCTATGATGTGTACTCTCATCATCATCATCTATGATGAATCCATACCTCCTGTGTATCTTCTATACTATTACGCATTTACGATTCAACCAGGGTATAATAGGTCTATCTACGTGTTCCTCTTATTTGACTTATAGTATTTTGTGGTTCTTGAACTCTTCAAGATCTATTATCCTCCCACTAGCCCCTTCAATGATAAACACCTTTATCTTAGAAGGCAGCGTGTTTCGCAACAAACACCTTTTGCTAAGTAGGATTATAGAACACATACCCTAAACTTACTTTAGGATGTCCCACAAATCGATACATGTCAAATCTTGTCCCAAGCTTATCCTTCGAAACATTTTCACATAAGTTGGACAACCCCTTAACTTAACATACTTAAGATTAGGAATCCTCCCTGTCCATAACTTTTATGGAGTCTTGGGGCCGGATTTTGAGGTTACCTTTTCGTAGATATGCAGCCCATTTCTAGACATGATCCTGAAGGATACCGGAATGCTCAGAAAATCATTTTGAACCGCACTATGTTCAACAAGGTATGATTTTTTTCCTTTCAGATACATCAATCAATTATCAAGCAGATCCGGAGGCGTCCATTATGAGAAAACCATTTGAGATGATCTAGAAACTTATTGCACAAGTATTTATTCCTCGATCCGATCAAAGAATCTTATTACTTTGCCAATTTGTTTTCACTTCAAATTCTTTGAACCTTTCAAATAATTCATACTTGTATTTCAAAGAAATACACACATTCAACTCTTTGAATGATCATCTCCTTTTCTTATACTAATTTATTCAATATGCAAAATTATTTTCATATAAGTCAAGTATACAAAATTTATTAAGTAATATTCCAGCCTTCTATACAAAACATTATTATTATAAATAGAACAACAATTGTTCTTAATTATAATACCAAAGATTTCATCATCCAACAATAAAATGGAAATAATATTTTTAACAAGAACTCGAATACAATAACAACTTATCGACTTAATAGATTTGCCCGTAGGCATTGCTAAACTATAAGTTTCTATGGCTAATGCAAGACCTTTGCTATATTTTCCACACATAGATTACTTATATTTGTTTAGCTTTCTACTTCTTGGTCCCTTCATAAATCTATATTTATGATAACCAAAATCCAGATCCAATACCCAAGTAGAACCTCGACTTTAAGAAAATTTATTTAAATCATGAACAAATTTGTATTTGTAACCTAAACATAACTAAGCTTCTTTGGTTAGCCAACGCAAGATACTTCTCGCAGCTTTATTTCCAAAGGTCCAGGCTTATTGCGGTGGAAGCAAACTCCTTTGCTATCCATATCGCTTTTTTTTCTTATTATCCTTTGTTTTTGCCTTTCTATTTACCTTCTTTGAATCGCTCTTCTTTTCGTAAGATCCTTTGGCCCCTACCAAGAAGACATGGTCTTTCTTGGTTGAAAGTGACTCTCAACATTTTTCAACATGATAAGCAAATCAAATGAGGTTTGGTATCTAGCTTGTTCATATGAAAATTCACAACAATTGTGAAAGGAGACCGGAGTGAGTGCAAGATCAAATCTTGGCTCAACTCTCCATCCATGACAAAACCAGTTGTCCTAATCGATCAATCAATTGATTATTTTAAGAACTTTTTGTCTGCACTTATAGTGCCATCTCGCCATTCTATATCTAAGAGCTCCTTAGATATCTCGATATCTATCGCCCCTACTTTCCTCACCATCAACTACTTGATGTGCGTGAATATAGTAGATCATCCATAGTTTCATCGACGTGCCGAAGCTCAAGTTACTTGCGTAGATGCGAGCATGATGCATCGAGCCAATCAAAAGCATCATCTTTTTGCCACTTTCTAAAAGTAGCAATGTCTTCCTCGAGGCATTATGCGCAACCATCATCGCAGGATAGGTGTAAGACCCTAAATTTTTCAATAAAAGGAATTTCCTTTATTTATTATTTTGAAATAGTAAGGGTTGATTTGATTAATGTGGATAGTTAAGGGTTAAATACGCAAATATTTTAAAATAAACAAGTGGTTATAAAATATTCATTATCGTCTTGGAATATTCATTTTGGTCGTGAAATATTCGTATCGCTTTTCGGGAATATTCGTATTTACTAAATGATAACATGTGGGCCCCATAACTGAAAGCGATTGGATGAAGAAAACGACAAATATAAGTTGTTTTTAAATAATCTACAGTAGTTGTTACCAAGTATCATCGTTGAATACCCTATGGTTAAAACACACTAATACGCTGGCATTGTTGAACAAGAAGACACCAGATTGCACCAATTATTGATTCTTACGTAAGAAGGCACTACTCAATAATGGTTACGTGAATTATCGCTCAAAGATTTTATCGAGTTAATAATTGTCATTGATATTTTATATTGTCGTTGTTTCAATAATTGTCATTACACAAGATTTTTCATTATCGAAGCAATAATTCATATTATCCTAATAATATTATTAGATAACATTATTGGCAATGTCTAGAAAGTTCTGCCTAAGGAGAGGTTTGGTCACCTAATCAAGCGCCCAAGAAGAAGAAATTTTATCGAAAGCCCCTTTCCTGAACCGCCTCGTCATCAATATTGTGATTCTCGTAATATTATTTGTGAATAATTAATTATTGATTTATATGATGAGGAAAATATTGATTTTATGTGGATATAGATGGAGAAAATTTTTAAATGACAATTGTTGAAAATTAATATTTTATCTTTTCTCGATAAAATAATTTATTTAAATATATTATTTTAATAATATATTAACTATGATATTTTTACAACGAATGTGGGATATATGAGTATACGAGGAGGAAGAGTATTTTGTTGCAATAAATGTTTAAAACATGTTAAACATGCTCATGGACCCTATTTATCGACCGAAATTTGATTATAAATTGTAAAAATCGCCTGCTTGTGGATTTCTTGGTCAATTTCTATTTGGAATTTGGAAAACTTTTTCTTCTGCAAAGTTGTAGAGAATTGAAATTCCTATAAAAACTCAAGCGAGATTCGAATTTTCTGATGAAAGGGCTATTTATTATGAATTATTGAAGTTCAAGTCTCAAATAATTGATTTTTGTAAGTTTTAATTATTTATTTTATGAAAAACGTTTTTATCATTTCTTTCTAGAAGGTTGGCATGTGGAAATGTTGGGATCTGATTTCCAAAGAGGCGAGGAAATTTATTAATAATAATATATTTTATTAAATTTTCGCTTTGGTGTTCTAAGCATTTTCCTATAAATAGGTGCTTAGGTTAGAATTGAAAATCACACCGTAAATCAAGTTTTCTCTCTATATTATCGAGTTTATTCTTGTGAGTATTTTGAGTATACTTTGAGTATTGCTATATACTGCAAGTCCAAGTCATAGCCTATATCCTGTTTCAAATGTAAGTACTAATCTTTCGAGGTAAGGGATATTATTTTTTTCAGAATGATATTATTTCTTCAATATCATTATACTCAAATGTTGATCCAAGTTTTTATCAAATTTGGAACTTTTTCATATTCATGGGTTACTATTCATGAGTTACTATTCATGAGTTACTATTCACGAGTACTATTCACGAAGTACTATTCATGTGAAGATGTTTTTGTGGAATTTCTATCTTTGGTGTTTGAGTTACTATTCACGATACGTAACTATTCACGATATCGCACTATTCACGATATATGGTACTATTCAATCAAAAATAAAATTTCTTCTTTTCGTCTAAAATATCTATTCGATACTAACTCGATCAGATCCATGTTTTGATCATTCTCAATTTTACACCACTATGATTATTTTTGAGGTATTTTTGGATGTGGATAAAACCAAGTACGAATCCTTAATCCTTAATCCTTGTCATTTTGTTTCACCGGATTCGCTTTTTTAAAAAAAATATTTTTCATCATCCTCGCCTTAAATGATGATATTATGGAATATCTTTGGCCCAGTAGTGCAAAGATGAATGATTTCTTAAGAATATCTTTGGCCCGAGTGCAAAGATGAATGATTTCAAGAATATCTTTGGCCCAGAGTGCAAAGATGAATGTGTTTTTAAATGAATACGACTTAATCGATGAATATCTTTGGCCAGAGTGCAAAGATGAATATTTGATTCCGTATGTATATCGATTGATGTTACAGGGATAAAAGATAGACGATGAACTTTTAAATTCATACATGTAAGATAGTAGTTTGCATTCTCTACTTAACTCTTCTAATGAATTATTATTTCACGCCATGTAATATTGATTTAAAATTTGTTGTCTATCAGATTCTATTATATTTTTCCTCGTCAAGACTAACGATAATTTGTTGTATATTATCTTAGTCATAATATTCTTTATCGAGCTAGTTGAGCTCACCCTTTTCCTTTTTGTTCCATTTTTCTCTCGTGAGGCGAGAATATAAATGAGTACGAAGCCTGGGTATGGAATGAAGGTTTTAGAAAGGATTGTTTAGTAGTCCTCACCATTTTTGTAAAATAATGTATCAATAAATGTGATGAGGATTTATTTGAGTATAGATATTGTCTGAAGATAATATTTGTATTCAAACTCACAGCTTTATCATGTAATAATAAAGTTGTAGTTGCTTTCGCACTATGTATTAACAACTCGTAATGTGTGATGTATACCTATTTTGGGGGCGCCACAATTGGTATCGTAGCTTAGGGATATGATCTCCATGAGATCGGGAATAGAACTAGGAGGAGAGACGAAGTAAATCCTTCGCTAGTGTGTCCTACCTAAGCTTATTTGTTAGTTGGTCAAGATATAGGGATATTATGTGATATATTGATTTCCTTAATTAACCCTTGTTTTTATGACAAAGATTTGAGAATGTCGATCGAGAATATTAACAATGGAAATGAGACCGTGGAGATGCCTCAGACTACCAACGAGGAGAAACGTGCAACAGTCGGGCAATGTTCCTCCCGTGAACAACACCATCGAAAGCGATGATGAACGAGGGATGTTTAGAAGTTTTTTGTAGCTCATGCAAAATCGCATTTAGGGAGACTCGTGTTCAAAATACAGAGAAAATGATAGCAATTCACGTTGTCACAAACAAGCAGCTTCAAAGAGTCGGGACCACAAGAATTTAAGGGAAAGCCAGATCCGATCATGGCGAAACACGGGTCAAACAAATTACCAAGATATTCAATGTCTTGGGATGCACGGAGGAACAGAAGGTTCCATTCGCCACCTTTATGTTCCGTGGCGAGGCGGACTCATCGTGGGAGTCTCAGAAGCGTGCACTCCATCCAATTTCCGCACTCAAAGATGTCTTGGGAGACGCTTTCAGAAGCTATTTAATGACAAATACTTTCCCGAAAGTGTTCGGCTATATGAAGGAAGTGGAGTTCATCGATTGGAACAAAAAAACAATACGATGGTGTCTCAAAGACGAGGCAAAGTTTGCAGAGTTATCCAGTGTTCAGACTCATTTGGTGGAGAATGAGGAACGATGACGCGATGTTTCTTAGAGGTTTGAAACCCGATATACGCCAAGATCTCTCATTTCTCATAAATTTTCTCTTTATTCGATGTTGTAAACAAGGCTCAATTATTAGAGCGAGATAACGAGTACGGCCAACCGAGGGACCACAACCAGATCGATCGTAGATAGCAAATAACAAAATAATGATAACCATGAGAAAGAAACAGACGGACAAAATGGTAACCACTCGTGGTAATCATACATACATGAAAATAGAAGAAGCGAGTCGAGGAGATTTTAAAAGAGGAGATTTAACAACGACTATGTGAAGATGATAAAGCGTTTAAAGAATCGGTTCTAAGGGAGGAGAACGACCACCCATTATATGCTACAAATGCGAAAAGAGGGACATATCACCAAACCGCCCACAACAGCTCAAGGTATGCTATAATTGTGGAAAGGAAGGACATATCGCCGAGATTGTACAAGAGCGAAACCTAGTTCAATGGGGATTTGACTCAAAAGATCGTCCCTGTAAAAGTCAAAGTCAACGATTCCGGAAGAGCGTTTGTCAGTGATCGGTCATAATGCGAGAAACCCAAACGAGGTGATCACGGTAAGCTATTTATAAATTCTCATGTAAGTTTATACCTTACTTGATACCGGTATACCCATTCATTTATCTCTCCGCATGTGCTCAACGCTTAAACTTGACTCCGGAGAAATTAGACTTCGACCTATCTCGGGAAACTCCGCTAGAGAAACTTTCATCACATCCACTGCTTATAAATCTTGTTTGATTCAAGTCAGCACCATTACCTTACCTGCTGACCTTATCTCTTTAAAGATACTTGCTTTTGATGTGATTTTAGGGATTGATTGTTAACTACTCATCATGCCAAAATTGATTGTTTTCGTAAGGTTGTTAGTTTTCATATTCCTAACCAACCCGTTGTATTTAATTCAAGCAACTAAACCATTAAAATCAATCACTATCATATCTAATCATAAAGCTATTCGCTTATTGAAAAACTGGATGTCAAGCTTTCTTAGCCCATGTTATGGATTTGAATAAAGACACGCCAAATTTGAATAATATTCCCGTTGTTATCGACTTTCCCGATGATTTCCAAGAAGAACTTCCCGCCTACCCCGTAACGTGAAGTTGAATTCTTTATTGATCTTGAACCCGCACAAAGCCCATTTCTAAAACCCCATATCGAATGGCTCCTATTGAACTTCAGAGTTAAAGGTCCAACTACAGAATTGTTGGACATCGGTTTTCATCTGCCCCCAAGACATCTCCTCGGGGTGCTCCTGCTTTATTTGTAAAGAAGAAAGACGGGAGTATGCGATTTTGTATTGACTATCGGAATCGAACCATGTCACCATCAAGAATAGGTATCCTCACCTCGATTGATGACTTGTTTGACCAACCCGCAAGGGGCACAATTTTTTCAAAATCGATCTTCGCTCGATATCATCACCAAGATTAGAATCGAGGATATTCCAAAGACCGCCTTCGTAACTCCTAGATGGGCATTATGAATTCTTAGTCATGTCTTTCTTGACTAACTAATGCTCCTCGCGCTTTCATGGATATGATGAACCGAGTATTCAAGGAATATTTGATCAATTCGTTGTTGTTTTTATCATTGACATCCTCATATATTCCAAAAGCCGTGAAGATCATGAGCACCATTTGAAGTCGGTACTCCAAAGGCTTCGTGAAAACCAACTATATGCCAAATTGAAGAAATGCGAGTTCGCTTGAGGAAGTAGCATTCCTCGGGCACGCGGTG
Source organism: Panax quinquefolius (assembly GCA_020205615.1). Classification (NCBI taxonomy): domain Eukaryota; kingdom Viridiplantae; phylum Streptophyta; class Magnoliopsida; order Apiales; family Araliaceae; genus Panax; species Panax quinquefolius. The sequence continues at coordinate 132,087 of JAINUW010000333.1, read as the reverse complement.
TCAAAACATGGAGTATCCGCTGATCCGCCAAGATCAAGCAATACAAAGTTGGGAGCAACCAAGTTTGCGGATCAAGTACGTAGCTTTTTGGGCTTAGTTGGTTATTATCGAGATTCGTGGAAGGGTTTTCTAATCGCTACTCCATTAACTCAAATTTAACTCTAAGGATACAAAATTCGCTTGGAGCGAAGAATGCGAGAAAAGTTTCCAAGAGCTTAAGAGGAGACTTATTTCTAACTGCTCTAACAATACCATCCGTTCGAATGGATTTGTTATCTACAAATGATGCTTCAGCAAAGGGTTAGGATGTGTTCTCATGCAACGGGGGAAAGTCATAGCCTATGCCTCATGACAACTTAAAGAGTATGAGAGGAATTATCCTACTCATGATCTAGAGTCAAGCAAAGCAATGCTGCTGCTACTTAAAAATATGGAGGCACTATCTATACGGGGAGAAAGTGGAGATATATTCGCACCATAAAAAGCCTTAAATATTTCTTCACTCAAAAGAACTCAACACGCTAAATGACGCTGCTCGAGCTATTGAAAGACTACGACCACACTATTCAATACCATCCCGGTAAAGTTTAACGTGGTAGCCGACGATCGAGTAGAAGATCATATGCGAACGAAAAGCGATGATGTCAAGTATACGACAGAGCCAACTTTAATAGAAAAAGTTAAGGTCGCTCAAGCCACCGAATCCCGAGTCGATGCGTATGAAGAAGAAAGTACAAGAAGGAGCTATTCCTAAGCGAGAATTGATGAAGAAGGAATACTTCGAGTCCACTCTAGACTTTGTGTTCCTAACGACTGATTTGAAGTACAAGATTATGATGGAGGCACACAATACGCCATTTGCAATCCATCCTCGAAGTACTAAAATGTATCGTGATCTTCACATACATTTTGGTGGAACAATATGAAGAGAGAGATTGCAAAGTTTATCTCGATGTGTTTAACTTGCCAACGTAAAGGCGAGAGCATCTTGTACCTAAGGGTCCGCTGCAACCACTTGAGATTCCTAATGGAAGTGGGAACACATTACTATGGATTTCAAGTACGGTCTTCCTACTTGCTTTCAAGGCATCAATGCTATTTGGGTTATTGTTGATAGATTAACCAAGTCTCGCCATTTCTTGCCGATACGGAGACTTATTCCTCGAACGCCTTTGCTAGTATGTATGTGAATGAGATTGTGAGGTCAGCATGGCATGCCCTCAGATCCATAGTTTCGGATCGCGACCCAAGATTCACTTCAAGATTTTGGGTTAGCTTGCAAAAAGCTATGGGCACGGATTTGCGATTTAGTTCGCATACCATCCCCAAACCAGGACGGACAATCGAGAGGATTATTCAAACTCTTGAAGATCTATTAAGACTCGTGTCCTAGACTTCAAGGGTAGTTGATATAAGTATTTACCATCGGTGGAATTCTCCTACAACAACAAAGCTCGATCGTGCAAGTATAGTGTGGCTCCATTCAAGCATTATATGGACGAAAATGTCGCTCTCCAATATGTTGGGATGAGGTGGGTGAAGCAACATTGTTGGGACCCGAAAGTTAGTACGTATGACTCACCGAAAAGATCCAAATGATTCGACAACGATACAAACCAAGACAAGATCGACAAAAAGAGTTATGCGGATCTTCATCGAAAGGACGGGAATTTAATGTAGGGATCATGTATTGTCATGAAGTTGCTCCATGGAAGGGAGTTACAAGATTTGGGAAGAGAGGAAAGCTCAATCCACGATTTATCGGTCCATTTCAAATTCTCGACCGAGTAGGAAATGTAGCCTATAGACTCATAAGCTCTCCGAGTATGTCTCGTGTTCATAATGTGTTTCACATATCTCGTATTTCAGAAATATGTGAAAGACCCGAACCACGCTATTGAAAGTTAGAACCGGACGAGATAGCCAAGACTTAACGTATGAGGAGGTACCACCAAGATCTTGGATAGGAAGGAGCATGTCCTACGCTACAAAAAGGTCATACCACAAGTTAAAGTTTTATGGAGGAATCATGCTATAGAGGAAATGACCGAATTGAAAATGGAAATGAAAGCGAGGTATCCTCACCTTTTCAAACACTGTAGACGTGACGCCAATTTCGAGGACGAAATTTCATAAGGAGGGAGGTCAGTAAGACCTCAAATTTTTAATAAAAAGGAATTTCCTTTATTTATTATTTTGAAATAGTAAGGGTTGATTTGATTAATGTGGATAGTTAAGGGTTAAATACGCAAATATTTCAAAATAAGCAAGTGGTTATAAAATATTCATTATCGCTTGGAATATTCGTTTGGTCGTGGAATATTCAGACCGCATCGCTTGGGAATATTCGCACGACAAAGCAGCCATGTGTGTGGCCCCATAATGGAAAGCGTTTGGATGAAGAAAACGACAAATATAAGTTGTTTTAAATAATTCACAGAAGTTGTTACCGTAATACTTTTGGAATACCCAATGGTTAAAACACACTAATACGCCGTTGTTGAACAAGAAGACATGGTATTGCACCAATTATTGATTCTTTACGTAAGAAGGCACTACTACTCAATAATGGTTACAATGAATTACCGCTCAAGATTTTATCGAGTTAATAATTGTCGCTGATATTTTTATATTGTTTGTTGTTTCAATAATTGTCATTACACAAGATTTTCATTATCGAAGCAATAATTCATATTATCCTAATAATATTATTAGATAACATTATTGGCAATGTCTAGAAAGTTCTGCCTAAGGAGAGGTTTGGTCACCTAATCAAGCGCTACCAAGAAGAAGAAATTTTATCGAAAGCCCCTCTTCCTGAACCGCCTCGTCATCAATATCAGATTTTGTAATATTATTTGTGAATAATTAATTATTGATTTATATGATGAGGAAAATATTGATTTTATGTGGATATAGATGGAGAAAATTTTTAAAATGACAATTGTTGAAAATTAATATTTTATCTTTTTCTCGATAAAATAATTCATTTAAATATATTATTTTAATAATATATTAACTGGTGATATTTTTACAACGAATGTGGGATATATGAGTATACGAGAGAGAAGAGTATTTTTGTTGCAATAAATGTTTAAAACATGTTAAACATGCTCTGCGGACCCCATTTATCGACCGAAATTTGATTATATCTTGTAAAATCGTCCATTTGTGGATTTCTTGGTCAATTTCTATTTGGAATTTGGAAAACTTTCTTCTGCAAAGTTGTAGAGAATTGAAATTCCTATAAAAACTCAAGCGATTCAATTTTTCTGATGAAAGGGCTATTTATTATGAATTATTGAAGTTCAAGTTCAAATAATTGATTTTTGTAAGTTTTAATTATTTATTTTATGAAAAACGTTTTTTATCATTTCTTTCTAGAAGGTTGGCATGTGGGAAATGTTGGGATCTGATTTCCAAAGAGGCGAGGAAATTTATTAATAATAATATATTTTATTAAATTTTCTGCTTGTGTTCTAAGCATTTTCCTATAAATAGGTGCTTAGGTTAGAATTGAAAATCACACCGTAAATCAAGTTTTCTCTCTATATTATCGAGCGTATTCTTGTGAGTATTTTGAGTATACTTTGAGTATTGCTATACGGCAAGTCCAAGTCATAGCCTATATCCTGTTTCAAATTTAAAGTACCGATCTTCGAGGTAAGTGGATATTATTTTTTTCAGAATGATATTATTTCTTCAATATCATTATAATCAAATGTTGATCTGAAATTTTTATCAAATTTGGAACTTTTTCATGCTCGGGTTACTATTCATGAGTTACTATTCACGAGTTACTATTCACGAGTTACTATTCACGAGTTACTATTCACGAAGCTATTCAGATGTATTATTCATGAAGCGTGAAGATGTTTTTGTGGAATTTCTATCTTTTGGTGAGTTACTATTCACGATACTGAGACTATTCACGATACGGCACTATTCACGATATGGTACTATTCAATCAAAAATAAAATTTCTTCTTTTCGTCTAAAATATCTATTCGGATACTAACTCGATCAGATCCATGTTTTGATCATTCTCAATTTTACACCACTATGATTATTTTTGAGGTATTTTTGGATGTGGATAAAACCAAGTACTAATCCTTAATCCTTAATCCTTGTCATTTTGTTTCACCGGATTCGCTTTTTTAAAAAAAATTTTTCATCATCCTCGCCTTAAATGATGATATTATGGAATATCTTTGGCCCAGTAGTGCAAAGATGAATGATTTCTTAAGAATATCTTTGGCCACCAGTAGTAAAAAGATGAATGATTTCAAGAATATCTTTGGCCCGTAGTGCAAAGATGAACAGTGTTTAAATGAATACGACTAATCGATGAATATCTTTGGCCCGTAGTGCAAAGATGAATATTTGATTCCGTATGTATATCGATTGATGTTACAGTGGATAAAAGATAGACGATGAACTTTTAAATTCATACATAGAAGATAGTAGTTTGCATTCTCTACTTAACTCTTCTAATGAATTATTATTTCACCATGAATATTGATTTAAAATTTGTTGTCTATCAGATTCTATTATATTTTTCCTCGTCAAGACTAACGATAATTTGTCAGATATTATCTTAGTCATAATATTCTTTATCGAGCTAGTTGAGCTCACCCTTTTCCTTTTTGTTCCATTTTTCTCGTGAGGCGAGAATATAATGAGTACGACGAGCCTGGGTATGGAATGAAGGTTTTAGAAAGGATTGTTTAGTAGTCCTCACCATTTTTGTAAAATAATGTATCAATAAATGTGATGAGGATTTATTTGAGTATAGATATTGTCTAGAAGATAATATTTGTATTCAAACTCACGCTTTATCGTTGTAATAATAAAGTTGTAGTTGTTTCGCACTATGTATTGACAACTCGTAATAGGTGATGTATACCTATTTTGGGGCGCCACAATAGGCGACATGAGGACATAAGATAGCTTTTCAAATATGAGAACTATTCTCAAATTTCTTAACCAATCAGCTTTAATTCTTGATAACCAATCAAGTTAATTTAGCATCTAATATGCTACGCAAAGGATTGTAATTTTAGACATTGTAAAATTTAAATGAATTTGTAATTAACAACATTTTAACATACATTCTTTTATTAATTACCAAAATAAATTAGGTCTTGTTTTAAATTGGTATCTCCCACTATTTTCTTCAAATTATATTACCTCACTTATATAGTTCGCAAAAAATCTAATTAAAGATTTGCTAGTGAGAATAAGGATCCCATTTTAAATGTATATAGCCTTGTGGTGACAAACAAACTATATATAAATAAATAGGTAGACAACTTTTGTCAATTACATCAACTATGCAACTCCTTTTCTTTTTGCCTCTTAGATTATTTTGATCAAGTGGTGGCACATCCGAATCAAAATTATCCAAGTTAAGTCCGACCTAGCACTCCATATATTCAAAAAAGAAAAATATCATCCTTGTGGTGACACAACAAAACAATATTGTTCAATTTTCTTTATAAGCATCAAATGTGATAAATTAACATCTTAAATACTCAATACTTGACTTGTGGTGACACAAAAAACCCATATTAAATATTTAATACTCTATTAATTTTATCATGCTAGAAGGCGACGTTCGATATTCCAAATATCTTTGAACGCTTAGGACTTAATATAAAAATTGAGGGGTTTGTTATTAATTTGTCTCATCTTGTTTTGCGCGCATGCACATATATATATATATATATAAAATACGCGTCATATTAATGAACATGCGAAGCATGTTTGCATAATATATAATATATATAGTATAAGCATGCACATATAGAATACTATATTCTACTCGAATTGATTATGGACTTTTATTCTAGTTTGGTTCACTAGAGCCACCAAGTGAACCAAAAGGTCAAACCCTAGGGGTGCAAGAAATAATATTTAAATATAACTATTACATTTAAACCCTGCTCCATTACAAACGGGTCTTCAAGCGCCTCCTTGTTCTAATCTCTAATTCTTCAAAATAATTCTAATTATTCCTATTACAAAACTATTTTAAAATAAATAGAAACCTTGATCGTGAAATAAGGGAAGTACATAGAGAGGGAATAGAATTTACATTAAGAAAAATTAGAGAAGATGAGGTACGCAGAATTCCCATTTAATAAAACCCATACATTTATGCATCCAACTAAAATAAAATCCAATCATATCGGTCAATAGTCCATAATCAATCCCATTTATTATCACACACATCATCATACATCAATAAATAACATTCATCTTATGAATAATAAACATTTAATATATATATTGATATCATTTAATGGGCAAATTTAGTTAGTATAAAAATCTAATTTTTGAATCAAAATAAACTCCTTTATTTTAATCCAAATTTAAATCAAAATAAAACTATTTTATTTTAATTTATCTAATTTTGAATAAAATAAACTATTTTATTTTAATCAAAATCTTTAATCAAAATAAACTCTTTTATTTTAATTAATTATGGAATCCAATTCCATATATATAAAAAAAATTCTTTATTAAAGGAAACACGGATTTTCTTTTCCTATTCACAAATAAACTCCTTTATTTTGAATAATATAAAATCTTATTTTATATCTAAATAAACTCCTTTATTTAAGGAAAGATCGATTCTTTTTCCTATTCACAAATAAACCTTTTTATTTCCGAATAATATGAAATCTAATTTCATATCAAAATAAACTTCTTTATTTAAGGAAAAATAGAATCAATTTCAACTCTAATTAGTTAACATGGAATCCAATTCCAACTCTAATTAGTTATCATGAAATTTAATTTTAAAATTAAAATAAACTCTTTTATTTTAATATTAAAATAAACCTTTTATTTTAAGATTAAAATAAACTTTTTATTATAAAATTATTAAGATTAAAATAAAACTTTATATTTTAATATTAAAATAAACCTTTTATTTTAAAATTAAAATAAACTTTTTATTTTAATTATATAATAATTAAGAATGTATATATATATATATATATATATATATATATATATAAAGTTATTATCCACGTGAATCCATGTGACCACCTGCTGCAGAATAATTACCTGCTGCTGAATTCCACTTTAATTGCCTCTTTTAAAAAAAAATTCATGCAATGTAAACAAGCACGTGATTTACTGCTGAATTCCACTTAATTTCATGCATCATGTTCTTTTTCACGTGGAGCAGGTTAGAATCTCAAACAAAAAACAACTCCTGCCGAATCCCTTTGCTTTTCACGTGAATGGTTTCAAAAGTTAGCAAGGTGGTATACCAAGAATGCACTACGTAAAATATAAACAACAGGGAAAAAAAATTAGGATCACACGGATTAAAACCGTGCATTACCGTTTTTTTTTTTATAATAAATTTTATACAATAAAATTATGCCCAATTAAATTATTCTAAACACATATCAATATACATAATAAATTAAAACAATTAATAATTTGCATAAAGGTTTGGCTCTGATGCCACTGTTAGGTTTGTAATATTCAATAACGCAATCAAATTGCATAAAAGTACTGAAGCGTGTAAAAATCGTAGTTTAAAATTTAAAACCATATACCACACCCCCAAAATTAGGTATACGCCACCCATCTTGGTCGCCACTTACATGGTACATAAATTCAAATACAACTTACTAATATAACTGCTGTATACAATACGACATAAACTATGAGTTTGAATACAAATATTGTCTACTAGATATTATACAAACTCAAAAGGAGTCCTCATTACAACTATTATCACACTATTTCACGTAATAGTGAGGACTACTAATGCTATCCTCTCGACCATTACTTCGCTCCCCGACTCGTCTCCCAAATATGTTCTCATTTCAAGAGAATAAAGAAAAGAAAGGGTGAGCTCAACTAGCCCAAGAAGAAATATTACGACTAAGATAATGCGTAATAAATTATCATTAGCCTCAACAAAGTTAAAACCGATAAAATAAAATAGATAAACAACCAGCTTAATCATAAATGAATATGCAATCCATTAAAAGAGTCAAGTAGAGAATAAAATCTACTATCTTTTAGGTTTTAAAAGGTTTTCATCAATTTTTATCACGAGACTCAAATTTTAATAAATAAACCACCACATCTAATCATCCCCGTACTACTTGGCCAAGGATTTTCATCAAATTATCAATGGTCATGACTATACCGAATCACCCCGGTCATAATCATACCAAAACTATCCATCATCGCATTATGGTGCCACCGAGGACTTTTTGTCACATCATTTATATCAAGTCATGATTATACCGAATGATCCTCGGTCATAATCATACTAAGTTCATCTATGCACGTAAGCCAAAGATAACATAATATAACATGAGGATGATGACAATGACATAGTAATTCAATAAAACAAGTTCAAGAATTATTTAATCCATGAATTATTAACGCCCAAATTGTCAACATGATATCGCTTTCAGTAGAGTAAAATTCAAGAATGATCGTAAGAATATTTCCATGAAAAGATATCGATGAAACGCAAATATCAAGGATATTCTACTAATTTCATGGAGTATAGAAGTCAAAGTTTTAACCAACCGGGTATAATAAAAAGAATGGAATAACAAAAGAAATCACCATGCATGCGGATTCAGATAGACAAAGTTATTCCAATGTAATAATAATAATCTAACCAAAGTGTCGTGAAATTCACAATCGACAGTGATGTTCCAAATGTAATAATAAAGATGGAACCAGATCCTGTAAAACACACAGATAGATATTCCAACAGAATGATAAAGATTTTAACCAGTCCTGTAAAACACATGCATGTGATGTTCCAACAGTATTAATAAAACGGAACCAGTCCTGTAAAACACACGCATGTGATGTTCCAATGTAATAATAGAAGAATGTCACCAAGTATAGGTAAACCACAGATATAAAAGTTATTCCAATGTAATAAATAAGAATGGAATAACATAAGGATTTCACCAAGTATAGGATATACCACAGATATAAAAGTTATGTATAGGGTATACCACTTTTACAAAAGTTATTCCAATGTAATAATAATGAATGGAATAATGTAAGTTCTCTTCAAGAAGAAAGAATAACACCCCTTTACCGTAAAAAAAATAACCTAATATAGAAGTAAGTGAAGTAGTAGTAATACTCTTTCTTCTTTCTATAATTTTCTCTCTATAGCTTCTCTCTATAATTTCTCTCTAGAGTTTCAATGAATTCGTAAGAAAATAATGAAGGAATGAGCTTCTATTTATAGAAAAATGGAATGCATAAGAATTAATCCATGAACTATCCCGTATTGATTTACTTTAATCTGACGGGTCCATATTTAAAGAAAAATCTTTTAAATAAAATATAATATATTCTATTTATATAAAAACATTTTACTATGCAAACACTATGCAATACTATGCAAAACACTATGCAAAAACACTATGCAACACTATGCATAATAAAATATAATATATTCTATTTATGTAATAACTTTAATAAAGTATTCTATTTTATATAAAAGATGTTTCGCTTTTATTACGCTAATAATAATGAATAAAACAAAACGTCATTATCGCTATAATAATTCATATTATTAATCGACAATAATGGAATCAAACCGAAAGTGACTTCTCACATAAGCATCAATAATCAATACCGCAAGCGCTACTATGCAACCACACGACATCGTATTTTTACTACCGAGTAGTTCAACAAGAACTACTGTGAAAACTTCCGCCGTTATTTCAATAAAATATTTTTGTCGCTTTCAATCCGACAATAATTCTGCTAGGGGTCCACCAATGATTGAGCCGTTGTATTAATATTCCTCGCTAAACCGAATATTCCCGACCAATCGAATATAATATAACCACTGTGCATACTTTGCAAAATTTATAAATACTACCCACAACTATAATATTATCTCAAATTCACACCATAATATTAAAAAATTATTTCACAAAAATTTAAATCTTTATTGATAAAATCTGGGTCTCACAATCTCCCTCCTTATGGAATTTCTCCCTCGAAATTAGAGTACGACTGTATGATAAAGAGATGAGGATACCTCAATACCTTTATCGCTTAAAATATTAAATTCATCTTTGAAATCCTACCAAAGATATTCATTAACAATTCATCTTTGCACTACAAAGCAAAGATATACAACTCAGAAAACCAATAATGCCGAGACGCAAATTTTATAGATCACGACCACGAATTATCCATGCACCAATCGCCAAGGATATTCGTGTTTTCAATTACTACCATGATTATACCGAATAATCCTTGGTCATAATCATACCAAGTCTATCAATGCACTACTACCAAAGATGACTTTTACCACATCCATGAATTAATATTTCATCACGAGACTCACCAATAATTAATCCATATCATCGAATCATCCCCGCACTACGTGCCAAGGATATTCATTAAGATCACGACCACAAATTATCCATGCACTACTACCAAAGATAATTGTATTCATTAAGATCACGACCACAAATTATCCAAGCACTACTACCAAAGATAATTGTGTATTCATTAAGTATCACGACCACAAATTATCCATGCACTACTACCAAAGATAATCGTGTATTCATTAAGATATCACGACCACAAATTATCCATGCACTACTACCAAAGATAATCGTGTATTCATTAAGATCACGACCACAAATTATCCATGCACTACTACCAAAGATAATCGTGTATTCATTAAGTATCACGACCACAAATTATCCATGCACTACTACCAAAGATAATCGTATTTCATTAGTATCACTACCACAATTATCCATGCACTACTACCAAAGATAATCGTGTATTCATTAAGATCACGACCACAAATTATCCATGCACTACTACCAAAGATAATCGTGTATTCATTAAGATCACGACCACAAATTATCCATGCACTACTACCAAAGATAATTGTGTATTCATTAAGATCACGACCACAAATTATCCATGCACTACTACCAAAGATAATTGTGTATTCATTAAGATATCACGACCACAAATTATCCATGCACTACTACCAAAGATAATTGTGTATTCATTAGTATCACGACCACAAATTATCCATGCACTACTACCCAAAGATAATTGTGTATTCATTAGTATCACGACCACAAATTATCCATGCACTACTACCAAAGATAATTGTGTTCATTCAATTACTGCTATGATTATACCGAACAATCCTCGTCATAATCATACCAAGTCCATCTACGACCAAAAAAACGTATGACTTTCAACATAATATAAGCATGAGGATAATGATATAAAGAATCAATCAAATGAGATAAAGGATAAATATTAAACATTTATAATATAATTTATCCAGATTCAAGAATATCCCCATGTTATCAATCACTTAATAATCTCATAATCTAATATCATTAATATTATAACAATATTTTAATCACTTCTTAAATTTATAAACAATTTATCTTAATTGTTTACGCTTTTACCATATAATGCATTTAATCATTCAAAATGCCATACTCATAAAATATCATCACCAATTATCAAATCCTCATCAAAAAATATGCATATACTCTATATAGGATTCTCTAGCCATAATATCCTATTTTCAACTTTGTTACTTTCACATAACATATTTAACTCATATGTTCAGAATTAAACTATTTTCATGAAAAATACCAAATCAGTCCCAAAAATATTTCTTTTCTGAGATTTAGCATAATATAGTCCCATAATGAAAATATATTTTTCTCGAATTTTTAAAATTCATTTACTATTTTTCAAAAATCAATTTCTAATTAATTCCTTAAGAAATTAGCTACCTCAAGTTTAACTCCAAAATTCCCAAATCTTGGCAGGACTCACACATGTTAACGTGAGCTTCTAGTTTAAATTTCATGGTCATCTGAGTTATAGAACTCCTATTATAACATTTTTCATTTAAAAACCTAAATATTGAAATAGTCATAACTTGCTCATTTTAAGTCGTAATGAGCTCATTTTTGGACAGGAGATACTTATATACATATACCTTCATGTCCCAAAAGGCCAGAATTTTTCTCATAATTTAAGTGGCCGAAACAGCCCCTTAAAGTTTCTGGGCAGTAGTTTTTCGAAATTTACAGCTTTGGCCTCCTTTGCTAAAATCAGTCCACACAAAAAAATCTACAACACCTTTTCCAGTAATTCCACTTGGATTAGTTAGGTAACTCATAGATCTAACTCTAGGACTTGACCACATTCAAAATTCAAAATATAATAAGAGATATGGTCAATTGAATTTCATGTTACGCTTTTTCACCAAAATCTGATTTTCAACTCTTTGTGATTTCTAAGAAACTTTCATGTTTTTACATACTAACCAACATAACTCATCATAAAACTTACTAATACCACATAATACCCATGATTTTCATTATTCCAATGCTTTTATTATGACTTTCATCATAAACCACGTAAATGCTCATTTTAGTTGAAGAAATATTTGAGGGTTTAAGAAATGGGTTTTTGATCGGGTCAATACAAAATTCAATTTCACGCCTAGGATAGGCTAGGAAATCTTCAAGAATACGCCAAGAAATTTATTAATGATAGAAATATCATTCAAAATCACATTTCTCATCCAAGACTTGGATAGTACGTCACATTGATACCAACTGTGACTTCTATCCCTTAACCTAGATAAAGACCTCACAATGATACCTATAAACTTGCCATCTTCATTCACGATGTCGCCACGTAAAGTCCGGCTTCAAAGGTATTCCACACAAGGAAGTCAACAACGAAAAGGATCGGGGCTCTTTACTTATGGCTTGATATAACAAAGGATTAACTTTAGGTTTGGTTACTTTGAATTCAGATAACAAAGTTGGTTATGAATATAAAAGCTAACAACCTTACAAAAAGCATGATGAGTAGTTAACCAATCGATTCCTAAAATCACATCAAAGGCAAGTATTTTCAAAAGATAAGATCGACAGTAACGTGAAAGTGTTTATTTGAAACAACAAGATTAATAAATAAAGGAGGTAACGGAGGTTTCTCCCAACGAAGTTTCAATAGATAAATCAAAGTCTAATTTTTCCTGAGTCAAATTTAAACGCTGAACGCAACTAGGTAGAATAAAAGAATGGGTAGAACTTGTATTGAATAAAGTATAGACTTCGCAATAATTAATTTACCCGTAATAACTTCGCTCGGTTTCTTTCGACAAACGCTTCACTTAAATTACCGAAGTTTGACTTTTACTATAGGGTACATTCCACCCGTAAAAATCTTCACATTCCCGATCCATGATTTGAATCATTATTCTTCGATCCATATCGAATTCGGGTTGACCGCTATGCATGTGGTAATTCCAATTCGATGTTGGTTCTCCCAATTGTCATTCCAAAAAGTAAAATCCATTTCATCTATTTTGGCTTTATTGATCGGACGCCTTTTTCTACACTATCAACGCTAAAGTGCGCCTTTTACCCATGCATCGCCTATTCTCCTTCGCTCATTTCTTCTTCTTATCTTTGATTTTAAATTCTCGATTCCAACTTTAATATCTTACACCCCGCCAAAGCGTGATTTTGTTCGAGCATCACATATCGGTTACCATTTTGAATTGTTGTATCCCTTTGTTCCACGAATTTTGCCGCTTCTTCAACCTGTTTCTTCTAGCTCACGAACACGATTTTGTAATTCTAAGTTTTGATCATAAATTTCTTCTAACCAATTCTCCTCGATTTCCTTCTTTCCTTCTTCTTCCTCACTTTCAATCCTCTGCGCTAGCTCAAGGTGCAACAATTAGTTCTTCATTTACTACATGGATATCCTAATTTGTTCCTCGCCTAACAATCGCATTAACTCGATTAAGTGATTAAAGGTGTCACTTCATCACATTCACTCCATCAGTGAATATTTTCACCGCCATTTCCAAACACCGCCACAACACAAGGGTTAATTAATATATCAAATATTATCCCTATATTCCGACCGACCAATTAAATACCAAATAAACTTAGGTATGTCATACTAGCTAAGGAATTTCCCCGCCTCCCTCCTAGTTCTTATCTCACATCTTAGCCAGTGGATCATATCCCTAAGCTCGATACCAACCGTGACGCCCCCAAAATTAGGTATACGTCACCCATCTTGGTCGCCACTTACATGGTACATAAATTCAAATACAACTTACTAATATAACTGTCGTGGTACAATACGACATAAACTATGAGTTTGAATACAAATATTGTCTACTAGATATTATACAAACTCAAAAGGAGTCCTCATTACAACTATTATCACACTATTTCACGTAATAGTGAGGACTACTAATGCTATCCTCTCGACCATTACTTCGCTCCCCGACTCGTCCCCAAATATGTTCTCATTTCCTCAAGAGAATAAAGGAAAGAAAGGGTGAGCTCAACTAGCCCAAGAAGAAATATTATGACTAAGATAATGCGTAATAAATTATCATTAGCCTTCAACAAAGTTGTTAAACCGATAAAATACAATAGACAACCAGCTTAAATCATAATGAATAAGCAATCCATTAAAAGAGTCAAGTAGAGAATAAAGTCTACTATCTTTTAGGTTTTAAAAGGTTTTCATCAATTTTTATCACCGAGACTCAAATTTTAATAAATAAACCACCACATCTAATCATCCTCGCACTACTGGCCAAGGATTTTCATCAAATTATCAATGGTCATGACTATACCGAATCACCCCGGTCATAATCATACCAAAACTATCCATCATCGCATTACAAAGCCACCGAGGACTTTTGTTACATCATTTATATCAAGTCATGATTATACCGAATGATCCTCGGTCATAATCATACTAAGTTCATCTATGCACGTAAGCCAAAGATAACATAATATAACATGAGGATGATGACAATGACATAGTAATTCAATAAAACAAGTTCAAGAATTATTTAATCCATGAATTATTAACGCCCAAATTGTCAACATGATATCGCTTTCAGAGAGTAAAATTCAAGAATGATCGTAAGAATATTTCCATGAAAAGATATCGATGAAACGCAAATATCAAGGATATTCTACTAATTTCATGGAGTATAGAAGTCAAAGTTTTAACCAACCGGGTATAATAAAGAATGGAATAACAAAAGAAATCACCATGCATGCGATTGCAGATGTATGTGTTATTCCAATGTAATAATAATAATCTAACCAAAGTCGTGAAATTCACAATCGGCTGTGATGTTCCAATGTAATAATAAAGATGGAACCGCATCCGTAAAACACACGATAGATATTCCAACAGTAATGATAAAGATTTTAACCAGTCCTGTAAAACACATCATATGTGATGTTCCAACAGTAATAATAAAAATTTTAACCAGTCCTGTAAAACACATGCATGTGATGTTCCAATGTAATAATAGAAGAATGTCACCAAGTATAGGGTAAATCACAGATACAAAAGTTATTCCAATGTAATAAATAAGAATGGAATAAATATAAGGATTTCACCAAGTATAGGTATATACGCAGATATACAAAGTTATGTATAGGGTATACCACTTTTACAAAAGTTATTCCAATGTAATAATAATGAATGGAATAATGTAAGTTCTCTTCAAGAAGAAAGAATAACACCCTCACCGTAAAAAGAACCTAATATAGAAGTAAAGTGAAGTAGCAGTAATACTCTTCTTCTTTCTATAATTTTCTCTATAGCTTCTCTCTATAATTTCTCTCTAGAGTTTCAATGAATTCGTAAGAAAATAAATGAAGGAATGAGCTTCTATTTATAGAAAAATGGAATGCATAAGAATTAATCCATGAACGGTCCAGATTGATTTACTTTTAATCTGACGGTCCATATTTAAAGAAAAATCTTTTAAATAAAATATAATATATTCTATTTATATAAAAACATTTTACTATGCAAACACTATGCAATACTATGCAAAACACTATGCAAAACACTATGCAACACTATGCATAATAAAATATAATATATTCTATTTATGTAATAACTTTAATAAAGTATTCTATTTTATATAAAGATGTTTCGCTTTTATTACGTTAATAATACGAATAAAACAAAACGTCATTATCGCTATAATAATTCATATTATTAATCGACAATAATGGAATCAAACCGAGTGACTTCTCACATAAGCATCAATAATCAATACCGCAAAGCGCTACTATGCAACCACACTTATTATCGCATTTTTTTACTACCGAGTAGTTCAACAAGAATCTACCAGAAAACTTCCGCCGTTATTTCAATAAAATATTTTTGTCGCTTTCAATCCGACAATAATTTCATTAGGGTCCACCAATGATTGAGTCGTTGCATTTAATATTCCCTCGCTAAACCTAATATTCCTCACCAATCGAATATAATATAACCACTGCATACTTTGCAAAATTTATAAATACTACCCACAACTATAATATTATCTCAAATTCACACCATAATATTAAAAAAAATTATTTCGACAAAATTTAAATCTTTATTGATAAAATCTGGGGTCTCACATATTTTATATTTCTAAAATATTAAATATTAAGCTATTTAATTTATTCTATCACCATAGATTAAATTAAATATACTTAACATATTATTACGATTATGCCATTAACTTCTTAAATAATTATTCTTCCTTTTATGGTGTGACCCTTTAGGTTCTCCATATTAAACCTATTGTGAATAAATCAATTAGAATAATTCTAATCTTATTTAAATAAATAAATTAAACAATTAATTTATTTAAATAAATAATATTTATTCTACAATAGGATAAGCCTCCCTAACGATCAACGACTTTCCAAATAATATAGATTTCAACATTAATCATTAAAGAACCTTTGAGTAAATAGTTACTGTATAATTCAATCCTTCCACCATACATACAATCCCCAATTAAATATAAGACATGGAATTACTGTCAAGTCTTATTTTATTTAATTATATGTATTTCGACTCTTAAATGCACAACTCCAAATAATGCAAATTAGAAACTCCTTTCTAATTTCATTCTGCCTTGGCCAAGGACTACTGGGTTGTCATTTATCGAATCACATAGGACATTTCTCTTCTTTTATTAGAAGTGGTAGATTCTTTATTGATCATACATTATCTCCATGTACAACTTATTATACCCAAGCATACCCTTTGATATACCCTAAGGGTCTTAAGGAATAAGTCAAAGTATAACTCATCATACACAAGATACTATGATGATCTCAAGTCCAAGGATTACTTGTACTTACTATCACTACAGAAATTCCTATTGACAGCAAGTAAAATTCCATTAGGTATTCCTTAGCGAGCCACGCTCAAATGAACTTATTCTCTAATAAGCACCTACATACTTGCTTTTAGTGTCTCCACACAAATGATCATGAGATCAATCATCCTCATCCAACGAGCAAGCAACGTATGTACCAATCTATCCAGATTCACTAATCCCCAATTTAGTAATCCAATGATTGGGAACTATTTTAGTTTTAAGCTTTCTAAGAATTTAGATCTCATTAGAATGATCATCATCATTATTCTAAAAGCATTGCTTAAAACTATGGGTTTATCACATATTATAAAACATCATCATGTAGATAATTAAAAGCCTTTAATAAATTAATACTTTTTATTAATAAATGAATAAGATTGTTACAAAGTATATGCTTTATCATCAAACATGATTGGCTTGTGTGCATACTACTTTCAATCTCCCACTTGCACTAAAGCCAATCGTCATGGTATCTTATTATCTTCTTCTCTAAGTGACGATTATCCTGCTGTTGGATAAGCTTTAGTTAATGGATATGTAATTTTGTTCTTGAGAGTCCACTATCTCTATAGTGATTTCCCATCTTTTAATGATTCTAATAATCAAATGAAAGTGCCACAACACATGTTTAGATCCAAGATGAGACTTAGGAACTATTCCTAGTTCTCAGAATGAACTTTTAATCTAAACAATCAACTTGCAAACTTCATTTATAGCTATATACTTTGTCTTTATCACTAAACCAAAGAACTCTTTTTTTGCTTGAACCTTTCCAATTCAACGCACCACCGCTCAAGGTAACACTTTACCTTAAAGTGGATTTTTCTGTCATCTGTCCGTCTTCGAAAAACTTGAGTCTCATTAAGCCCTCTAGTTTTAATTAAGACCCACCATGAATATGATCACATCCTTAGTGCCAAGTTAAGCACTTTAAGATGTTTTTCACCGACTCATAGTGAACTTCTCCATAATATGACCGATCAACATCGTCTCTCGTACATTTCATTGCATACATGATTGTCACTCATGAGACCTCTCTTTTAAGGAGTCTGTGGGGACTATTAAGAGAGATACACTGCATAGCTCATCGCCATGAGACATCTCTTGGAGTTTGCCATGCTAAACGACTTTAGCATCAAATGAATATACGTTCCTTGGGTTAAGTCGAGCATCCTCTTAAATCTATCTATATAGATTTTATCCCCAATTAAGATACTCTTCCAAATCATTCATGGAGGAATGTTTAGACAACTTTATCTTTACTGATTGTAGCATTGGTATGTCATTCCTTATCCGTAGTATATCAACATATAATACTAGGAATGTCACGATGCTCCCAATCGACCCTTTTGTACACACTAGGTTCATTTTTATTTTGATAAAATCAAACTCTTTTGATTTCCTCATCAAAACGAATGTTCCATATTTGAGAAACTTGCTTCAATCAATTTCTCTCGTGTCTACAACACTTACCTCATCTTATGTAACGGATCATCATCTTCTATGATGTGTACCTCATCATCATCATCTATGATGAATCCATACCTCCTGTATCTTCGGTACTATTCCGTTTTACGATTCAATTGTGGTATAATAGGTCTATCTACGAGTTCCTCTTATTTGACTTATAGTATTTTGTGGTTCTTGAACTCTTCAAGATCTATTATCCTCCCACTAGCCCCTTCAATGATAAACACCTTTATCTTAGAAGGCGTGTTTCAAACAAACACCTTTTGCTAAGTAAGTAGGATTATAGAACACATACTTTAAACTTACTTTAGGATGTCCCACAAATCGATACATGTCAAATCTTGTCCCAAGCTTATCCTTGAAACATTTTCACATAAGTTGGACAACCCCTAACTTAACATACTTAAGATTAGGAATCCTCCCTGTCCATAACTTTTATGGAGTCTTGGGCGTGGATTTTGAGGTTACCTTTTCGTAGATATGCAGCCATTTCTAGGACATGATCCTAGAAGGATATCTTTGAAATGCTCGGTAAAATCATTTTGAACCGCACCATGTTCAACAAGGTATGATTTTTCCTTTCGGATACATCAATCAATTATTGCGTGATCGGGAGGCGTCCATTATGAGAAAACCATTTGAGATGATCTAGAAACTTATTGCACAAGTATTTATTCCTTGATCCGAATCAAAGAATCTTATTACTTTGCCAATTTGTTTCACTTCCAATTCTTTGAACCTTTCAAATAATTCATACTTGTATTTCAAAGAAATACACACATTCAACTTTTGAATGATCATCTCCTTTTCTTATACTAATTTATTCAATATGCAAAATTATTTTCATATAAGTCAAGTATACAAAATTTATTAAGTAATATTCCAGTTCTATACAAAACATTATTATTATAAATAGAACAACAATTGTTCTTAATTATAATACCAAAGATTTCATTGTCCAACAATAAAATGGAAATAATATTTTTAACAAGAACTGGAATACAATAACAACTTATTGACTTAATAGATTTGCCCGTAGGCATTGCTAAACTATAAGTTTCTATGGCTAATATGGCAACCTTTGCTATATTTTCCACACATAGGATTACTTATATTTGTTTAGCTTTCTACTTCTGCTTGGTCCCTTCATAAATCTATATTTATGATAACCAAAATCGGTATCCAATACCCAAGTAGAACCTTGACTTTAAGAAAAATTATTTTAAATCATGAACAAATTTGTATTTGTAACCGAAACTTCACTAAGCTTCTTTGGTTAGCCTTGCAAGATACTTCTCGCAGATTTATTTCAAAGGTCCAAAGCTTATTGCGGTGGAAGCAAACTCCTTTGCTATCCATATCGCTTTTGTTCTTATTATCCTTTGTTTTTGCCTTTCTATTTACCTTCTTTGAATCGTTCTTCTTTTTTTCGAAGATCCTTTGGCCCTACCAAGAAGACATGGTCTTTCTTGGTTGAAAGTGACTCTCAACATTTTTCAACATGATAAGCAAATCAACGAGGTCGATATCTAGCTTGTTCATATGAAAAATTCACAACAATTGTGAAAGGAGACCGGAGTGAGTGCAAGATCAAATCTTGGCTCAACTCTCCATCCATGACAAAAAACTAGTTGTCCTAATTGATCAATCAATTGATTATTTTAAGAACTTTTTCTGCATTACTATAGTGCCATTGGCCATTCTATATCGGAAGAGCTCCTTAGATATCTCGATATCTATCGGTCCTACTTTCTCTCACCATCAACTACTTGATGTGCGGAATATAGTAGAGCATCCATAGTTTCATCTTGACGCCGAAGCTCGTTACTCATAGATGCGAGCATGATGCATTGAGCCAATCAGGCATCATCTTGCCACTTTCTAAAAGTAGCAATGTCTTCCTCGAGAGGCATTATGCGCAACCATTGCGAGGATAGGCGTATTAAAGACATAAGATAGCTTTTCAACTATGAGAACTATTCTCAAATTCCTTAACCAATCCGTTTAATTGATGCGGTTAATTTAGCATCTAATATGCTTCGCATGATTGTAATTTTAGACATTGTAAAATTACGTAAATGAATTTGTAATTAACAACATTTTAACATACATTCTTTTATTAATTACCAAAATAAATTAGGTCTTGTTTTAAATTGGTATCTCCCACTATTTTCTTCAAACTATATTACCTCACTTATATAGTTCGCAAAATCTAATTAAAGATTTGCTAGTGAGAATAAGGATCCCATTTCAAATGTATATAGCCTTGTGGTGACACAACAAACTATATATAAATAAATAGGTAGACAACTTTTGTCAATTACATCAACTATGCAACTCCTTTTCTTTTGCCTCTTAGATTATTTTGATCAAGTGGTGGCACATCCAATCAAAATTATCCAAGTTAAGTCCGACCTAGCACTCCATATATTCAAAAAGAAAAATATCATCCTTGTGGTGACACAACAAAACAATATTGTTCAATTTTTTTATAAGCATCAAATGTGATAAATTAACATCTTAAATACTTAATACTTGCCTTGTGGTGACACAACAAACTCATATTAAATATTTAATACTCTATTAATTTTATCATGCTAGAAGGCGACGTTCGATATTCCAAATATCTTTGAACGCTTAGGACTTAATATAAAAAATTGAGGGTTTTGTTATTAATTTGTCTCATCTTGTTTAGCGCGCATACACATATATATATAAAATACGCGTCGTATTTAATGAACATCGCGAAGCATGTTTGCATAATATATAATATATATAGTATAAGCATGCACATATAGAATACTATATTCTACTCGAATTGATTATGGACTTTTATTCTAGTTTGGTTCACTAGAGCCACCAAGTGAACCAAAAGGTCAAACCCTAGGGGTGCAAGAAATAATATTTAAATATAACTATTACATTTAAACCCGGGCTCCATTACAAACGGGTCTTCAAGCGCTCCTTGTTCCTGAATCTCTAATTCTTCAAAATAATTCTAATTATTCCTATTACAAAACTATTTTAAAATAAATAGAAACCTTGATCAGCAGTCAAGGGGAAGTACATAGGAGGGGAATAGAATTTACATTAAGAAAAAATTAGAGAAGACGAGGTACGCAGACCCCATTTAATAAAACCCATACATTCATGCATCCAACTAAAAAAAAATCCAATCATATTGGTCAATAGTCCATAATCAATCCCATTTATTATCACACACATCATCATATGCATCAATAAATAACATTCATCTTATGAATAATAAACATTTAATATATATATTGATATCATTTAATGGGCAAATTTAGTTAGTATAAAAAATCTAATTTTTGAATCAAAATAAACTCCTTTATTTTAATCCAAATTTAAATCAAAATAAAACTATTTTATTTTAATTTATCTAATTTTGAATAAAATAAACTATTTTATTTTAATCAAAATAAAAAATAAACTCCTTTATTTTAATTAATTATGGAATCCAATTCCATATATAAAAAAAAAATTCTTTATTAAAGGAAACACGGATTTTCTTTCCTATTCACAAATAAACTCCTTTATTTTGAATAATATAAAATCTTATTTTATATCTAAATAAACTCCTTTATTTAAGGAAAGATTCTTTTTTTCCTATTCACAAATAAACCTTTTTATTTCCTATTCGAATAATGTGAAATCTAATTTCATATCAAAATAAACTCCTTTATTTAAGGAAAAATAGAATCCAATTTCAACTCTAATTAGTTAACATGGAATCCAATTCCAACTCTAATTAGTTATCATCATGAAATCTAATTTTAAAATTAAAATAAACTCTTTTATTTTAATATTAAAATAAATCTTTTATTTTAAGATTAAAATAAACTTTTTTAATTATAAAATTATTAAGATTAAAATAAAACTTATATTTTAATATTAAAATAAACCTTTTATTTTAAAATTAAAATAAACTTTTATTTTAATTATATAATAATTAAGAATGTATATATATATATATATAATAAAGTTATTATCCATATATAATCCATGTGACCACCTTTCATATAATAAATAATTACTATTCATGAATTCCACTTTAATTGCCTCTTTTAAAAAAAATTCATGCAATGTAAACAAAGCACGTGATTTATCTTCAATTCCACTTAATTTCATGCATCATGTTCTTTTTCACGTGGAGTAGGTTAGAATCTCAAACAAAAAACAACTCCTGCCGAATCCCTTTGCTTTTCACGTGAATGGTTTCAAAAGTTAGCAAGGTGGTATACCAGTAATGCACGGCAAATGAAACAACAGGGAAAAAAAAATTAGGATCACACGGATTAAAACCGTGCATTACCGTTTTTTTTTTTATAATAAATTTTATACAATAAAATTATGCCCAATTAAATTGTTCTAAACACATATCAATATACATAATAAATTAAAACAATTAATAATTTGCATAAAGGTTTGGCTCTGATGCCACTGTTAGGTTTGTAATATTCAATAACGCAATCAAATTGCATAAAAGTACGGAAGCGTGTAAAAATCAGAGTTTAAAATTTAAAAACCATATACCCGGATCACCCTTTATGCACAATTATTAATTAAACGAAAAGATAAAGAATAAATCATACCCTTGAAGATCGAGCTTCCTCGGGTCCAGTTCACCTCCAAATCCTTTTCGCGTTCAATCTTGAATCCACCGGGTTTGGTTCCTTCCTTTGATCAACGTTAGCCATCCAAATGCTTGGCCTCTAGAGGTGATCCACCAAGGAAGAATAAAGAATTCAAGAAGATGGTGTATTTGGCTCAAACCCTAGTTTTCTATCTCTATAGAAAAGGGTACTCTCCAAAAAATTGGAATTATGTCGTTGTAAAAGTCAACAACACCTCACACCCATAATAAGACTCCTCTTATTTATAGATGTGGGCAACCCACCTTAACAATTAAGGAATTGGGATTTATTTAATTAATTAAATTCTTTTAATTAATTAAGCTCCCTTATCTTATTAGGGATAATTGATTAAACTCTTTTAATTAATTTAACCTCCTAATCCTATTAGGAATAAATGAGAGTACTTATATTAAATTAATTCCTAAACTCTTTTAGAAATTAAAATAATAATAATTGTAATAATATTAATAAGACTCCTCTTATTAATTTATATTTAATATTTCTAAAATATTAAATAATAAATTATTTATTTAATTTATTCTATCACCATAGATTAAATTAAATATACTTAACATATTATTACGATTATGCCATTAACTTCTTAAATAATTATTCTTCCTTTTATGGTGTGACCCTTTAGGTTCTCCATATTAAACCTATTGTGAATAAATCAATTAGAATAATTCTAATCTTATTTAAATAAATAAATTAAACAATTAATTTATTTAAATAAATAATATTTATTCTACAATAGGGATAAGCCTCCCTAGCGATCAACGACTTTCCGGATAATATAGATTTCAACATTAATCATTAAAGAACCTTTGAGTAAATAGTTACTTAGTACAATTCAATCCTTCCACCATACAATGTCCCAATTAAATATAAGACATGGAATTACTTGTCAAGTCTTATTTTATTTAATTATATGTATTTCGACTCTTAAATGCACAACTCCAAATAATGCAAATTAGAAACTCCTTTCTAATTTCATTCTTCGCTAACCAAGGACTCTTGGGTTGTCATTTATCGAATCACATAGGACATTTCTTTTCTTTTATTAGAAGTGGTAGATTCTTTATTGATCATACATTATCTCCATGTACAACTTATTATACCCAAGCATACCCTTTGATATACCCTAAGGGTCTTAAGGAATAAGTCAAAGTATAACTCATCATACACAAGATACTATGATGATCTCAAGTCCAAGGATTACTTGTACTACTTTCACTACAGGAATTCCTATTGACAGGCAAGTAAAACTCCATTAGGTATTCCTTAGCGAGCCACGTTCAGTGAACTTATTCTCTAATAAGCACCTACATACTTGCTTTAGTGTCTCCACACAAATGATCATGAGATCAATCATCCTCATCCAATGAAAGCAAAGCAACGTATATGTACCAATCTATTCGGATTCACTAATCCCCAATTTAGTAATCTAATGATTGGGAACTATTTTAGTTTTAAGCTTTCTAAGAATTTAGATCTCATTAGAATGATCATCATCATTATTCTAAAAGCATTGCTTAAAACTATGGGTTTATCACATATTATAAAACAGCATCATGTAGATAATTAAAAGCCTTTAATAAATTAATACTTTTTATTAATAAATGAATAAGATTGTTACAAAGTATATGCTTTATCATCAAACATGATTGGCTTGTGTGCATACTACTTTCAATCTCCCACTTGCACTAAAGCCAATCGTCATGGTATCTTATACTCTTCTTCTCTAAGTGACGATTATCCTGCTGTTGGATAAGCTTTAGTTAATGGATATGTAATGTTGTTCTTGAGAGTCCACTATCTCTATAGTGATTTCCCATCTTTTAATGATTCTAATAATTAAATGAAAGTGCCACAACACATGTTTAGATCCAAGATGAGACTTGGGAACTATTCCTAGTTCTGTAATGAACTTTTAATCCAAACAATCAACTTGCAGCTTCATTTATAGCTATATACTTTGTCTTTATCACTAAACCAAAGAAATCTTTCTTTGTTTGGAACCTTTCAATTCAACACACACTTTGTTCAAGGTAACACTTTACCTTAAAGTGGATTTTCTGTCGTCTCTTAGTGCATGCGAAAAACTTGAGTCTGTTAAGCCCTCTAGTTTTAATTAAGACCCACCATGAATATGATCACATCCTTAGTGCCGGGTTAAGCACACTTTAAGATGTTTTCACCGACTCATAGTGAACTTCTCCATAATATGACTAATCAACATCGGTCTCTCGTACATTTCATTGCATACATGATTGTCACTCATGCGACCTCTCTTTTCAGGAGTCTGTGGGGACTATTAAGAGAGATACACTCCATAGCTCATCGCCATGAGACATCTCTTGGAGTTTGCCATGCTAAACGACTTTAGCATCAAATGAATATACGTTCCTTGGGTTAAGTCGAGCATCCTCTTAAATCTATCTATATAGATTTTATCCCCAATTAAGATACTCTTCCAAATCATTCATGGAGGAATGTTTAGACAACTTTATCTTTACTGATTGTAGCATTGGTATGTCATTCCTTATCCGTAGTATATCAACATATAGTACTAGGAATGTCACGATGCTCCCACTGACCCTTTTTGTACACACTAGGTTCATTTTTATTTTTGATAAAATCAAACTCTTTTGATTTCCTCATCAAAACGAATGTTCCATATTTGAGAAACTTGCTTCAATCAATTTCTCTGAGTGTCTACAACACTTACCTCATCTTATGTAACTGGATCATCATCTTCTATGATGTGTACCTCATCATCATCATCTATGATGAATCCATACCTCCCAGGTATCTTGATACTATTCCGATTTTACGATTGGTTGTGGTATAATAGGTCTATCTGCAGTTCCTCTTATTTGACTTATAGTATTTTGTGGTTCTTGAACTCTTCAAGATCTATTATCCTCCCACTAGCCCCTTCAATGATAAACACCTTTATCTTAGAAGGCAGCGTGTTTCACAACAAACACCTTTTGCTAAGTAGGATTATAGAACACATACTTTAAACTTACTTTAGGATGTCCCACAAATCGATACATGTCAAATCTTGTCCCAAGCTTATCCTTCGAAACATTTTCACATAAGTTGGACAACCCCTTAACTTAACATACTTAAGATTAGGAATCCTCCACATCCATAACTTTTATGGAGTCTTGAAATGGATTTTGAGGTTACCTTTTCGTAGATATGCGACCATTTCTAGGACATGATCCTAGAAGGATACTTGGAATGTCGGTAAAATCATTTTGACAAGTACCATGTTCAACAAGGTATGATTTTTCCTTTCAGATACATCAATCAATTATTGAGTATCTGGAGGCGTCCATTGTGAGAAAACCATTTGAGATGATCTAGAAACTTATTGCACAAGTATTTATTCCTTGATCCGATCAAAGAATCTTATTACTTTGCCAATTTGTTTCACTTCTGAATTCTTTGAACCTTTCAAATAATTCATACTTGTATTTCAGCAAATACACACATTCAACTCTTTGAATGATCATCTCCTTTTCTTATACTAATTTATTCAATATGCAAAATTATTTTCATATAAGTCAAGTATACAAAATTTATTAAGTAATATTCCAGTTCTATACAAAACATTATTATTATAAATAGAACAACAATTGTTCTTAATTATAATACCAAAGATTTCATTGTCCAACAATAAAATGGAAATAATATTTTTAACAAGAACTGGAATACAATAACAACTTATTGACTTAATAGATTTGCCCGTAGGCATTGCTAAACTATAAGTTTCTATGGCTAATATGGCAACCTTTGCTATATTTTCCACACATAGGATTACTTATATTTGTTTAGCTTTCTACTTCTGCTTGGTCCCTTCATAAATCTATATTTATGATAACCAAAATCGGTATCCAATACCCAAGTAGAACCTTGACTTTAAGAAAAATTATTTTAAATCATGAACAAATTTGTATTTGTAACCGAAACTTCACTAAGCTTCTTTGGTTAGCCACTGCAAGATACTTCTCGCAGTTTATTTCCAGTGTCCAGGCTTATTGCAGTGGAAGCAAACTCCTTTGCTATCCATATCAGTTTTGTTCTTATTATCCTTTGTTTTTGCCTTTCTATTTACCTTCTTTGAATCGTTCTTCTTTTCAGAAGATCCTTTGGCCCCTACCAGTAAGACATGGTCTTTCTTGGTTGGAAAGTGACTCTCAACATTTTTCAACATGATAAGCAAATCAGCGAGGCTGGTATCTAGCTTGTTCATATGAAAAATTCACAACAATTGTGAAAGGAGTCCGGGAGTGAGTGCAAGATCAAATCTTGGCTCAACTCTCCATCCATGACAAAACTAGTTGTCTAATTGATCAATCAATTGATTATTTTAAGAACTTTTTATGCATACTATAGTGCCATTGGCCATTCTATATCGGAAGAGCTCCTTAGATATCTCGATATCTATCGGTCCTACTTTCTCACCATCAACTACTTGATGTGCGGGAATATAGTAGGAGCATCCATAGTTTCATCTTGTGGCAAGCTCGTTACTCATAGATGCTGAGCATGATGCATTGAGCCAATCGTGCATCATCTTGCCACTTTCTAAAAGTAGCAATGTCTTCCTCGGAGGCATTATGCGCAACCATTGCGAGGATAGGCGTATTAAGGACATAAGATAGCTTTTCAACTATGAGAACTATTCTCAAATTCCTTAACCAATCCATTTAATTGATTACAGTTAATTTAGCATCTAATATGCTTCGCAGATGATTGTAATTTTAGACATTGTAAAATTTAGTAAATGAATTTGTAATTAACAACATTTTAACATACATTCTTTTATTAATTACCAAAATAAATTAGGTCTTGTTTTAAATTGGTATCTCCCACTATTTTCTTCAAACTATATTACCCTCACTTATATAGTTCGGCAAAATCTAATTAAAGATTTGCTAGTGAGAATAAGGATCCCATTTCAAATGTATATAGCCTTGTGGTGACACAACAAACTATATATAAATAAATAGGTAGACAACTTTTGTCAATTACATCAACTATGCAACTCCTTTTTTTTGCCTCTTAGATTATTTTGATCAAGTGGTGGCACATCCGAATCAAAATTATCCAAGTTAAGTCCGACCTAGCACTCCATATATTCAAAAAAGAAAAATATCATCCTTGTGGTGACACAACAAAACAATATTGTTCAATTTTCTTTATAAGCATCAAATGTGATAAATTAACATCTTAAATACTTAATACTTGCCTTGTGGTGACACAACAAACTCATATTAAATATTTAATACTCTATTAATTTTATCATGCTAGAAGGCGACGTTCGATATTCCAAATATCTTTGAACGCTTAGGACTTAATATATAAAAATTGAGGGGTTTGTTATTAATTGTCTCATCTTGTTTAGCGCGCATGCACATATATATATATAAAATAGCGTCATATTAATGAACATGCGAAGCATGTTTGCATAATATATAATATATATAGTATAAGCATGCACATATAGAATACTATATTCTACTCGAATTGATTATGGACTTTTATTCTAGTTTGGTTCACTAGAGCCACCAAGTGAACCAAAAGGTCAAACCCCCAAGGGTGCAAGAAATAATATTTAAATATAACTATTACATTTAAACCCGGGCTCCATTACAAACGGGTCTTCAAGCGCTCCTTGTTCCTGAATCTCTAATTCTTCAAAATAATTCTAATTATTCCTATTACAAAACTATTTTAAAATAAATAGAAACCTTGATCGTGATCGAGGGAAGTACATAGGAGGAATAGAATTTACATTAAGAAAAATTAGAGAAGACGAGTCTGTGAGACCCCATTTAATAAAACCCATACATTCATGCATCCAACTAAAATAAAATCCAATCATATTGGTCAATAGTCCATAATCAATCCCATTTATTATCACACACATCATCATATGCATCAATAAATAACATTCATCTTATGAATAATAAACATTTAATATATATATTGATATCATTTAATGGGCAAATTTAGTTAGTATAAAAATCTAATTTTTTGAATCAAAATAAACTCCTTTATTTTAATCCAAATTTAAATCAAAATAAAACTATTTTATTTTAATTTATCTAATTTTGAATAAAATAAACTATTTTATTTTAATCAAAATCTTTAATCAAAATAAACTCTTTTATTTTAATTAATTATGGAATCCAATTCCATATAAAAAAAAAAATAAACTTTTATTAAAGGAAACACGGATTTTCTTTCTATTCATTCACAAATAAACTCCTTTATTTTGAATAATATAAAATCTTATTTTATATCTAAATAAACTCCTTTATTTAAGGAAAGATCTGATTCTTTTTCCTATTCACAAATAAACCTTTTTATTTACGAATAATATGAAATCTAATTTCATATCAAAATAAACTCCTTTATTTAAGGAAAAATAGAATCCAATTTCAACTCTAATTAGTTAACATGGAATCCA
Source organism: Panax quinquefolius (assembly GCA_020205615.1). Classification (NCBI taxonomy): domain Eukaryota; kingdom Viridiplantae; phylum Streptophyta; class Magnoliopsida; order Apiales; family Araliaceae; genus Panax; species Panax quinquefolius. The sequence continues at coordinate 102,216 of JAINUW010000333.1, read as the reverse complement.
ATTCCAACTCTAATTAGTTATCATGAAATTTAATTTTAAAATTAAAATAAACTCTTTTATTTTAATATTAAAATAAACCTTTTATTTTAAGATTAAAATAAACTTTCTATTATAAAATTATTAAGATTAAAATAAAACTTTATATTTTAATATTAAAATAAACCTTTTATTTTAAAATTAAAATAAACTTTTTATTTTAATTATATAATAATTAAGAATGTATATATATATATATATATATATAGAATAAAGTTATTATCCACGTGAATCCATGTGACCACCGTATTATTGAATAATTACTCAATTCTTTTTATTTTCCACTTTAATTGCCTCTTTTAAAAAAAATTCATTCATGATGTAAACAAGCACGTGATTTACTGCTGAATTCCACTTAATTTCATGCATCATGTTCTTTTTCACGTGGAGCAGGTTTAAATCTCAAACAAAAAACAACTCTTGCCGAATCCCTTTGCTTTTCACGTGAATGGTTTCAAAAGTTAGCAAGGTGGTATACCAGTAATGCACGGCAAACGAAACAACAGGGAAAAAAAAAATTAGGATCACACGGATTAAAATCGTGCATTACCGTTTTTTTTTTTCTAATAAATTTTATACAATAAAATTATGCCCAATTAAATTGTTCTAAACACATATCAATATACATAATAAATTAAAATAATTAATAATTTGCATAAAGGTTTGGCTCTGATGCCACTGTTAGGTTTGTAATATTCAATAACGCAATCAAATTGCATAAAAGTACGGAAGCGTGTAAAAATCAGAGTTTAAAATTTAAAAACCATATACCCGGATCACCCTTTATGCACAATTATTAATTAAACAAAAAGATAAAGAATAAATCATACCCTTGAAGATCGAGCTTCCTCAGGTACAAGTTCACCTCCAAATCCTTTCGCGTTCAATCTTGAATCCACCGGGTTTGGTTCCTTCCTTTGATCAACGTTAGCCATCCAAATGTTTGGCCTCTAGAGGTGATCCACCAAGGAAGAATAAAGAATTCAAGAAGATGGTGTATTTGGCTCAAACCCTAGTTTTCTATCTCTATAGAAAAGGGTACTCTCCAACAAATTGGAATTATGTAGTATTGTAAAAAGTCAACAACACCTCACACCCATAATAAGACTCCTCTTATTTATAGATGTGGGCAACCCACCTTAACAATTAAGGAATTGGGATTTATTTAATTAATTAAATTCTTTTAATTAATTAAGCTCCCTTATCTTATTAGGGATAATTAATTAAACTCTTTTAATTAATTTAACCTCCTAATCCTATTAGGAATAAATGAGAGTACTTATATTAAATTAATTCCTAAACTCTTTTAGAAATTAAAATAATAATAATTGTAATAATATTAATAAGACTCCTCTTATTAATTTATATTTTATATTTCTAAAATATTAAATAATAAATATTAAGCTATTTAATTTATTCTATCACCATAGATTAAATTAAATATACTTAACTATATATATTACGATTATGCCATTAACTTCTTAAATAATTATTCTTCCTTTTATGGTGTGACCCTTTAGGTTCTCCATATTAAACCTATTAGAATAAATCAATTAGAACAATTCTAATCTTATTTAAATAAATAAATTAAACAATTAATTTATTTAAATAAATAATATTTATTCTACAATAGGGATAAGCCTCCCTAGCGAAACAACGACTTTCCGGATAATATAGATTTCAACATTAATCATTAAAGAACCTTTGAGTAAATAGTTCTTAGTACAATTCAATCCTTCCACCATACTGATGTCCCAATTAAATATAAGACATGGAATTCTTACAAGTCTTATTTTATTTAATTATATGTATTTTCGACTCTTAAATGCACAACTCCAAATAATGCAAATTAGAAACTCCTTTCTAATTTCATTACGCCTTAACCAAGGACTCTTTGGGTTGTCATTTATCGAATCACATAGGACATTTCTTCTTTTTTATTAGAAGTGGTAGATTCTTTATTGATCATACATTATCTCCATGTACAACTTATTATACCCAAGCATACCCTTTGATATACCCTAAGGGTCTTAAGGAATAAGTCAAAGTATAACTCATCATACACAAGATACTATGATGATCTTAAGTCCAAGGATTACTTGTACTACTATCACTACAGAATTCCTATTGACGAGCAAGTAAAAACTCCATTAGGTATTCCTTAGCGAGCCACGTTCGATGAACTTATTCTCTAATAAGTACCTACATACTTGCTTTAGTGTCTCCACACAAATGATCATGAGATCAATCATCCTCATCCAATGAAGCAAGCAACGTATGTACCCAATCTATCCGGATTCACTAATCCCCAATTTAGTAATCCAATGATTGGGAACTATTTTAGTTTTAAGCTTTCTAAGAATTTAGATCTCATTAGAATGATCATTATCATTATTCTAAAAGCATTGCTTAAAACTATGGGTTTATCACATATTATAAAAGCGACATCATGTAGATAATTAAAAGCCTTTAATAAATTAATACTTTTTATTAATAAATGAATAAGATTGTTACAAAGTATATGCTTTATCATCAAACATGATTGGCTTGTGTGCATACTACTTTTATTTACTCCAAAAACAGTGGATGTTTCTCCTATTTCTTATGTGCTTCATCATCTTGTTAGATACAATCTGTTGCCTCGTTTAGGTGGAGGAGCAGATTTTACCTATCAAGACTTGATAATCGTTGCCCTAATTTCAAAAGGAGTGTCTTTTAATTTATCTCAAATGTTGCTTCACCAAATGACAACTTGTTTACGCAAAACCAAAACAAGTCTCCCTTACAGTGCCACTCTCACTACTCTGTTCAATCATTTTAAAATTTCTTTTGAAAATGAAATCTCTGTTGTTGTTACTGATTCCATCAGCGTTGGTTCCTTAAAAATGTCGCGTATTATTTTAATTGATGGTAAGTTTGTTCGAAGCACTTCCGATAATCCTATCCCCCCTCTTGTGTCAAATCTAACTTCACCTGTTCAGCCTCCACCTCAATCTTCTCCTGAAATTATGGATATGTTGAAAGTTATTCTTAGTAATCAAGAGAAAATGCAAATTGAAATGTCTGCTCTTCACAATCGTATGTCTTTGTTGGAAAAGGCAAGTTGCCTTTAGGTGCGCCTGAAATCAATAAACTCTATCACAACATTGAGGATGAGTTTATTGATTTACAAGCCGGTTTTGAATTACAAACCACTGCTTTAGTTGAGGTAATGCAACGGAGACTTAACCAAAATTCTTGTCAATTAAGTCAGGAGATTAAGTTCGTTAGCAATCAGGTTGGAGAGTTAGCTGATTTCATGGCTATGAGGTTCAATGATGTGGGCTCTAAGTTACATATGCAGCGTACGCACTCAACTTTTTATGGAATGGGTGCATTATAACTGGTTAGCCGAATATCTTGGTGATTTCCTTGAAGTACCTCTACCACCTGCAACTGTTATTCCCCGACCTCCTCAATTTGCTGCTGATTTGAGCATTACTGAAAAGGTTCATCATGCCAATCATCGTCCATACTTCACGCAGCGAGCTGCTCAGCGTGCCACGGTGGTAGATCTTGATTGATTACATTCCCTCCCTTTTTGTTAGATGACAAAGGGGGAGAATTTAAGTTTAATTAAATTTGGATTTCGGTAGACTGAATTATGATTGTTTTATGTTGGTTTTTGAGACTTATTTTGATGAGACTTATGTTGAATGTTTTTAAAGTTTTAATCTGATATGTTTGAAATATTAGAAGTTGATTTTTGATATTTGGAACTAACATGAATACAGGTAGCAAGTTACTGAAAATTTAATTTGAAAATCAAATTTTTCAGTTAGATTAACAGTATGAAAATTTTGAAATGATAATGCATTGCATGGATTTAGGGGGAGCTAATTGTATGCATGATTTTAGGGGGAACTAATTTAATTTTTTGGTTGTCATCATCAAAAAAGGGGGAGAATGTTTACTTAGTCATATTCCATCCTTGAGTTTTGATGATGAATTATTCATATACAAAATTGTTTTATGGCATTTCAAGTATATTGATGATGAGGAACTTTGATTGGATATTCAAGTGGTTGAAGAATTTTTCTTTACTAGGAAACAAGTGTAAGGTCAATTGCATAATAATTGATTTTTCATTTAAATGTTCTAGGACATATCATCTACATTGTGTTATATGTCTTAAATGAAAAATGATTTAAATGAAAAAGGTTTTTCTAAAAATAAAATAAGATCAGATTAATATATATCATCAAGTACAAAAAGGGATTGATATTTTATTTGATATATATTACATGTGTATATCACCTAATATATGTTTTACATGCATTAGTTCGTGGGTTATATCTTGAACTCGGTTATACACGTGGATATATGTTAATATATGCCTAGAAAGGAGGGTAACATTGTTATACGCGTGCATGCTTAAATAAATGTTTAATTGATATCCTTGGGACATTTTCATTCTTGCTACATGTGGATATCTATGTAATTATGATTTCTTAGACAGTCTAAAGGATGTCACGGTTTTCAAGGATAAGTAATTATGAATCTCTTGGAATTTTAAAAGACTTGAAGTATTGGAACAGATAAGTGAGATGTTGCACCACTATTACATGCTACTTGATGTTTGGAGAGATAAAATCAAAGTTGTTTAATGGTTTATCTTTTTAAAAGGTCTTTTGATTTATCCAAACTGAATAACTAACAAGAATTTGTTTTGCTAAGTTGGATATATATATATTAACGTTGTGGACTGATTCATAGCTTTACCATTAGAGGATGTGTTTAACAACCAGATTTTGTGGACTAATAAAATCAGAAGTAATTCTTGATATTAACCGTAACTAGTATTGGTTATATAAATAGGATTTCATATATAGGATAAGATAGAAACTCACGAAATTATTCTTGCACTAATTACTATTATTTACGAGCAATTTGATTAAATCAGTGCAACCTTTGGGCAGTTAAGAAATTAAATTTCTAATATTCTTTGAGCTGGTATTTGGTAAGATTTAGAGTATTTATCTTTTTGTGCTAATTGATCATTGCATATAGTTGAGCCTTTAACTGTTAAATTGATTATTCTTACATTGATCATAGACCTCTATATTTGTATTTAATTTTCTATTTAGACTAAGTGTAGTCTAAAGGTGGTAATCCTAGTGGATTAGAGAAAAAGGCTTACAAACAGGTTCAAGGAAGCAAAGGTGCTTGAAGAGTGCATAGGTGCACAAGGAGCAAGAGTGCTCAAGAGAAATTAATTGTTGATTAATTTTTTTAAGAATCTATTTTGTAATCGGTGTTTATTTATAAAGAAATAAATAAAGTGAGTCTCCAATACTAGTTAGTATTGGACGTGGACTAAGTTATTATTATAGAGGGTAATAGCTGAACCATGTAAAAAATCTTGGTGTTGATTTTATTATTTGCTTTACTTTATTTACTCATATAAGTTATTTAATTATCTTAATAATTAAAATTTGGATATTTGCATCATATTAAGATAATTCTTTAACACCAAGTATTTTATCTAAGTTATAAATTTTAGAAGGATATTTTCTTAAAAATTAATCAGTCAATTTCAGTAGGCCATATTAATTTAGTTAGTTGAATTCATCAATATAGTAGCCTGAATTTAATAGATTGTTTTAAAGTTTAAAAATTGGTCATAGATTGCTCCCACACTTATTCAACCCCCCCCCCCCCCTTTCCAAGTGTGCCTAGTTAAATTTTAGTACTCCGGCATGAAAAGTATAAACTTATCAAGAATGCTCAGAATAATATTTCCATGAAAAAAAATAATTGATGAAGCGCAAATATCGAGGATATTCTACTAATTTCATGGAGTATAAAAGCCAAAACTTAACAAAATGAGTGTAGAATTCGAAATCTGAAACAAAATAATATTACTTACATACTATAGAGTATGGAAGAAAATATTATTTCTTACGAATATTGAACAAAAATAATATCCCTTACAACTGTTGAACGAAAATAATATTCCTTATGAATATTGAACGAAGATAATATTTCTTACGAATATTAAACGAAATAAAATTTCTTACGAATACGAAAAATAATATCGTAAGCGAATATGAAATAAATAATACCCCTTATCTCAAAAAGAAGAGTATTCCAATTGGTATAGTGAATATATTCTTGAAGAAAACTTTCACTGTTTTCTACACTAAAAGCTTCCTTAAACTCTAAAGAAATACGCTAAATATTATAGAAGAAGAATACTCTGATTCTGGTGTGATTTTCAATTCTAACTAAACATCCTATTTATAGGAGAATGGAAAGGATACTATTTGAATTTAGAAATCACGCAATTTGTTGAAAAAAAAAAAATCACAGTAATGTTCAAATTTGAAATTTTCTAAATATTTGATTTTACTATTCATTACTGTACAATAAAATATTCTAATAAAACAAAAACTTTAAATAAAATATAATATATTCTATTTATAATCAAATAAAATAAAACTTTATAATATATATATATATATATATATATATACACACACACACACACATATATAATACTAACACTCCCTCCCAAACACGTTTTCTCCCCCACCCCCATTTTCATTTTCTTCCACGTGGGTGCCACGTGTTCCCCTCCCACCAACATGTCACCATCACAAGTGGGTTCCATTATATATATAATGAATAACTTTCTACCGATTATTTTGAAAAATAGGTAAATAGAGGTCTAAATAATAAGCAAAATTTACAACAAATACTTCATAAAAATTCTCTCAATATTTTTAACAACATTTATTCATCATTATTATTATTCGCAATATTTAACAACTAGATCATTCCTAGGAAAGAGGGGGCTTTCCGATAAGAATTTCTACTTATTGGCGCGCAATTAGGTAACCAAACTTCTTCTCGTCAGAACTTTTTAGACATCGTCAATATTGCAAATCATAATATGAATAACTGTATCGTCTCAATTATTGATTTAATAATATATAAAATATCGACAATAATTGAATCAAATAATGTGAGATACTATCAAAGAATTCTTCGTGAGTAATAATTGAATAAAACTAAGTGACTTCTCATGTAAGCATCAATAATCAATACCGTGTACTACTCTTATGCGACCACAGCATATTTTTTTACTTTAACACGGGGTATTTCAACAGATTAACGGTAAAACTTTCGCCGTTATTTTTATAAAAGATATTTCTATCGTTTTCTCATTACGACAATAATTACATTGTGGGGTCCACTGATGATTGTCTTGCCGTCGAATTTAACTATTCCTGTTAAAACGAATATTCCCCGACCAATCGAATATTTTATAACAACTTGCATACTTTGCAAAATTTATAAATATTACCCACAACTTATAACATTATATCAAATCCACACCATAATATTCAAAAATATATTTTGAGAAAAATTAATCTTTATTCATAAAAGTTGGGGTCTTACACTCGGGCTACATGTTGTTTACTCGAACCTTTATAACTTTTAATTCGAGCATCTAATGGAGTTGTGTTGTACCTTTTCGAAAAGCCATTGAAAAGAGATACACAATAACATAGGATAAGCCATTATCTGAAGCCAAAAATATGGGTCCATATGGGTCCATGACCATATCTCTAAGTCTTCGTGGTATATCCGTTGAGCTATCTTGTGCAGTTGACACTCGGGATTTGAGCTATAGTTCTTGTAGAACATCTTTGGATGCAGTTTGAGTTGAATTGTGTTGAGACGAGTTTGAGGTGATGTTGAGGAGGAAAAATGACTATTTTACTTACCCCTCCCGGTGTTATCTCTGATTTTGGCGTAGTTTTAGCGGTTTTTTCTCAGTGTTATCTCCGAGATTAGTCTGCTGTTGACTCTGACTGTCCTCAAGGTTATCTCTGAGATTGGTTTGACTTCCCCGGGTTGATTTCGGGCATTGAACTGAATCTCTCGGGGTTATCTCTGGGGTTATCTTCAGGGTTTGAACTAGATCTCCCGGGGTTATCTCCGGGGTTAGAAACTGGATCTCCCGGGGTTATCTCTGGGGTTAAAATTGACTCTCCCAAGGTTATCTCAGGGGTTGGAACTGATCTCCCAGGGTTATCTCTGGGGTTGGAACTGATATGACTCCCAAGGTTATCTCTAGAAGACGAAAGACGTTTCTGCCCTCCTACATGGTTAGTAACATGAGTACAAAATTTTGAGTGTCTATACAGATCACAAAAGTCTGAATTATATTTTTACACGGAAGGAGTTAAACTTGAGGCAAGGGAGATGTCTAGAACTGATAATGGATTTATTGTGAAATCCTGTATCATCCTAGAAAAGCCAATGTAGTTGCAGATGCGTTAAGTAGAAAAAACCAAGATAAATTAAACATAATAACAAACAATGAGGTGTTAATAAAAGAATTTGAAAAACATTAGATTGAGGTGAGAGTTCCAACTACCTCTACCCAAAAGTTGTTCATTCTAGAGGGAGTTTCGACTTTACTAGACAGAATCACAGAGATATAGGGTAAAGATGAGGAGTGTCAAAAATGTAAATCTAATATAACTCACGTCAAGAGTATCAAATTCAGAGTAAACAAGGATGGAGTACTAAGATATGAAGATAAAATTTGGGTTTCGCTAGATTAAGCATTAAAAGATAAAATCTTAAAAGAAGCCCATAATTTTAAATTTTCAATACACCCAGGTAGTAAGAAAATGTACAAAGACTTAAGTCAACATTTCAAGTGGTCAAATATGAAAATAGAAATAACGGAATGGGTAAGTAAATGTCTTACGTGTCAAAGGTTTAAGGCTGAACATCAAAAGCCAAGTGGTTTACTACAACCCTTACCAATTCCTAAGTGGAAGTGGGAACACATAACAATGGACTTCATGGTATGCCTTCCTGCTACACAGAAAGGACACAATGCCATTTGAGTAATAGTTGACCGACTTACCAAATTAGCTCATTTCTTACTTATTAAGGTTACTCATAACCTAGACCAACTTGCCAAGTTATATATTAATGAAATTATGTCTAAGCATGGAGTACCTGTTTCTATAGTGTCAGACCGAGATCCATGGTTCACCTCAAATTTTTGGGGAAGTCTTCAAAAACACTTAGGAACTCAGTTAAGATTAAGCATAGCATATCACCCTCAAACAGATGGGTAGAGTGAGAGAACCATTCAAATACTAGAGGATATGTTGAGAACCTGTATCATGGACTTCAAAGGAAGTTGGGAGAATCAGTTACCTTTGGTAGAATTTGCCTACAACAATAGTTATCATGCTATTATAGGTATGCCACCCTATGAAGCCTTATATGGTAGAAAATATAGGACACCTTTGTGTTGGGATGAGGTCAAGGAAAGAAAAATTTTAGGACCCGAGATAATCTAACAACTACTGAGATAATCTGAGTTATATGCAAACGATTACAAGCGTTTCAAGATCGATAGAAGAAATATGTTGATATGCATCGTCAACAATGAAATTTTTGCGTTTGAAGCCATGTATTCTTGAAAGTATCCCCTTGGAAGGGCAAGATACGTTTTGGCAAGAAAGGAAATTGAGTTAGAGATTCATTAGACCATTCAAAATTTTGAGGAGGATAGGTGAAGTTTCTTATGAGATAGCACTACCTCCTAAGTTAAATCATATTCATAATGTGTTTCATGTGTCCATTTACGACCATATAAACCCAATTATAAACACGTTATAAACTATGAGCCGATCTAAATCGAAGAAGATCTATCTTATATAAAAGAACCTATGTAGATCATCGACCGAAAAGAGCAAGTCCTAAGAAATAAAGTGATAGCATCGATCAAAGTGATTTGGAGGAATCAGAACATTGGAGAGGCTACATGGGAGCTCAAAAATAAAATGCGCAACTATTTACTTAACTTGTACTGTAAATTACGAGGATAAAATTCTTATTAGGGGAAATGAATGTGAAAACCCGAAACCCTAGTAAGACTCGGTTATGTAAATTATGTGTTTATTAAATAAAATCTATTTGTTCTGAGTGTGTATTGCGTTATTTTATACTCTGTTGTAGAAATTAGGTCAAATAATTTTTTGTCTGAAAATTGAAGTGTTTGACACATCGTGTTTAAAAATTTTCTTCTAAAAATTAAATTTTTGGTATATATATTTTAACAAGCTGCTTTGTCGTGCTTACACTGACAAAACTCTTTGTCGTGCTTATTGGAATTTATGCAACCGCTAAGTTAGGAACCCTAATTTTTAAATTAGGAAACCTTAACCCTAATCCTAAAACCTAAACCCTAAACTTAATTAGTTAGAACTAACCCTAGTTAGGTTATCTTAAACTCTAACCATGGTTATTAAACTTCAATCAGGTGTTAATTACATCATTAAGAAACCTTAATCATAAAATCCAAAACCCTAATCAAGATTAAGGAGGATTAAGAGATAATTAAGCTACTAAATTTGGTAAACTAGCTCACAAGTAATTTGAAAGTCACCACAACAAGTTTCAATGCTGTACATGGCCTGATATCACTCCCCAAGCAGTACAAGTGCACAAGATATCAGATATTAAGGGAGGCAAGTAGGTTGAAAATGACTAAAAACCCTAAGTCGCTTAATGATATAAATAGCATCCTACCCTTAAGCCAAACTCATGAATTTCTTAAGCTTATACACTCATATTTCATACCTAAAGAAGCCCTGGTTATAGCAAGATCATAATCAGAAGCTAGAAATCAAAAATCACTTAAGAAAGGTATAAACCCTAATTTTACCCTAGATCTTTGATGCTATGTTAGATCTGATGTTTTGTTGTTTAATTATGTATAATAACATGTTAGTAAGTGTTCTAAGTTGATAGATCATGTTTTTATAACATCTAGATGCATCATAATGATGTTTTAAGTAATCTTGAAAATCTGGAAAAAATAGGTCTGACAGTCGAATGTCAAAGCATGTAGATCCTTTATTGTTAATAATTACAAAGCTAAGTTGAGGCATGGTGATGATTCAGAAGCCTCGTCTATGTCTACAGAAGACTGTTGATCTTTAAGTTTTTGCTTCCTTAGACTCCTTGTAGTTTTTTCAATCTCGGGATCAAAATCTAATATAGTAGTCTGAGAAGATCGAATCATAAAATAAGAACAACACAAATAATAGATTAAAAACAAAATGAGAAGTTACTCCCCAGCAATGGTGCCAAAATTTGGGAGCTGTCGTTTACACTCCTAAATTAACCTCACTTTCACTTTACAAATTCAAACAATTAGCATAGTAGTAAGCAAGGATCGATCCCACACATAGTACTTTATTTTATATTTATTCTATTATTTTAAGAGAAAATAAAGATGGGGGGTTTTTGAAAAATGTTTTTAAACTAAGAGAATAAGAATTAATGATAAAGTTAACCAAATATGTAAAAAGTTCATTTATGTAGTTTAGTTTCACTAAGTACAACAATCAATTAATCAAGTTATTATTATTTTCCCTACAATGAAATTATTAGACCTAGGTAACATAAGCTCTGTTATCCGAAATTCTCCTTAGATTATCACTGTATGAAACAAGGTCTCCACCAGATTCTAACTAGCATACAACCTAGAATAAGCTCTTTAGATTTGATATGATAGAAGCATTAAGAAATAGAGAATTAGGCTAATCCAATTAACAAACACATAGGCTCGATTTGTTTAACTTTTTTTCTGATAATCTTCGCAATACACAAAAGCTTTTCCATAATTAGTATTACCAAGTTGCTACTTATGATGAAGACACATATCAATTACATGTAATATGTATTAATCTTAATCTAGCATATAATAATGATCAAATTAATTCAATTGGCCAAATTAAATCAATTAGATCAATTACCATGCACTCAATGAAAACAAATTATCAGAAGAAATTTCATACAAGAAGAAATAATTAATAATACTCAATTAATCAATTACTTATAACAAGGTTCCAACTCCCTTTAGAACTGAATGAAAAGAACTAGCCTGACATGCTCTTGAGTCTGCACTCCAATAGATGATAGTTGACAGTTGAATGAATAAAACCCTGGCTACCATCCTCTATTTATAGTGCTAGATAAGTCCCTAAATCCTTTGAGAATTAGAAATCCAAATTCTAAAAGGAATTACAAATCATAACTAGTTTTCATAAAGAAATTAAATCCAATTTGGAAATAAATCCCAGTCTAAAAGAAATCTTAATTATGATAGAATTGTAAAAACTAATTTTCTTGAATCAAAAAATTAGATTTGAATTTGGAATTAATTCCCACAATTGTCATGTGCTTAAAGTCCTTTTCGCGTGAAAATAAGCTGAATCCAAATCCATTTATGATACTAATTGTTGAATCCTTAATCTGCTAGGAATCCCGTAAACCTCCTCCAATTATTTCAAAAATCACGGAACCCCTTTAATTGTACCTAAAATAAAAATAAAAATAATGAGTTTATTTTGGTATAAAATAAATATAGAAGATTAAGTATTAAGGAATAAATATTTAACATATTTCATACTCATCAAATTCCCCCACATTTATCTTTTTGCATGTCCTCGTGTAAACCAAGAGTTTGATTTCCAGAAAAATTCTACTCAACCATCATGTCAAAAGATTTAAAGGTACAAATCATGACTATCAACACTAAATTTGCAGAAATCTAATCAATGCCTTATTAGTCAACTCACAATTACCAACTATACCATTTCACCAATGAATTTCATTTAACCAAACTAAAGCCATATAAGTAACTTTCCCAAAATCTTCATACTTACTCAACTTAGTTACTATGGAGCAAAAACCGTGCACACTGACTCATAACCAAGAACAAATTTTTGTTGCTTTTTAATTTTTTTCATAGAACCTTCTTTTTAGCACAGATGAATGTATTTTCATGCTTTTCTCGTATTTTTTCTTTTCGTGACATGTGTAGTGTCTCCTTTTCTTAGGCTTTTCAGAGTTACCCATGTAGTGAACTTTCCACCAATGACTCCAAAACCAGATGATCTTAGGGCGCTGGGTGTAGAGACACCTATAGGGCTTACTTATTCAAGTAACAAATGCCACAAAAGTCGACTAGTCAAGCTGCTTTTATCCATCACACTTTTCAATATGAATGCCGATGCATTCCGAGGCTTGGATACCCAGTTATTTCGCACAATGGACATTGAAGCAGATTTTCAATTTTCAATTTTTTCTTTCTCTTTTTTTTTCTTTTTTTTCATTCATCATTTTTCATCATTTTTTCCACATGGTTCTGCAACACCATAAGCAAGTTAAACAGTTCTAAGTCATGAAATCACTGCACATAGACAACTCCATAAAAAACATAGCCAAATAAACATGCTTTTTATATTCAAGTACTCATGTATCACAATTTTAATTCAAATCAATTACTATAGATCATGGTTTGGTCTTCATCATTCATTAACAAATTAAGCATCAAACATATTCTGAATTTTAGTATCAATTTTCAAAATTTGTCTTTAACCTTTTAAACATATAGGCAAATAGAACCATGAAACCCAAGTTTTCAAAAAAAAAGAAAAAAATCACAATTTTTTCAACTTCCCATCAAAATTGAATTATTATTCCTAAATAAAATAAAACTTAAATCCCCCCCCCCCCACACTCAAACCTTACATTGTCCCCAATGTAAGAAAAGCATGCAGAGAAGAAAGAACTACTAGCTAACATTCAACTAAAAAAATTTAAAAAATAAAATCAGAGTTCTTGGGTTGCCTCCCAAGTAGCTACCCTTGTTTATCTCTTTAGCTTGACATCATGCCTCTCTTCTCAACCAACATTAAGCAATTTTGTAACTTTCATCATCGATAGATTCAACCTTCTTTGTGCATTCCTTGTGGGCTTAGTTCCGTCATCCAACAAAATCCGATACGTATCTGAATTTTTTGGTAACAAGTGTAAGACAGCCACAGTTTACTTCAACTTCTGATTCCATTCTATCTCGTCTTCCATATCCATATCCATGTCTATGTCCAAATTGTTGGTGATAGCAACCTTCAAGTTGTCCTTATGCAAATGTTCAAAAGTTTCCTGTACGAAGGAGTCAATCACATCAATCTCAAAAACATGATTCATATCACTAGGATATCGCGTGGCTACATAAATATTAAACTGAATCTTTTCCCCATCAAATTCCATTTTCAAGGTCCCATTGTGCACATCAATCATGGTTCTTGTTGTTTTTAGGAATTGTCTTCCTAACCAGATATAGGAAGGGTTTAGTGATGTATCATCCTCCATGTCCACAATGTAAAAATCTACAGGAAAGATTAGTTCATTCACTTGTACTAAAACATCCTCAATTAACCCTCGGGGGTAAGTGTTAGTACGATCAGTCAATTGAATAATCACACCAGTATTTTTCAAAGGACCTAGATGTAAGGAAGAATAAGCAGATAAAGGTATAACATTAATTGAAGATCCTAAATCTAGCATGGCTTTTTCAAATCTAGAGTTTCCTATTTTGCACGGGATTGTAAACATTCCTGGATCTTTACATTTAGGAGTCATTTGTCTTTGAAGAACAACATATACATTTTCTCCAACTGTGACTTTCTAATAATTAAGAAATTTCCTTTTATTAGTGCATTATTCTTTTAAACATTTAGCACACCGTGGCACTTGTTTAATTGAATCAAGGAGAGGGATGTTTACTTCTACTTTCCTAAAAGTTTCTAGAATTTCTTTTTCTTTCTCATCTTTCTTTGAGGTTTTAAAATTTCTTGGAGGAAAGGGAAGAGGAATTTTTTAAAGGTAATTAGGAGGGTTAGGTTGTACCTTGGATTTTTTTGTTTCCTCCTTAGTTGCTTCCTCCTCAAACTCTACGGTGGTCGGTGATGTATCTAACTGTGTTCCATTCCACAAAGTTATGGCATTTGCATTCTCCTTTGGGTTGACTATTGTTTGAGATGGTAATTTTCCTGAGCCTCTAGATTCCAATATCCCCACAGTTGTAGCCAGTTGTGTAAGATACAAACTTTTATGAATAAACATTAATTTTTCTCGAAATATATTTTTGAATATTATTGTGTGGATTTGATATAATGTTATAGTTGTGGGTAATATTTATAAATTTTGCAAAGAAAGTAAGTTGTTATAAAATATTAGATTGGTCGGGGCATATTCATTTTAACAGGTAATATTCGTACAACGACACAATCATTAGTGAACCTCAAAAATAAAGTATTGTCGGAGTTAGAAAACGACATAAATGTCTTTTTATAAAATTAACGGCGAAAGTTTTACTGTTAACTGTTGAAATACCCGGTGGTAAAAGTAAAGTAATATGTGTGGTTGAATAGTAGCACACGGTATTGTACAATATCTTTGATTATTGATGCTTACGTGAGAAGTCACTTAGTTATACTCAATTATTGCTACAGTAATTGCTACATAATATCTCTAATATTATTGATTTAATTATTGTCACAGTATCATCTGCATAATATTTATTATTATTAAATCAATAATTGAGACGATAAAGTTATTCATATTATTGTTTGCAATATTGGCGATGTCTAGAATGTTCTGTCGAGGAGAGGTTTGGTCACCTAATTGCGAGCCAATAGGGAGAAATCCTTATCGGAAAGCCCCCTCTTTCCTGGGAATGATCTGGTTGTTAAATATTATGAGTTATAATATTAATGATGAATAAGTTTGTGTTGATTAAAGATGAAATTGATATTTTCATTTGTTGGGATTATTAGTGTTAGTGGAAATCGATATTTATTTTGATAATAATTAATTTCTGGAGGTTAAATTGACCAATCGGGTAATTAATCGAATAAATGAGCAATTAATTGCTATTAGTTCACATGCATATAACTATTTGTTCACATGAATGAAACTATTGATTCGCATACATGTACTATTGATTTGCATGCATGTACTATTAGGGGAGGTAGTGCAAGTTTGATAATAGTTGTAAGACTAAATTAATAGTGGAGGAAAAGATGAAGGTACTATACTATAATAATTCGAGCCCCAAAACGTGAAATTATCGAAACTATGTTTTCCTATAAATAAAAGCTCATTCTTCTTTCATTCTCACCAATTCACTAAGAATCACAAGAACAATTATAGAGAGAGAAGCTATAGAGAGAAAGAAGAAGAGTATTCT
Organism: Panax quinquefolius; assembly: GCA_020205615.1. Classification (NCBI taxonomy): domain Eukaryota; kingdom Viridiplantae; phylum Streptophyta; class Magnoliopsida; order Apiales; family Araliaceae; genus Panax; species Panax quinquefolius. Next base: position 86,057 of record JAINUW010000333.1, on the reverse strand, counting down.
GCTACTTCACTATTCTAGTATCCAGTCTTCTTCTAAGGTAAGAGATATTATTTTTTCAGTATTTGTAAGAAATAATATTTTCTTCCATACTCTATAGTATGTGAGTAATATTATTTCGTTTCGTATTCCTAATTCTACACTCATTCTGTTAAAGTATTGCTTCTATACTCCGTGAAATTAGTAGAATATCCTTAAAATTTGCACTTCATCTAGTATCGTTTCACAAGGATATTTTTCTGAATATTCTTGTAAAATTTTAAGCTTTTCATGTCAGAGTACTGTTTACTGGAAACTATTCATAAATTACTGTTCACGGGGTACTATTCACAGAGTACTATTCTCGAAGTACTATTCACGAGTTACTATTCACTCCGGTACTATTCACCTGGGGTACTATTCATGACAAAAATTGATTTCTTTTCTGTCCAAATCATTTTTTATAAAATATTATTCTTGAATTTTACTCCACAAAGCAGTATTATGTTGATTTGGACATTATTGAATTCTGGAAAAATTAAATTATAAATCTTTAAAAATTTATCTTTTGCTTTCTTTTAATTACATTCTTATATCATTATCATCATCTCCATGCTTATATTGTGATGAAAGTCATCTATGGCTTACATGCATAGATGGACTGTTGATTGGTATGATTATGACCAGGGATCATTCGGTATAATCATGACCTGTAATGTTACAAATGATAAAAGCCCTCATTGGCCCGTAGTGCATTGATGGATAATGGTTGGCATGATCATGACCATTGGTGAAAACATGAATATCCTTGACCTGTAGTGCATGGATAATTCGTGGTTATGATACTAATGATTATCATTGGCCCATAGTGCATGGATAATTCAGTGATGTGGATTATTTATTAAGCAGAGTCTCAGCGATAAAATTAATGATAAACTTTTTAAATCATAAAAGATAGTAGATATCATGTTATACTTGACTCTTCTAATGGATTGCTTGTTCCACTGTAGTTAAACTTGATGTTTATTGTATTTTATCAGTTTAACACTGTTGAAGGCTAACGATAATTTATTCTGCATTATCTTAGTCATAATAGTTCTTACTGGGCCCCACTGGTGGTAGCTGAATTTTGGGTCAAAAATGTGTGTGTAGAAATTTTGAAAAAAATATATTATTTTATTATTTAGTCTCCTATGGCGTTCTAGCCTTTTTCTATAAATAGGCGCTTAAGTTAGAATTGAAAATCACACCAGAATCAGAGAATTCTTCTTCTATAATCTTGAGCATATTTCTTTCGAGTTTTAGAAAGTTTTGAGTGTAGAAAATAGTGAAAGTTTTCTTCAAGAATATCCCCGCTATACTAGTTGGAATACTCTTCTTTTCAAGGTAAGAGATGTTATTTTTGTTCAATATTCTCTTGAAATAATATTATCTTCCATACTCTGTAGTATGAAAGTAATATTATTTGTTTCATATTTCGAATTCTATACTCGTTTTGTTAAAATTTTGGCTTCTATACTCCATGAAATTAGTAGAATATCCTTGATATTTGCGCTTCATCCAGTATCTTTTCATGGAAATATTATTCTGAGCATTGTTGATAAGTTTTAACTTTTTCATGTCGGAGTACTATTCCCAAAGTACTATTCACGGGGTATTATTTACTCGAGTACTATTCCCCCGGGGTACTATTCATGATAAAAATTAATTCATTTTCGGTCCAAATTATTTTGGTACAATACTATCCTTGAATTTTACTCCACAAAGCAGTATCATATTGACAATTTGGACGTTATTAATTTCTAGATAAATTAAATTGTAAATCTTTAAAAAATTATCCTTGAACTTGTTTTATTGAATTCTTATATCATTGTCATCATCCTCATTATTTATATTATCTTTGAAAGTTATCTCATGGCACATGGTGCATGAAGCGGACTTGGTATGATTATGACCGAGGATTATTCGGTATAATCATGATATAATGTTACAAATGATGTGGTAAAAGTCCTCATTGGCCCGTAGTGCATTGATGGACAGTTGTTGGCATGATTATGACCATTGATGAATACACGAATATCCTTGGCTCGTAGTGCATGAATAATTTTTGGTTGTGATACTAAAGAATATCCTTGGCCGTAGTGCAGGGGTGATTCGATGATGTGGATTATTATTAAGCTGAGTCTCAGCGATAAAAGTGATGAAAAACCTTTTAAATCATAGAAGATAATAGCTTTTATGCTCTACTTGACTCTTCTAATGGATTGCTTGTTCCGCTGCAGTTCAACTTGGTGTTTGTTATATTTTATCAATTTAACACTGTTGAAGGCTAACGATAAATTATTCTGCGATATCTTATTTATAATATTTCTTATTGGGCTAGTTGAGCTCACCCTTTTGCTTTCATTGTTCTCTTCAGGAAATGAGAACGTAGCCGGGACTAGTCGGGGAACGTAGTGACGGTCCAGATGATAGCATTAGTTGTCCTCACTATTCTATGAAATAGCGTGATAATAAATGTATTGAGGACTCCTTTTGAGTTGAATACTGTATAGAAGACAATATTCGTATTAAAACTCTCAGTTTATGTGACGCCCCCAAAATAGGTATACATCACTTATTCTGAGACTCCAAATACATGGTACAGAATACAAATACAATCTTACATATACAACATGAGCTATGAGTTTTAATACAAATATTGTCTTCTAGACAGTATTCAAACTCAAAATAAGTCCTCAATACATTTATTATCACACTATTTCATAGAATAGTGAGGACTACTAATGCTATCATCCGACCGCCACTCCGCTCCCCGACTAGTCCCTCATTCTCATTTCAAGAGAACAATGAAAGAAAGGGTGAGCTCAACTAGCCCAATAAGAAATATTATGACTAAGATAATGCGGAATAAATTATCATTAGCCTTCAACAATGTTAAACTGATAAAATACAATAGACATCAAGTTTAACTACAACAGAATAAGCAATCCATTAGAAGAGTCAAGTAGAGAATAAAATCTACTATCTTTTATGATTTAAAAGGTTTTCATCACTTTTATCACCGAGACTCAAATTTTAATAAATAATCCACATCATCCCCGCACTACTACGGCCAAGGATATTCATTAGTATCACAACCACAAATTATCCATGCACCACTACGGCCAAGGATATTCGTGTATTCATCAATGGTCATGATCATGCCAACAACTATCCATCAATGCACTACGGGCCAATGAGGACTTTTACCACATCATTTATAACATTACGGCCATGATTATACCGATTAATTCCTGGTCATAATCATACCAAGTCCATCTATGCACTACAGGCCACAGATGACTTTCAACATAAAATAAACATGAGGATGATGACACTGATATAAGAATTCAATAAAACAAGTTCAAGAATTAATTTATCCAGGAACTAATAACGTCCAAATTATCAACATGATACTTCTTTGTAGAGTAAAATTCAAGAATGCTCAGAAGAATATTTTCATGAAAAGATACTGGATGAAGCGCAAATATCAAAGATATTCCACTAATTTCATGGAGTATAGAAGTCAAAACTTTAACCGACTAAGTATATTAAAGAATGGAATAACAAAAGAAATCACCGTGCATGCGATAGACCACACGGATAAAGTTATTCCAACAAAATAATAAATAACGGAACGAACAGTCGGTAAAGAAAATAAGCTCAAAATTGCACCAAGCGAGGATATTCCAAGTAATAATAAAGAATGGAATAACAATAGAAATCACCATGCATGCGATAGATCGCATGCATACGGTTATTCCCAATGAATAATAATTAATGGAACCAGGTCAGCGTAAACGCATTGCATGTGATATTCGACGAGAATAATAAAGAACGGAACCAGTCGGGAGAAATTACTTGCAAAGCGATATTCCAATGTAATAATAAAGAATGGAATAACAATGAAATCACCATGCATGCGATGTAGCCGCATGCATGTGTTATTCCAATGTAATAATAAATAATGGAACCGGTCATGCGTAAATGCACGCAGACGGATATTCCAAATGAATAATAAAGAATGGAATAATAGAAGAATTTCACCATGTATGCGGTACTTGATGTATAGACATGTTATTCCAACATAATAATAAAGAATGGAATAACGTAAGAATTTCACCATATATGTGGTACTTAGCATATACAAAGTTATTCAATGAATAATAATAAGGAATGGAATAACGAAGTTCTCTTCATGAATACTGAAATAAATAATACCCTTACCTTAGAAGGAAACCGGATATAGGAGTAGTGAAGTAGCATAATACTTTTCTTCTTTCTCCTATTGTTTCTCTCTCAGAGTTTTCAAAGTGAATTAAGTAAGAAATAATGAAGGAATGATCTATTTATAGTAGAATTGATCTGAATAATAACTAATTCATGAACTGTCTAGATTGATTTACTTTTAAGCGACGGTCCATATTGATTTACTATGCAAGATTAATAAAATATTCTAATAAAACAAAATCTTTTAAATAAAATATAATATATTCTATTTATAGTCTAATAAAACAAATAACTTTATAAAAGTATTATGTTTTATATAAAAAGATTTTACTATGCAAAACACTATTCAAGCACTATACAAACACTATGCATAATAATAAAATATATATATTCTAATTATAATTATTGTCTAATAAAATAAATAACTTTATAAAAATATTCAATTTTATAAAAAAGATTTTACTATGTAAAACACTATGCAGTACTATTTTAGCACTATGCAAACACTATGCATAATAAAATATAATATATTCTAATTATTGTCTAATAAAATAACTTTATAAAAGTATTCTATTTTATATAAAAAGCTTTTCTGTTTTATTACATTAATAATACTAATAAAACAAAATTTTTATATAATATATATATATATATAAACTTTAGTGATTTCATAAAAGACACATCAATATATTTAACAACATTTATCATCATTATTATAATTCACAATATTAATCGACTGTGTCGCTCCTGGAAAGAGGGGCTTTCCCATAAGGATTTCTCCTATTGGCGCGCAATTAGGTGACCAAACCTCTCCTTGGCAGAATTTCTAGACATCGTTAATATTGCAAATAATAATATTAATAACTCTGTCATCTCAATTATTGATTTAATAATTTATAAAATATCGACAATAATTGAATCAAATAACGTGAGATACTATACAACAATTACTGAATCAATAATTGAGCAAAACTGAGTGACTTCTTAGGTAAGCATCAATAATCAATACCGTGTGCTACTATGCAACCACGCTACTTTATGCAACTACGCGTATTTCACATTTAACGTACTTTTAACACCAATTTTTTGTTTTTCAATCGAGCTTAATTACAGAAACTTCCGCCATTATTTTCATAAACTATTTTTGTCATTTTTTCAATCCGACAATAATATAACAACTTGCATACTTTGCAAAATTTATAAATATTACCCACAACTATAACATTATCTCAAATCCACACCATAATTTTGAAAAAAATATTTTGAGAAATTGAAATCTTTATTCATAAAATTTGGGGTCTCACAATCTCCCCTCCTTATGAAATTTCGCCCATGAAATTTTCGTACGTACCTGGTATGCCGAAGAGATGAGAATACCTTGACTTCATTTTAGATTCTAACTCTTGAGGTATAACCCTTGAGTGTTGAATACGATCCTTCTTATCCAAGATTTTAACACGTATCTCCTCATACGTTAAATCTTCTGCTATCTCGTCTAGTTTTAATTCAATAATGTGGTTCAAGTCGTGCACATATTTACGTAACATCGATACGTGAAAAACGTTATGAACACGCAACATATTTGGCGGTAAAACGAGTCTATAGGCCACAGTTCCTACTCGATCGAGGATTTCAAATGGGCCAATTAAAATCGAGGGTTGAGATTTCCTCTCTTCATCGATTCTTGCTTCTAGAATAACGCCCTCTTGAACCTTCTTCTTCACATTCATTAGCTCTGAGTATGTAGCTTGAATAGCTTTAACTTTATCGATTAAAGTCAATTCTACTCGTATATTCGTTATCTTCACGTGGGTCCAAAGAGTCTTTAACTCTATCTTCATCATTTGTAAGTTATACGAAATGGGTGTTTGTGTTAACAATGTGACACTCGTAACCGCATATGATCTTCTACTCAACGCATAAGCTACCACGTTCTCTTTTCCACGATGGTATTGAATGGTACGATCGTAATCTTCAACAGCTCGAGCCAACGTCTTTGGCGCATGTTACGTTCGATTTAGTTGAAGAAATATTTAAGGGTTTTAGAAATGGGGTTTTGTACTGGGGTCAGTACAAAATTTGATTTCACGCTCTGGGGTAAGCCAAGAAGTCTTCAGGAATACGTCAGGAAATTTATTAACAATAGAAATATCATTTAAAACTATGACCCTCATCCAAGACTTGGATAGCACGTCACATTGATACCTATCAACTTGCCACCGTTATTCACGATGTCTCCTACGGAAAGTCTGGATTTGGTGCATTCCATACAAGGAAATCACCAGATAAAGGCTCGGGGCTCTTTACTTATGGCTTGATATAACAGTGATTGACTTTAGTGGTTTGGTTGCTTGAATTCGTATAACAGGTTGGTTAGGAATATAAAAGCTAACAACCTTACGAAAATAATCAATTTTAGCACGATGAGTAGTTAACTAGTCGATTTCTAAAATTACATCAAAGGCAAGTATTTTCAAGGAAATAAGATTGACAAGTAATGTGAAAGTGTCGATTTGAATCAAATAAGATTTATAAACAGTGGAGGTAACGAAGGTTTCTCCTAACGGAGTTTGAACCGATAAGTCAAAGTCTAATTTCTCCGGAGTCAAATTTAAACGTTGAGCGCAAGCAAGAGAGATAAAAGAATGGGTAGAATCAGTATCTAATAAGGTATAGACTTCGCAAAAATTTATAATTAACTAACCCGTGCTAATTTTGTTTGGGTTACTCACTTTTTGAGAAGTCACGAAAAATGCTCTTCCTGAAACCACCGACTTTGTTTTGTCCGTATCTGCTTTTGGTGCCACCGTCCCAGCTGGACTTGACTTTGGTGCACGACAAAATTGGGCTAGGTGGCCTTCTTTTCCATAATTGTAACATGCTTTGGACTGCATCACGCAGTTTGGACTGATATGTCCCTCCTCTCCGCATTTGAAGCATATAATTGGTGGTCGTTCTCCTTCCTTGAAAATGGGTGTTGGTGCTGCTGTCTTTCCATCGTTGTTGAACCTTCTCTTCTTGAAATTTCCACTCCTATTATCTTGGCCATGATTACCACTGAAGTGGTTACAATTCTTGGCATGATAATTTCCTCCACGATGGTTATCATTGTTCCGATGGTCGTTGCCACCAGTATGATTATTATCGTGTTGTTGGTCATTGCCTTTTGGTTGTGCTGACTCATTATCGCGCTGCAATAACTGAGCCCTATTCACAACATCTGAATATAAACAAAGTTTGTGAGAAATGAGGTATTGACGTATATCGGGTTTCAAACCTCTTAGAAACATTCACATCATTCACTCCTCATTATCGACCAAATGGGATGCAAACCGGGATAACTCCACAAATTTGGCTTCGTACTGCGACACGGCTATGTTGTTTTGCTCCAGCTTGATGAACTCTACCTCTTTCATGTGACGAATACTTTCAGGAAAGTACTTGTCATTGAACAATTCTTGGAACTTCTCCCAAGTCATCTTCAGTGCGGCAGGTTGAGTACGCTTTACTGATTCCCACTAGTAATCTGTCTCTGCTCGCAATATAAAGGTGGCAAAGGGAACCTTTTGCTCCTCAGAGCATCCCAAGACATCAAATACCTTGCAGATCTGCTTTATCTACGTCTTTGCCTTAAGTGGTTTTGGCTCTCCAAAAAAACTCTGGTGGTTCCAGTTCCTTGAACTGCTAAGCGGTGACCATCCGAGAGTTGCCAGTGTTTCCACCTGCATTTTGGACAGGAGCCGCCTTCGCCTGATGCTGTATGAATTTCATAAAGCCTCTGAACATTCCATTGTTCATCATTTGGTCAGTGTTATTGTTTGCATTAGGAATGTCGCCTTCCTGATGCACATTATCCTGATTATTGATCTGTGGAGACTCAACGGTCTCCTGTGCTCCATTACTATTCTCAACATTCTCGGATGTCATTTTCAAATACTGCCACAAAACAAAGGTTAATTGACATACAATATATTATCCCTATACTCTGACCGACCAATTAAATGCCAAATAAACTTAGGTAGGTCATACTAGCGAAGGAATTCCCCGTCTCTCCCCTCCTAGTTCTTGTCTCACATCTTAGCCAGGGATCATATCCCTAAGCTTTGATACCAACTGTAACGCCCCCAAAATAGGTATACATCACCTATTCTGAGTCGCCAAATACATGGTACAGAATACAAATACAATCTTAAATATACAACATGAAATATGAGTTTTAATACAAATATTATCTTCTAGAGCGATTCAAACTCAAAATAAGTCCTCAATACATTAATTATCACACTATTTCATAGAATAGTGAGGACTACTAATGCTATCATCTGGACCGTCACTCCGTTCCCCGACTAGTCCCGGCTACGTTCTCATTTCCTGAAGAGAACAGTAAAAGAAAGGGTGAGCTCAACTAGACCAGTAAGAAATATTATGACTAAGATAATGCAGAATAAATTATCATTAGCCTTCAACAATGTTAAACTGATAAAATACAATATAGATCAAGTTTAACTGCAGCGGGATAAGCAATCCATTAGAAGAGTCAAGTAGAGAATAAAATCAACTATCTTTTATGATTTAAAAGGTTTTCATCACTTTTATCAATTTGAGACTCGACAATAAATAATCCACATCATCCCCGCACTACTACTGCCAAGGATATTCATTAGTATCACAACCACAAATTATCCATGCACTACGGGCCAAGGATATTCGTGTATTCATCAATGGTCATGATCATGCCAACAATAGCCATCCATCAATGCACTACGGGCCAATGAGGACTTTTACCACATCATTTGTAACATTACGGTCATGATTATACCGATTAATCCCTGGTCATAATCATACCAAGTCCATCTATGCACTACATGCCCCGGATGACTTTTAACATAAAATAAACATGAGGATGATGACAATGATATAAGAATTCAATAAAACAAGTTCAAGAATTAATTTATCTAGGAACTAATAACGTCCAAATTGTCAACATGATAATTCTTTGTAGAGTGAAATTCAAGAATGCTCAGAAGAATATTTTCATGAAAAAATACTGGATGAAGCGCAAATATCAAGGATATTCCACTAATTTCACGGAGTATAGAAGTCAAACCTTTAACCAACTGAGTATAATAAAGAATGGAATAACAAAAAAAATCACCAAGCATACGATAGACCACACAGACAGGTTATTCCAACAGAATAATAAATAACGGAACCGAATGTCAAAGCGAAATTAATCGACTGATCGGATATTCAACAATGTAATAATAAAGAATGGAATAACAATGAAATCACCATGCATACGATAGATCGCATGATGTACGAGTTATTCCAATAGAATAATAATTAATGGAACTGTGTCAGCGTAAACGCACGAGACGTGATATCCCGACAGAATAATAAAGAATCGGAACCAAGTCAAAGCGAAATTGCACCGAAGCGTGATATTCCAATGAATAATAAAAATGGAATAACAATAGAAATCAATATGCATGCGATAGATCGCATGCAGATGAGTTATTCCAACTGAATAATAAATAATGAAACCGGTCATGCGTAACGCATTGCATGTGATATTCCAAATGAATGATAAAGAATGGAATAACGTAGAATTTCACCATGTATATGCGGTACTTAAGATAGACATATTATTCAACATAATAATAAAGAATGGAATAACAAAAGAATTTCACCATGTATGTGGTACTTAGCATATCTGAGTTATTCCAATGTAATAATAAGGAATGGAATAATGAGTTCTCTTCATGAATACGAAATAAATAATACCCCTTACCTTAGAAGGAACTGGATATAGGAGTAGTGAAGTAGCATAATACTTTTATTCTTTCTCTCTATTGTTTCTCTCTAGAGTTTCAGTGAATTCGTAAGAAATAATGAAGGAATGAGCTTCTATTTATAGTAGAATGGACTGAATAATAACTAATTCATGAATGGTCCAGATTGATTTACTTTTAAATGGACGATCCATATTAATTTACTATGTAGTATTAATAAAATATTCTAATAAAATAAAATCTTTTAAATAAAATATAATATATTCTATTTATAGTCTAATAAAACAAATAACTTTATAAAAGTATTACATTTTATATAAAAAGACTTTTACTATATCTGAAACACTATGCGCAGTACTATGCAAACACTATGCATAATAAAATATAATATATTCTAATTATTGTCTAATAAAACAAATAACTTTATAAAAGTATTATGTTTTATATAAAAAGATTTTCTATTTTATTACATTAATAATACTAATAAAATAGAATTTATATATATATATAATCTTCCGCGACTTCATAAAAAGGCACCTCAATATATTTAACAACATTTATAATCATTATTATAATTCACAATATTATTAGACCAGGTTGTTCTCAGGAAAGAGGGGGAATTCCAATAAGGATTTCTCCCTATTGGCGCGCAATTAGGTGACCAAACCTCTCATTGGCAGAACTTCTAGACATCGTTAATATTGCAAATAATAATACTAATAACTTTGTTATCTCAATTATTGATTTAATAATATATAAAATATCGATAATAATTGAATCAAATAACGTGAGATACTATGCAACAATTACTGTAGCAATAATTGAACAAAATTGAGTGACTTCTCACGTAAGCATCAATAATCAATACCCTGTGCTACTATGCAACCACGTGTATTACTGTGCTTTTACTACCGAGTAGTTCAACAGTTAACGGTAAAACTTCCGCCGTTATTTTCATAAAAATATTTTTGTCATTTTCTCAGTCCGACAATAATTCCGTTGTGGGGTCGACCAATGATTGTACCATCGTACGAATATTCCCCGAAACAAAGAATATTCCCCGACCAATCGAATATAATATAACAGCTTGCATACTTTGAAAAATTTATAAATATTACCCACAACTATAAAATTATCTCAAATCCACACCATAATTTTGAAGAAATTTAAATCTTTATTCATAAAATTTGGGGTCTCACAGTTTATGTTTTGTCGTATTTTACACGACAGTTGTATTATTAATTTGTATTTGAATTTTATATCATGTATTTGGTGACTCAAGATGGGTGATGTATACCTGTTTTGGGGGTGTCACAGTTGGTATCAAAGCTTAGGGATATGATCCCTGGTTGAGATGTGAGACAAGAACTAGGAGGGGAGAGACAAGGAATTCCTTCGCTAGTATGACCTACCTAAGTTTATTTGGTATTTAATTGGTCGGTCAGAGTATAGGGATAATATGTGATATGTTAATTAACCCTTGTTTTGTGGCAGTATTTGAAAATGACATCTGAGAATGTTGAGAATAGCAATGGAGCACAAGAGACCGTTGAGTCTCCACAGATCAACAACCAGGATAATGTGCATCAGGAAGGCACCAATCCTTATGCAAACAACAACACTGACCAAATGATGAACGATGGAATGTTCAGAGGCTTTCTGCAATTCATGCAACATCAGGAAAGAGTGACTCCTGTCCGAAATGCAGGTGGAAACACTGGAAACTCTCAGACGGTCATTGCTAAACAGTTCAAGGAGCTGGGACCACCAGAGTTTTTTGGAGAGACAAAACCACTTAACGCGGAGACGTAGATAAAGCAGATCAACAAGATATTTGATATCTTGGGATGTTCCGAGGAGCAAAAGGTTCCCTTTGCCACTTTTATGTTGCGGGCAGAAGCAGATTACTAGTGGGAATCTGTAAAGCGTACTCAACCTGTCGCACTGAAGATGTCTTGGGAGAAGTTCCAAGAACTGTTCAACGACAAGTACTCTCTCAAAAGTATTCATCACATGAAAGAGGTAGAGTTCATTAAACTGTAGGAAAACAACATGACCGTGTCACAGTACAAAGCCAAGTTTGTTGAGTTGTCCCAGTTTGCATCCCACTTATTTGATAATGAGGAGAGAATGACGCGGATGTTTCTAAGAGGTTTGAAACCCAGAATACATCAATACTTTATCTCTCACAAAATTTGCTTGTATTCAGATGTTGTGAAGAGGGATCAGTTATTAGAATGTGATAATGAGTCAACCCAACCAAGATAGAGCAGCCGGCAAAATGATAATACCAGTGGTAGCAGTCATCGAAGCGGTGACAACAAACGTGGAGGGAATCAACATGTCAGAAATTGTAACCACTTCAGTGGTAATCATGGCCAAGACAATAAGAGTGGACATTTCAAGAAGAGGAGATTCAACAATGATGGAAAGATGTCTACACCAGCATCCGTTGTTAAGGAAGGAGAATGACCACCTATCATATGCTTCAAATGCGGAGGGGAGGGACACATCAGTCCAAACTTTGTGATGCAGTCCAAAGCGTGTTATAATTATGGAAGAGAAGGTCACCTAGCCTGATTTTGTCATGCACCGAAGACAAGTCCAGCTGGGATGGAGGCACCAAAGGCCATCCCAGAAAAGTCAAAGTCGGTAGTTCAAAGGAGAGCATTTGCCGTGACGTCCCAGAAAGCAAGGAACCTGAACGAGGTCATCACTGGTAAGCTTATCATAAACTCTAGCGAAGTCTATACCTTATTTGATACCAGTTCTACCCATTCTTTTATTTCTCCTACTTGCGCTCAACGTTTAAATTTGACTCCAGAGAAATTAGATTTTGACTTATCTGTTGAAACTCTGTTGGGAGAAACCTTCATTACATCCACTATTTATAAGTCTTGTTTGGTTCAAATTGGTACCCTAACATTACCCGTCGATCTTATTTCATTGAAAATACTTGCATTTGATATAATTTTAGGGATTGATTGGTTAACTACTCATCATGAAAAAATTGATTATTTTCGTAAGGTTGTTAGCTTTCATATTTCTAACCAACCTATTATGCGAATTCAAGCAACCAAACCATTAAAATCAATCATTGTAATCTCAAGCCATATAACTATTCGTTTATTGAAAAACGGATGTCAAGCTTTCTTAGTTCATGTCACGGATTTAAACAAAAATATGTCAATTTTGAATGATATTTCTATTGTTAATAAATTTCCTGACATATTCCCTGAATAACTTCCTGGCCTACCCCCAGAGCGAGAAATTGAATTTTGTATCGACCTTGAACTTGGTACAAAACCCATTTCCAAAGCCCTATATCTAATGGCTCCTATTGAACTTCAGGAGTTAAAGACCCAATTATAGGAATTGTTAGACATCGGTTTCATTTGGCCTAGTACGTCTCATTGGGGTGCTCCTGTTCTATTCGTGAAGAAGAAAGATAGGAGTATGCGACTTTGTATTAATTATCGAGAGTTGAATCATGTCACCATCAAGAATAGGTACCCATTGCCACGTATTGATGACCTGTTTGACCAGTTGCAAGGCGCCAAATTCTTTTCAAAGATTGATCTTCATTCCAGATATCATCAATTAAAGATTAAAACCGATGACATTCCAAAGACGACTTTCAGAACTCGGTACGGGCATTATGAATTCCTAGTCATGTCGTTTGGATTGACTAATACTCCTGCTGCCTTCTTGGATATGATGAACCGAGTATTCAAAGAATATTTGGATCACTTTGTGGTCATATTTATTAATGACATCTTCATATATTCCGAAAGCCGTGAAGATCATGAGCAATACTTGAGGCTGATACTCCAAAAGCTTCATGAAAACAAGCTTTATGCCAAGTTAAAAAATGCGAGTTCTGGCTTGTGGAAGTAGCATTCCTTGGGCATGTAGTATCAAGTCATAGAAAATCTGTTGACTCAGCAAAGATTGAAGCTATTTAGAGCTAGGAGCAACCTAAATCAGTGACCGAAGTTCGTAGCTTTCCCGGCTTAGCTAGTTATTATCAGAGATTCGTAGAAGGGTTTTCTCGAATTGCTACTCCATTAACTCAGCTGACTTAGAAAGATACAAAATTCGGTTAGAGCGTGGAATATGAGAAGAGTTTTCAAGAACTCAAGAGGAGACTCATTTCAGCACCTGTTCTGACAATACCATTTGGCTCGGAGGGATTTGTCATCTATAGTGATGCTTGGGCAAAGGGTTAGGATGTGTTCTCATGCAACATGGGAAAGTCATAGCCTTATGCCTCTCGACAACTCAAAGAATATGAGAGGAATTATCCTACTCATGATCTAGAGTTGGCAGCTGTTATCTTCGCACTTAAAATTTGGAGGCATTACTTGTATGGGGAGAAATTGGAGATCTTTACGGATCATAAAAGTCTTAAATATTTTCTTCACCTAGAAGGAACTCAACATGTGGCAACGACGTTGGCTTTAACTATTGAAAGATTATGATCATACCATTCAATACCATCCGGTAGTTTAACGTAGTAGTGGACCTTGATGAGTAGAAGATCATATCTTGGCACGAAAAGTGCGATATTGTCAACGCAAAGGCCCATTTTATATGACTTGCAAAGGATGGAGATTTAGTTAAAGACTCCATGGACCCAAGTGATGATGGAAAATATACGAGTAGAACTGACTTTAATTGATAAAGTTAAAGCTGCTCAAGCTACAGACCTGGAGCTGATGCGTATGAGGAAGAAAGTACAAGAAGGTGTTATGCCAGAAGCAAGAATCGATGAAGAAGGAATACCTCGAGTCAACTCCAGAATTTGTGTTCCTAACGACCCTAATTTAAAGTATAAAATCATGATGGAGGCGCACAACACACCGTTTGCAATCCATCCTAGGAGTACCAAAATATATTATGATCTTCGACATACATTTTGGTGGAGCAATATGAAGAGAGAGATCACGGAGTTTATCTCAAGGTGTCTAACTTGTCAACGAGTCAAAACGGAGCATCAAGTACCAAAAGGACCATTGCAACCACTTTAAACTCCAGAATGGAAGTGGGAGAACATTACCATGGATTTCGTTACCGGTATTCCCAAGGTTTCTCAAGGCATAGATCCGATTTGGGTCATTGTTGATAGATTGACCAAGTCGGCTTATTTATTACCTATACGAGAAACTTATACACTTGAACGTCTTGCTCGTATGTACATAAACGAGATTTTAAGATTGCATGGTATGCCAGTATCCATAGTTTCTGATCAAGACCCAAGATTCACTTCAAGATTTTGGGTTAGTTTGCAAAAAGCTATAGGCACAAATTTATGATTTAGTTCGGCTTATCATCCTTAAACGGATGGGCACAGAATTACGATTTAGCTCGGCATATCATCCTCAGACGGACGGACAATCGGAGAGGACTATTCAAACTCTTGAAGATCTATTAAGAATCTGTGTCCTTGACTTCAAGGGAAGTTGGGACAAGTTCTGACCATTGGTGGAGTTTTCCTATAACAATAGTTATCAAACAAGTATTTACATGGCTCCATTCGAGGCGTTGTATGGAAGAAAGTTTCGTTCTCCAGTATGCTGGGATGAGGTGGGTGAAGCAACATTATTGGGATCGGAGTTGGTACGTATGACTATGGAAAAGATTTAAACGATCCGACAATGTATAAAAACCTCACAAGATCGACAAAATAGTTATGCTGATCTTCATCGAAAGGACGTGGAATTCAATATTAGAGAACATGTGTTGTTACGTGTTGCTCCATGGAAAGGAGTTACGAGATTTGGAAAGAGAGGAAAGCTCAATCCTCGATTCATTGGCCCATTTTTAATCCTCAAACGAGTAAGAACTGTGGCCTATAGACTCGCCTTACTGCCAAGTATATCTCGTGTTCATAACATTTTTCACATATCTATGCTACGTAAATATGTGAAAGACCCGAACCACATTATTGAGTTACAACCGGACAAAATAGCGGAAGATTTAACGAATGAAGAGGTTCCTGTTAAAATCTTGGATAAGAAGGAGCATATTTTACGCTCCAAGGTTATACCCCAAGTCAAAGTTTTGTGGAGAAACAACGATGTTGAGGAAATGACCTGGGAGTTAGAATCTGAAATGAAATCAAGGTATCTTCACCTATTCATCATACCAGGTATGTACCATAATTTCGAGGGCGAAATTTCATAAGAATGGGAGGTTGTAAGACCCCAACTTTTATGAATAAAGATGAATTTTCTATAAATATAATTTTTGAATATTATGGAGTGAATTTAATATAATGTTATAGTTGTGGGTAATATTTATAAATTTTGCATAGTACGCAAGTTGTTATATTATATTTGATTGGTCAGGGAATATTCATTTTAACAGGGAATATTCGTATGATGACAAAATCATTGGTGGACCCCATAACAGAATTATTGTCGGATTGAGAAAACGACAAAAATATCTTTTTATAAAAATAACGGCAAAAGTTTTACCGTTAACTGTTAGAATACCCGGTGGTTAAAATATTGTAATATGCGGGGTTGTACAGTAGCACATGGTATTGCACAGTATTTTTGAATTATTGATTCTTACGTAAGAAGGCACTACTCATTAATTGTTACAGTAATTACTATTCAATATTTTATTTTATTGATTCAATATTTGTTGCGTTGATATTTTCTATTATTGTTGTTTCAATAATTGTCACTGCACAGTATTTCCCATTATCAAATCAATAATTCATATTATTTGAATAATATTATTAGATAACATTATTGGCAATGCATGTCTAGAAAGTTCTGTCAAGGAGAGGTTTGGTCACCTAATTACGCGCTAGTAAGGAGAAATTCTTATCGGAAAGCCCCCTCTTTCCTAGGAACGGTCTGGTTGTCATTATTGTGATTCTGTAATATTATTTGTGAATAATTAATTATTGATTTATATGATAAGGAAATATTTATTTTATGTGGACATAAATGATGGATAGGAAAATATTGATTTTATGTGGTTATAAATGAAGGAATTAATGTTGAGGTGTTTTATCAGTATTTTGTCGGATTTGAGGTATTAAAAAAATAAAATCGGTATTCTTAAGGCTCTATTGCGTGACTTATAATTTTAATCCGACCGTTAGATCGTTGTGATTTTTGGATATGTTATGCATATATAAGTTGAGTATATGTCCAAAAATTTTGAACCATTAAAAATTAACGTATGATTTGTTATGAATTTTAAGAGGTGTTGAAAATTGTCCGTTTGTGGAATTCAGATATTTTCTGTTTGTAATTTAGAAAAACTTTCTTCTGCAAAGTTGTAGAGAATTCGATTTCGTGTGGAATGAACATAAAATTCATATTTTTCTAATAAAATGGCTATTTATTATGAATTATTGATGTTTCAGAAATTAAATGTTTTTATTTAAAAATATGGTGGGCCCCACTTTTGTTTGCTGTGGAAATCTAATTTTGGTGGGCCCCACTGGTGGTGGCTGAATTTTGGGTCAAAAATGTATGCGTAGAAATTTTGAAAAAAATATATTATTTTATTATTTAGTCTCCTATGGCGTTCTAGCATTTTCCTATAAATAGGCGCTTAAGTTAGAATTGAAAATCACACTAGAATCAGATAATTCTTCTTCTATAATCTTGAGCGTATTTCTTTCGAGTTTTAGAAAGCTTTGAGCGTAGAAAATAGTGAAAGTTTTCTTCAAGAATATCCCTGCTATAGCAGTTGGAATACTCTTCTTTTCGAGGTAAAGGATGTTATTTTTGTTCAATATTCACTTGAAATATTATTTTCTTCCATACTCTGTAGTATATAAGTAATATTATTTTGTTTCAGATTTCGAATTCTATACTCGTTTTGTTAAAATTTTGGCTTTTATACTCCATGAAATTAGTAGAATATCCTTGATATTTGCGCTTCATCTAATATCATTTCATGAAAATATTATTCTGAGCATTCTTGATAAATTTTAACTTTTTTATGTCAGAGTACTATTCACGGGGTTACTATTCCCGAAGTACTATTCACGGGGTACTATTCACTCAAGTACTATTCACCCGGGGTACTATTTATGATAAAAATTGATTCGTTTTTGGTCCAAATTATATTTGGTACAATATTATTCTTGAATTTTACTCCACAAAGGAGTATCATATTGACAATTTGGACGTTATTGATTTCTGGATAAATTAAATTACAAATCTTTAAAAATTTATCCTTGAACTTGTTTTATTGAATTCTTATATCATTGTCATCATTCTCATGTTTATATTATGTTGAAAGTCATTTGTGGCCTGTAGTGCATATATGGACTTGGTATGATTATGACCAGGGATTATTCGGTATAATCATGACCGTAATGTTACAAATGATGTGGTAAAAGTCCTCATTGGCCCGTAGAGCATTGATGGACAGTTGTTGGCATGATCATGACCATTGATGAATACACGAATATCCTTGGCCTGTAGTACATGGATAATTTGTGCTCGTGATACTAAAGAATATCCTTGGCCATAGTGTAGGGGTCATTCGATGATGTGGATTATTTATTAAGCTGAGCTTCAGCGATAAAAGTGATGAAAAACCTTTTAAATCATAGAAGATAATAGATTTTATGCTCTAATTGACTCTTTTAATGGATTGCTTGTTCCGCTGCAGTTGAACTTGATGTTTGTTATATTTTATCAATTTAACACTGTTGAAGGCTAACAATAAATTATTCTGCGTTATCTTAGTCATAATATTTCTTACTGGGCTAGTTGAGCTCACCCATTTGCTTTCATTGTTCTCTTGAAAATGAGAACGAATCGGACTAGTCGGGAAGCGGAGTGACGGTCCGATGATAGCATTAGTAGTCCTCACTATTCTATGAAAATAGTGTGATAATAAATGTATTGAGGACTCCTTTTGAGTTGAATACTGTCTAGAAGATAATATTCGTATTAAAAGTCTCAGTTTATGTTTTGTCGTATTTTACACGACAGTTGTATTATTAAGTTGTATTTAAATTTTGTACCATGTATTTGGCGACTCAAGGTGGGTGATGTATACCTATTTTGGGGGCGTCACAGATCAGAACTGTAAATATATAAAAGTGGTAAATATATATATATATATATAGAGAGACAAGATCAACCACCACGAAGCACCTCCATGGGGGATCAGAAGTGTAAATAAAGCAATAAATGCGATCAACCGCCATGAAGTAAACTCCAGGCGGGACTAAATGTAAAGAAAGTAGTAAAAATGATCAACTGCCACGAAGTAAACTCCAGGCCTAACAGAAATGTATATATATATATATAAAAGCAGTAAACGCACCAGATATAAAATCCAGGCTCATCAAACAAAGTTCGACAACAGTTCATATATATATATATAAAAGCAAATAAACGCTCCAAACATAAGTCTAGGCACAATCGAGGCATAACTCGATAATGTTAGTCCATATATAAATATATACATATATAAGTAAGTATATACAAACAGAAATGAAAACCTCGGATCGAAGTTCGGGCATACACACACAACACGACTCTCAAATGTGAAGAAAAGTGTGTGCAAAGATGAAGAGAAAGGCTTTATAGTGTGTAAGAAGGCTTACAATGGGCTGCCAAAGAAGACTTTTATGACCATAAGTGGATGAACACTCGGCTCCCGCCGGTAAAAATATAGCTATATGTGAGCTAACAAGTGTCTAAAATGAGAAAGCACTAAATATGGGGTGTGTACAGAGCAAATTTGACAGGGCTTCCTCGCCTTTTCCTTTTTAATTATGGCCACCCCAAGATTTATATTTATAGAGTTTGGTGGCCAGTGTGTACTATGGCGCACATGCATGCACTCTGGCACCCACATGATGCTGCACTTGGGCTTCTTCAAAGTGCCCTGGCTCTGTGGGTCCCGCCGTCTCAAAGTACATGCACTCATGCACTGTGATGTCCGCTTGAACTTGCAGAACTTCAATCCGAGAATCCGATAGAGGTGTACAAGACCTTTTTTAGACCATCGTTGTTGAGAGTTACACAATGACAAGGGATTAAAGGTTGTACGAAGTCAGGAGGAGGGGACTATGCCCATGGTCTTCAATGTTCAAATTCTATATGGTGTGCTGCCCTGCATAATAGTCATTCAGAATTGGACCTCCTTGGCTTTTGTGGGACATTGTTGTGTTTAAATGTGTGTATGAGATGTTGAGACGACGCGATATGGGGTTGAGGTGGCAAGATGACTATTTTACCCCTCACCGGGGTTATCTTCGGTTTGGGCTGATAAATCAGACGTTGCTCAGGGTTATCTCTGAGATTGGACTATTCCAAGTGTTTGAATTCCTCAGGGTCATCTTAAAGTGTGTCTGTCTTCCCCACTGTTATCTCCGGGTCTTTGGAATGAGTTCCTCTGTGGGAGTTCTGAGGTTAAATTTGATTACATTTGAAACAAGCATTTCTGGGTTTATTGCCGGAACTACAACGACATTCCTTGGGGTTATCTCCAAGTATGAAACTCGAGGTTATCTCTGACGTTGGAACTGATACTCCTGGTGTGTGTTCCAAGGTTGAGACTGAACTTTCGGTGGTATCCGGGATGGATATGAGCTGTCTTCCAGGGTTATCTTTGAAAGACGAATCTTCCCTCCTGCAATGTTAGTAACAGGTGTGCAAAAAATTTCAAGTGTCTACAGTTGCCCCTATTTATCATATTCATGTAATGCAATGCATGGATAGGATAAAGAATCCTAGACACTGAAAATGCAACAAGATAAACATGATGACATGTGCAGCAACATGATGCAAATGCATGATGTATGTGTTTTGTTGGATTATTTTTCAACATGATGGGATGATTGCTGGTTCCCTGTTAATCCTGTTGGGGATGACAATCATTGATGTCTTGGACGTGTAATCCAAGTCTTCCAGGATGTTGATGTTGGGGTTATCCCCAGTCCTGAATCCTTGATACAGACTTTACCTTGAAGATGTGCCTCTCGTGTGCAATAGATCTGTGGGGATAAAGCTTTGTTTGTTTGAGGATGTGTATAACATATTCCATCATCGGTCCTCTCCGATGAGGATGGTCTTCTCTGGTTTGTGTCACCAGCATATACCACGGTCCTGCTGGAGTTACTGCCAACAGTATGTATTGTCAGGGCTGCCTGACCTTCGCTGATGTGTATATCACCGGATAGATCCCTACTGGGCAAACTGTCAAGGCTATTAGACCTTTATTGATGTGTGTATTAATGGATAGATAAATGTTGGGTAAACTGTCAAGGCTGCTTGACCTTCATTGATGTGTGTATCAATGGATAGATACGCATTGTAACCCCCACCGGGGAACATGTCAAGGATGCTTGACCTTCATTGACGCATATATCAATGGTTGAATTGTGTTGTAACCCCCGTCGGGGATCATGTCAAGGCAGCTTGACCTTCATTGACGCGTATATCAATGATTGAATTGCGTTGTAACCCCCGCTGGGGAACATGTCAAGGCTGCTTGACCTTCATTGATGCATATATCAATGGTTAAATTGCGTTGTAACCCCCGTCGGGGATACGTTCATGGATGAAGAATGTGTTGTAACCCCCGTCGGGGATACGTTATCAATGAATGAAATCTGCGTTGTAACCCCAGCCAGGGAAAGGCTTTTAGGGTTACGACCCTGTATTTGGCGGCATCGGACCTATGTGAGGCATTGTCGAGTATGATTTGCAAAAGCTGAGATCATCGGTAAATTGTACCTTCTATTTAGGCGAATACCAATGAGTGATATGTAAAGCCATAATTTGACTTATGACAACCAAGATTCTAGGCTACTCCGCTCAACCGCGTAGTGTTTTTATTCTTGATTTGGCCTTTTCAACTTGTGAGACCTCCTTTGCAACTCGAACTGGACTGAGCTGGAGGGGTGGGACCCGTGAGTTGACTCCTACTCTGGAAGAGTATGCATGTTTGAAGATGCTTCCACTAAACATACCTTGCGTGCATATAGCTTTTGGAGATATGAGTCGGCAGTTCATGACCCTCACTAGATTGAGGCGTAGGGTGGTGCAGGATGAGCTCACATCTGGCCACATGATATCCCAGCATATCCTATTTGACAGATTTGGCTTGGAGTATAGTTATACAAGGCATTCCGGGGATTTTACCACACCGGAGGATCATTGGCGTTTGGCCTGAGTGGATGTACTACAATTGTGTATACTGTCGTATGTCTACATGCCACAGTACATGGATGAGTTGGATATAGGAGTTATCATGGCAGTGAGAGCTCTCAGGGAGGGTCACACCATCATTCCGATGATTATAGCAGAGACTCTGAGGTCGGCCACATACTACTGCACTTATCCGACGGGAGTGTTTACAGGCAACTCGGTCATGCTGTATGTGTGGTTTATGTCACACTTGAGACCGATTGTCACTTTCAAACGACATGGGTATTGTTTCTATAACGCCCCAAAATTCGGTCTATCTTCACACCCGAATTTTGTACGTCACGAGTACATCATTCATCCAAACATACATCATTATATACTAAAATTTAACAACATACATTCTAAATTCCCAGGTTCTAAAACCTTATAACTCCTTTCATAACAAATAACAATAATTACATTATTCTTTACATCTTACACGAGTGACTTTCATCCTCCACTAAGGATACATAATAGTTCATTAAACTAATCTAAAGTTCATTTAACTTATTTTATATTACAAGTCTTCGCTCAATCTTCTCGCTCAATCACATACTGAATGGCACTTCGTCTGGATACCGATCAGCTTGATCTTTCTGAGATCCTTAAGTTCTTCTAACATTGTATGCTGAAAATATTTTTCATTTAAAGAAAGTATGAGCATTTAATTGCCCAGAAAGTCATAGTAGTTGAACAAACAACTTCAAGAATTTAAACATTCTTTTAAGACTATGATAATCGAACAAAGGTCATGAAGCAGCTTGAATAATAGGAATAATCTCGATTCCTATCATTTTAACACAATATTCACTTTCATTTTAAAATGCTTTCATTCTTCTACCTTTTCCATACACATTCTGTCTGGCTAGAATCATTAGTACAGACTTAACAATAACGGATCATGTATAAATAGAGCATTCTCTTATTAAACAGTTAAATCACAGAACAGTTCATCTTATAGAAACACATAAGTGTTCACATTGTGGCACAAGGCCTCACACGTTCTACCACTTTGTACAAATATCACACATTCGCACATAGACAAAACTTCTCAAGTTTAACATATAAGAGCTTAATAAACTAGCATTCATTTAGAATATGAATGAAGTTAAGAAACTTGCCTTACGCATAACTACAACTTAAAGTTTACACTGAACTTCTCATTCCAATTCCTATATCATATAAGAAAATAACACATACCCCAATTAGTCATACACTTGACTTACGCATTGGTTTAAGCTTAACTTTACTTCTTAGGATTCACGTTCTTAAAATTTAAGTTTACGCGACTAAGAAATCTGGTCTACAGCTTCATGACATACGAAGATGTCTTACTCATACGTTCATTATCTTTGATGACTTGCATTCTTATCTTTTTCTTATAACTTCTCAAGGACTCAGCACACATCGCTCCTCTGCTAGTAGTCCATATGTAAAAAACCCAAAACCTTAATAAGATTAAGTTATGTAAAATTCAGTTATATCAATAAAAAATTTCCGTTCTGAATGTGTTATGTGTTAATATATAATATGTTTAACAAATTTAACCAAATAAAATTTTGTCCGAAAAACGTCGTGCTTGACACCTCGTGCTTAAAATTTTTCTTTCGTAATCAGACTTCTCGGTAAATTTGTTTTGACAAGTTGTTTTATCGTGCTTACACTGATAAAACGCTTTGTCATGCCTCTTAGGATTAGCAAGAAATATAGGTTAGTAACCCTAGATTAACAAACCCTTGAAAGTAATATGCACACAAGCCAATCATGTTTGATGATAAAGCATATACTTTGTAACAATCTTATTCATTTATTAATAAAAAATATTAATTTATTAAAGGCTTTTAATTATCTACATGATGCTGTTTTATAATATGTGATAAACCCATAGTTTTAAGCAATGCTTTTAGAATAATGATGATGATCATTCTAATGAGATATAAATTCTTAGAAAGCTTAAAACTAAAATAGTTCCCAATCATTGGATTACTAAATTGGGGATTAGTGAATCCGGATAGATTGGTACATACGTTGCTTGCTCATTGGATGAGGATGATTGATCTCATGATCATTTGTGTGGAGACACTAAAACAAGTATGTAGGTGCTTATTAGAGAATAAGTACACTGAACGCGGCTCGCTAAGGAATACCTAATGGAGTTTTATTTGCCTGTCAATAGGAATTCCTATAGTGATAGTAGTACAAGTAATCCTTGGACTTAAGATCATCATAGTATCTTGTGTATGATGAGTTATACTTTGACTTATTCCTTAAGACCCTTAGGGTATATCAAAGGGTATGCTTGGGTATAATAAGTTGTACATGGAGATAATGTATGATCAATAAAGAATCTACCACTTCTAATAAAAGAAGAGAAATGTCCTATGTGATTCGATAAATGACAACCCAAAGAGTCCTTGGCGGCGGCGTAATGAAATTAGAAAGGAGTTTCTAATTTGCATTATTTGGTGTTGTGCATTTAAGAGTCGAAATACATATAATTAAATAAAATAAGACTTGACAGTAATTCCATGTCTTATATTTAATTGGGACATTGTATGGTGGAAGGATTGAATTGTCGGTAACTATTTACTCAAAGGTTCTTTAATGATTAATGTTGAAATCTATATTATCCGGAAAGTCGTTGATCGCTAGGGAGGCTTATCCTATTGTAGAATAAATATTATTTATTTAAATAAATTAATTGTTTAATTTATTTATTTAAATAAGATTAGAATTGTTCTAATTAATTTATTCACAACCGGTTTAATATGGAGAACCTAAAGGGTCACACCATAAAAGGAAGAATAATTATTTAAGAAGTTAATGGCATAATCGTAATAATATATTAAGTATATTTAATTTAATCTATGGTGATAGAATAAATTAAATAGCTTAATATTTATTATTTAATATTTTAGAAATATTAAATATAAATTAATAAGAGGAGTCTTATTAATATTATTACAATTATTATTATTTTAATTTCTAAAAGAGTTTAGGAATTAATTTAATATAAGTACTCTCATTTATTCCTAATTAGATTAGGAAGGAAAATTAGTTAAAGGAGTTTAATTAATTATCCCTAATAAGATTAGGGAGCTTAATTAATTAAAAGAATTTAATTAATTAAATAAATCCCAATTCCTTAATTGTTAAGGTGGGTTGCCCACATCTATAAATAAGAGGAGTCTTATTATGGGTGAATGGGTTGTTGACTTTTACAACGTAATAATTCTAATTTGTTGGAGAGTACGCCCTTTTTCTATAGAGATAGGAAAAACTAGGGTTTGAGCCATAAACACCCCTTCTTCTTGAATTCCTATTCTTCCTTGGTGGATCACCTCTAGAGGTCAAACATATGGGTGGCTAACGTTGATCAAAGGAAGGAACCAAACCTGGTGGATTCAAGTTGAACACGAAAGGATTTGGAGGTGAACTTGTACCTGAGGAAGCTCGATCTTCAAGGGTATGATTCTCATTCGTTATCTTTTTCGTTTAATTAATAATTGTGCATAAAGGGTGATCCGGGTTTATGGTTTGTAAAATTTTTTAAACTCGATTTTACTGCTCGCTTAGCTAATTTATGCAATTTGATTACATATACGTAATATAACAAACCTAATAGTAGCATCAGAGCCAAACCTTTATGCGAATTATTAATTGTTCAGATTTGATATGTATGTTGATATGTGTTTAGAACAATTTAATTGGGCATATTTTTGTTGTATAAAATTTATTAAAAAAAAAATAAAAAAAAAATAAAAAAGAAGCGTGCTCATTAACATGCATTCTTAGAATCCCCTTAAGATTTCCCTCGATTTAGTGACTAGCAAAGTTTAAAAAAAAAAAAAAACAAGTTCACGGCTTCTTTTTTTTTTTTTATAATATTCTTCTTAGCTTTTTAAAAGTTAAGGAAGTCAGGAGCTTGAATCATTAAAACGGAAAGCAACAGGAAAATGATAAGAAGCATGGGCATTATATATATATATGATATATATGTAAGGTAATAATATATATATATATATATATATATATATATATATATATATAGTATAAAACCGCATTTAGTTTTATATATATATATATTCTAGGTTATTATATAATATATTATTCTTAATAAATTTATAATTAAAATAATATTTATTTTAATTTTAAAATAAAAGGTTTATTTTAATTATTAAAATAAAAGAGTTTATTTTAATTTTAAAATTAGAATTTCATGCTAACTAATTAGAGTTGGAATTGGATTCCATGATAACTAATTGGAGTTAAAATTGGATTTTATTTTTCTTAAATAAAGGAGTTTATTTGTGAATAGAAAGTAAATCCATCTTTCATTAAATAAAGGAGTTCATTTATATATGAAATAAGATTTCATGTTATTCAAAATAAAGGAGTTTATTTGTGAATAGGAAAGAGAATCCATGTTTCCTTAAATAAAGGAGTTTATTTAGATATGAAATAGATTTCATATTATTCAAAATAAAGGAGTTTATTTGTGAATAGGAAAATAATCCGTGTTTCCTTTAATAAAAGATTTTTTTTACATGGAATTGGATTCCATAATTGATTAAAATAAAGTAGTTTATTTTGATTAAAATAAAATAGTTTATTTTATTCAAAATTGGATAAATTAAAATAAAATAGTTTTATTTTGATTTAAATTTGGATTAAAATAAAGGAGTTTATTTTAATTCAAAATTAGATTTTATACTAAATAAATTTGCCCATTAAATAATATCAATATATATATTAAATGTTTATTATTCATGAGATGAATGTTATTTATTGATGCATATGGTGATGTGTATGATAATAAATGGGATTGATTATGGACTATTGACCAATGCGATTGGATTTTATTTTAGTTGGATGCATGAATGTATGAGTTTTAATAAATGGGGTCTACGTACCTCGTCTTCTCTAATTTTTCTTAATGTAAATTCTATTCCTCTCCTATGTACTTCCCCTTGACTGCTGATCAAGGCTTCTATTTATTTTAAATAGTTTTGTAATAGGAATAGTTAGAATTAATTTTGAAGAATTAGAGATCAAGGAGCAAGGAGCTTGAAGAAGACCCGTTTGTAATGGAGCCCGGTTTAAATGTAATAGTTATATTTAAATATTATTTCTTGCACCCCTAGGGTTTGACCTTTTGGTTCACTTGGTGGCTCTAGTGAACCAAACTAGAATAAAAGTCCATAATCAATCCGGGTAGAATATAGTATTCTATATGTGCATGCTTATACTATATATATTATATATTATGCAAACATGCTTCGCATGTTAATTAATATGATACGTATTTTATATATATATGCATGCACGCTACTAAACAAGATGAGACAAATTAATAACAAACCCCTCAAATTTTATATTAAGTCCTAAGCGTTCAAAGATATTTGGAATATCGAACGTCGCTTTTCTAGCATGATAAAATTAATAGAGTATTAAATATTTAATATGAGTTTGTTGTGTCACCACAAGGCAAGTATTAAGTATTTAAGATGTTAATTTATCACATTTGATGCTTATAAAGAAAATTGAACAATATTGTTTTGTTGTGTCACCACAAGGATGATATTTTTCTTTTTTGATATATGGAGTGCTAGGTTGACTTAACTTGGATAATTTTGATTCGGATGTGCCACCACTTGATCAAAATAATCTAAGAGGCAAAATACAAGGAGTTGCATAGTTGATGTAATTGACAAAAGTTGTCTACCTATTTATTTATATATAGTTTGTTGTGTCACCACAAGGCTATATACATTTGAAATGGGATCCTTATTCTCACTAGCAAATCTTTAATTAGATTTTGCTTAAACTATATAAGTGAGGGTAATATAGTTTGAAGAAAATAGTGGGAGATACCAATTTAAAACAAGACCTAAATTATTTTGGTAATTAATAAAAGAATGTATGTTAAAATGTTGTTAATTACAAATTCATTTACGAAATTTTACAATGTCTAAAATTACTATCATCATGCGAAGCATATTAAATGCTAAATTAACTAAACCGAATTAAATGAGATTGGTTAAGGAATTTGAGAATAGTTCTCATAGTTTGAAAAGCTATCTTATGTCCTTAATACGCCTATCCTCAAGAATGGTTGCGCATAATGCCTCTGAGGAAGACATTGCTACTTTTAGAAAGTGGCAAGATGATGCACAGTTGGCTCAATGCATCATGCTCGCATCCATGAGTAACGAGCTTCAGCGTCAGCATGAAACTATGAATGCTTCTACTATATTCCTGCACATCAAGTAGTTGATGGTGAGGAAAGTAGGACTGATAGATATCAGATATCTAAGGAGCTCTTCCGATCTAGAATGGGCAATGGCACTATAGTACAGGCAAAAAATTCTTAACATAATCAATTTGATTGATCAATTAGGACAACTGGTTTTGTCATGGATGGAGAGTTGAGCCAAGATTTGATCTTGCACTCACTCCCGGACTCCTTTCATAATTGTTGTGAATTTTTCATATGAACAAGCTAGATATCAGCCTCGCTGATTTGCTTAACATGTTGAAAAATGTTGAGAGTCACTTTCCAACCAAGAAAGACCAAGTCTTACTGGTAGGGGCCAAAGGATCTTCTGAAAAGAAGAACGATTCAAAGAAGGTAAATAGAAAGGCATAAACAAAGGATAATAAGAACAAAACTGATATGGATAGCAAAGGAGTTTGCTTCCACTGCAATAAGCCTGGACACTGGAAAGAAACTGCGAGAAGCATCTTGCAGAGGCTAACCAAAGAAGCTTGGTGAAGTTTCTACATAATATCGCTTTTTGTTCATGATTGAAATAAATTTTTTCTTTAAGTCAAGGTTCTACTTGGGTATTGGATACCGACTTTGGTTATCATAAATATAGATTTATGAAGGGACCAAATAGAAGTAGAAAGCTAAACAAATATAAGTAATCCTATATGCGGGACATGTAACAAAGGTTGCTACATTAGCCATAGAAACTTATAATTTAACAATGCCTACGGGCAAATCTATTAAGTCAATAAGTTGTTATTGTATTCCAGTTCTTGTTGAAAATATTATTTCCATTTTATTGTTGGACAATGAAATCTTTGGTATTATAATAAAGAACAATTGTTGTTCTATTTATAATAATAATGTTTTGTATAGAACCTAATATTACTTAATAA
Source organism: Panax quinquefolius (assembly GCA_020205615.1). Taxonomy (NCBI): domain Eukaryota; kingdom Viridiplantae; phylum Streptophyta; class Magnoliopsida; order Apiales; family Araliaceae; genus Panax; species Panax quinquefolius. The sequence goes on along the minus strand of JAINUW010000333.1, from coordinate 56,665 downwards.
ATTTTGTATACTTGACTTATATGAAAATAATTTTGCATATTGAACAAATTAGTATAAGAAAATGAGATGATCATTCAAAGAGTTGAATGTATGTATTTGTTGAAATACAAGTGTGAATTATTTGAAAGGTTCAAAGAATTCAGAAATGAAACAAATTGACAAAGTATTAAGATTCTTTGATTAGATCAAGGAATAAATACTTGTGCAATAAGTTTCTAGATCATCTCAAATAGTTTTCTCATAATGGACACATCCTGATACGCAATAATTGATTGATGTATCTGAAAGGAAAAATCGTACCTATTTGAACATGGTGCGATCCATAATGATTTTACCGACATTCCAGTATCCTTTTGGGATAATGTCCTAGAAATGGCTGCATATCTACGAAAAGGTAATCTCTAAATCCGGCCCAAGACTCCATACAAGTTATGGACAGGGAGGATTCCTAATCTTAAGTATGTTAAGATAAGGGGTTGTCCAACTTATATGAAACGCTTTCAAAGGATAAGCTTGGGACAAGATTTGACAAATACAGATTTGTGGGACATCCTAAAGTAAGTTTAGGGTAAATGTTCTATAATTCTACTTAGCAAAAGGTGTTTATTGCGAAACACGCTTCCTTCTAAGATAAAGGTGTTTATCAATGAAGGGGCTAGTGGGAGGATAATAGATCTTGAAAAGTTCAAGAACCACAAAACACTATAAGTCAAATAAGAGGAACCTATAGATAGACCTGTTGTACCACAACCGAATCGTAAATCTGGAATAGTACCGAAGATACCTAGGAGGTATGGATTCATCATAGATGATGATGATGAGGTACGCATCATAGAAGATGATGATCCAGTTACATACGATGAGTTAAGAGTTGTAGACACTCAGAGAAATTGATTGAAGCAATATTCTCAAAAATAGAACATTCGTTTTGATGAAACAAATCAAAAGAGTTTGATTTTATCAAAAATAAGAATGAACCTAGTGTGTACAAAAGAGTCAGTGGGAGCATCGTGACATTCCTAGTATTATATGTTGATATACTACGGATAAGGAATGACATACCAATGCTACAATCAGTAAAGATAAAGTTGTCTAAACATTCCTCCATGAATGGTTTGGGAAGAGTATCTTAATTGGGGATAAAATCTATATAGATAGATTTAAGAGGATGCTCGACTTAACCCAAGGAACGATATTCATTTGATGCTAAAGTCGCTTTAGCATGGCAAACTCCAAGAGATGTCTCATGTAGATGAGCTATGGAGTGTATCTCTCTTAATAGTCCCCACAGACTCTCGAAAAGAGAGGTCGCATGAGTGACTATCATGTATGCAATGAAATATACGAGACCGATGTGGATCACCATATTCGGAGAAGTTCACTATGAGTCGTTGAAAAACATCTTAAAGTGCTTAACCGCACTAAGGATGTGATCATATTCATGGTGGGTCTTAATTAAAACTAGAGGGCTTAATGACTCAAGTTTTTCGTAAAGACCAAGACGATAGAAAAATCCACTTTAAGGTAAAGGGTTACCTTGAATAAAGGGTGCGAAAGAATTGGAAAGGTTCCAAACAAACAAAAAGAGTTGTTGGTTTAGTGATAAAGACAAAGTATATAGCTATAAATGAAGTCGCAAGTTGATTGTTTGGATTAAAAGTTCATTACGTAACTAGAATAGTTCCTAAGTCTCATCTTGGATCTAAACATGTGTTGTGGCATTTTCATTTGATTATTAGAATCATTGAAAGATGGGAAATCACTATAGAGATAGTGGACTCTCATGAACAACATTACATATCCATTAACTAAAGCTTATCCAACAGCAGGATAATTGTCACTTAGAGAAGAAGAGTATGAGATACCATGACGATTGGCTTTAGTGCAAGTGGGAGATTGAAAGTAATATGCACACAAGCCAATCATGTTTGATGATAAAGCATATACTTTGTAATAATCTTATTTATTTATTAATAAAAAGTATTAATTTATTAAAGGCTTTTAATTATCTACATGATGTTTGTTTTATAATATGTGATAAACCCATAGTTTTAAGCAATGCTTTTAGAATAATGATGATGATCATTCTAATGAGATCTAAATTCTTAGAAAGCTTAAAACTAAAATAGTTCCCAATCATTGATTACTAAATTGGGGATTAGTGAATCCGGATAGATTGGTACATACGCTTAACACTCATTGGATGAGGATGATTGATCTCACGATCATTTGTGTGGAGACACTAAAGCAAGTATGTAGGTGCTTATTAGAGAATAAGTACAATCGAACGTGGCTCGCTAAGGAATACCTAATGGAGTTTTATTTTCCGTCAATAGAATTCTCAGTAGTGATAGTAGTACAAGTAATCCTTGGACTTGAGATCATCATAGTATCTTGTGTATGATGAGTTATACTTTGACTTATTCCTTAAGACCCGTAGGGTATATCAAAGGGTATGCTTGGGTATAATAAGTTGTACATGGAGATAATGTATGATCAATAAAGAATCTACCACTTCTAATAAAAGAAGAGAAATGTCCTATGTGATTCGATAAATGACAACCCAGTAGTCCTTGGCCAAGGCAGAATGAAATTAGAAAGGAGTTTCTAATTTGCATTATTTGGTGTTGTGCATTTAAGAGTCGAAATACATATAATTAAATAAAATAAGACTTGACAAAAATTCCATGTCTTATATTTAATTGGGACATTGTATGGTGGAAGGATTGAATTGTATTTGGTAACTATTTACTCAAAGGTTCTTTAATGATTAATGTTGAAATCTATATTATCTGGAAAGTCGTTGATCGCTAGGGAGGCTTATCCCTATTGTAGAATAAATATTATTTATTTAAATAAATTAATTGTTTAATTTATTTATTTAAATAAGATTAGAATTGTTCTAATTGATTTATTCACAACCTGTTTAATATGGAGAACCTAAAGGGTCACACCATAAAAGGAAGAATAATTATTTAAGAAGTTAATGGCATAATCGTAATAATATAAATTAAGTATATTTAATTTAATCTATGGTGATAGAATAAATTAAATAGTTTAATATTTATTATTTAATATTTTAGAAATATTAAATATAAATTAATAAGAGGAGTCTTATTAATATTATTACAATTATTATTATTTTAATTTCTAAAAGAGTTTAGGAATTAATTTAATATAAGTACTCTCATTTATTCCTAATTAGATTAGGAAGGAAAATTAGTTAAAGGAGTTTAATTAATTATCCCTAATAAGATTAGGGAGCTTAATTAATTAAAAGAATTTAATTAATTAAATAAATCCCAATTCCTTAATTGTTAAGGTGGGTTGCCCACATCTATAAATAAGAGGAGTCTTATTATGGGTGAATGGGTTGTTGACTTTTACAACGTAATAATTCCAATTTGTTGGAGAGTACGCCCTTTTTCTATAGAGATAGGAAAAACTAGGGTTTGAGCCATAAACACCCCTTCTTCTTGAATTCCTATTCTTCCTTGGTGGATCACCTCTAGAGGCTAAACATATGGGTGGCTAACGTTGATCAAAGGAAGGAACCAAACCCGGTGGATTCAAGTTGAACGTGAAAGGATTTGGAGGTGAACTTGTACCTGAGGAAGCTCGATCTTCAAGGGTATGATTCTCATTCGTTATCTTTTTCGTTTAATTAATAATTGTGCATAAAGGGTGATCCGGGTTTATGGTTTGTAAATTTTTTAAACTCTGATTTTTACTCGCTTCCGCTAATTTATGCAATTTGATTGCGCACATGAATATAACAAACCTAACAACCCTAACCCTAATTTGGAAACTAAACCCTAATTAGCAAATTTAATCCTAATTAGATTATCTTAACACCTAATCATGGGTAGTAAACTTCAATTAGGTACCAATAAACATCATTTAACAATCCTAATCATTAAAAACAAAACCCTAATCAAGATTAGTGAAGATTAGAGCATAATTAAGCTAGCAAACTAACCTAACTAGCTCACAAGTAGGTTAGGAGTCACCATACAAGTCCCTAGGCTGCACATGACATGCTTGTAACTCCCAAGCATGACAATAGTCATCAGATTAGATATTTGTGGAGGCAAGTTGCTTGAAAATTTCCAAAAAGCCAAGTTGAAGAATTCTATAAATAGGAACCTTTGGGCTGAGCAAACTCACGAAATTTCTAAACCATTATACACTTACTTACTTACCAAATCAAGCATGGGTGATAGCAACAACAAAATCATAAGTTAGAATCGAAAATCAATCAAAAAAAGGTTCAAACCCTAGTTCATAATTAGCTCTTTGATCCTTTGTTAATTTTTTTGTTTAGATGTTTAGAAGTATGTATTAGTATGTTAAACAGTATGTTAGATTGGTTGTAACGCCACGGAAAATCGAACATTTTTTTAAATTCTTTTAATAATGAATAAAATAATATTATTTATTATTATTATGTGTTGATAAGATGAATGTCGTTCTATAACCTAGAAATATTGGAATGTCGTAGTATTTTAACTACGTGAAAGAATTAAAGTGTTTGAATTTCTAAGACGAAAATAAAAGCTTTACGAGAAATTTTCTAAAAAATACTATTCATCGATTTCTGGTCGGGAATTATTTTTGAATTCTCGATAAATACGTAATGTTATAATATCAAGGCGATATTGATTATGTAATAATAATCTAAGTATGGAAAATGTAATATTTTGCATGTGGACCTAATTTGGGAACGTTAGGTTTATTAAGCGTTAAAAGGAAGAAAGTTGTGTTCGTATAGTGTGTATTCATTTTATGAAGGTAATGAATGTAAGTATAATACGACGTATTGTACTATTATGTATGAAGAATGTGATAACGTATATTACGAATTAATATACGAGCTAGCATACGAGAATTATATGTGGTGTATATATATTAAGATTCTTAATTAAAGGTAATAGACTTGTAGGATTATTAGCTTAATGGTAGAAGTCCAATAGAATGTGATACTCAAGCCCAAGTATTTGATAAATCATAAGTCCAATCTATTTATAGCATAAGCCCAACAAGAAATTAGCTTGATTAGTTAATAAGCCCTATGAGAAGCCATGATCCATGGAGCAAACCAAGTGAGAAAGTGGGTAGTCTTGATGGGCAAACATTATGTATGATGACCAAGTAATAGAAGTGGATAACAAGTAGACTTGGTGGTTAAGTTATGAATAGTAAGGAGGTGGGGGTTAAGGAGGTGGAATGTCCAATTGACTATAATGCCCTAGCTTTTGGTTGCCTAAGAATAGAGAAGCCTCACTTCATTTGTTGGTTGTTCAATTTCTCCCAACTCCTCTCAAAGATAACCAACTTATTTGGTAGAGTGAATAAGCCACTTAAACACTTATAAGCCACATCAACTTTTGCTAGATTTTCCAAATTGAATTGAAGTCATAGTCTTCAAGGGTAAGACTCATACTTTTTATCTTTATCTCTTCTATGACAGGATTGATAGAGAAGTGGGATTGTTTGATAATAACATATAATAAGTTATTAATGAATGAACTTAAGCCGAATAAGTTGAATAAGCTACTTGAACTCTAATAAGTTGATAGAATCATGAAGAACTTGTCATATGTTTGTCATATGATGTTTGTATGTTGAATATAGTATGAGAACATTGATTGATGGACTTATGTCCATGGTAAGTCATTAGCATGAGAATTTGTAGTTAATAAGTCGATTAAGTCATTTACTTATGAGAATAAGTCAGAACCTACTTTGATTATAAGTTGGTGTAATAAGTAACTTGTGATGTTCATATGTTGATTAAAATCCATATAGAATGATTAGTAATAAAGTTTTACCGGAATTCACACGATTGGACGATTATCGTCGAATTCGTGAAATTCTCGGAATGGAAGTCGTATTTTGTGTTTGAAGTCGGAAACGTTGGTTTTCGATGGAGACAAGTCATATTTGGCATTATAGAGTTGCGACTCAAAAATGACCGAATTCCGACTTAGAACGAAGAAACGAGCGTTGAACGTTCACGAACGTTTATCGTTTTCGTTAAAAATGAACTAATAGGTGAAATTTTAGCAAACGAAGTCAAATAGATAAAATTCTTGCTTGAACGCATAGAGGATGTAATTTGTGAACCGTAGGCTTTTGAACTAGCCAATTCGGACTTATAACGAAGAAGTTATGAGTCCGAGAGTTTCGTAAAATTTTCAAACTTTGCAAATTGTCTGAGGCACAGAGTTGGCGCCGTGGCGCCAACCCAAGGCCACATGAGTGGCGCTGCAGCTCCGTAACAGTGTCTGAGCACACTAATAACTCGTGCCGCAACGCGAGATAAAGAACAAAGTGTGGCGCCGCAGTGCCATGTCTGGATTCCAGGTACTGCTAACTCGCGCAGTAGTGCGAGATGAAGAGTAATGGGTGGCGCCGCAGTGCCAACCCTAGGCAATGAACAATAAAGAATAATTACAAGTATAGAATGAAATGGAACTTTATAGTAATGATCTAAGGCATAAACATGACATTGTTAGGACATTGTTAGACACTTACGTATGATGATTAAGAGTTAATAATCAAACGAAGATGAACGAAATGTGAATGACGTAATGAAAGCCGGAAACCCATAATAGTGGATCTAAGTCAGGATTTACATTGAGATGAAGGGTAAGATATAATAGTATACATACTTAATTATATATGACCTAATGTGGTACGTTATATGATCATGTATTGTAGAAACATAGAGACTTAAAGTGTACGTGTGTTAATCAGTAAGCAGACGTTGAAGGCAAGTATTCTAACCCTTGTTCTAGTTCAGTCTGGACAAGCTTTGTAATTCATGTATTCGTTCGCATGAAGTTTTAACGATGAAGTCTAAAGCCAATTCTTTCGGCTAGACTTATATTATAATTTTGTCAAGCATGATTAATGTTTATCGAGTTATATTGGTATGGTTTTCAATCAAAGACCAAGTATGCAAAAATGTTTTTATCGTTTAACGACAGGCATGTAAGGTTGCAACAACTTAAACGTATACACGTTTAATGAATGTAGTGTTGATCAATAGAGAGTACTATGGGCTGATCACCCAGAACTGCTCGTAAGCTATGCCGAATTTACGAACTTAGTATCGGATTGTCCTTTTTAAAAGAAATATTTCGTCTTTTTCCCCAGAAATATTTTTGTTCCCGAAAAATTTTAGTTTTCGTCTTGAAAATTCTTACTCGTTCAGTCTAGCTCGTAGTACTTGCTGAGCTAGTCATGTTCACTCTTGCTTGAACCATATGAACACAGCCAAGATTGAGCGGACCGAAGGCTTAGGCAAGGACAAGGGCAAGGCGAAGACGAACCCGTAGATTACTTATGTAATAGAATAGTTAAATGTCTGTAATATATAGAATATTATGACAAGAACAAACGAATGTGTTACAAAGAACCTGAGAATTGTAATATTATTTTGGATATATAGAAGTTATATTAGTCCTTTTGAGACTATTCAACTGAATGAATGAATGAATGGTAGTACCGTGTAACACCATCTGTCAGGTTGGAAGAGACCAGGATTTGGTGGCGTCGCAGGTTGGTATCAAAGAATTAGGTTATAAAACTTAAGGGGGAGATTAAAAACCTTAAGTCATAACCTTAAAAGAAGTCAAAGAAGTACAAGAAGAAAATAACCTTATAAAAATGCATTATGTTTATGTTATGTGTTTTTATTATTCTACTGATGTGTACTAATCAACTTAATTGTTTTGTGTAGATGTCAGGAGTAAACGGAATGTTTGTAGATGGTCAAGCCATTAGTGAAGAATCAGTGAACCAAATAGAGGTTTTACCGAACCCCATAGCAGTAGATCCGGAGGTGGTAGTTATTGAGTCTGGAGACTCAGATGATGCTGATTATATGTCAGTATTCGATGGGATGATAGAGGAGGAAGTAGAGACAATGTCCTTTAATCCAGTGGCTATAGTAGCGGAGATAGCTCCTGGGGGGTCGATGATGTCTCTTTTCATATCAGTATTAGATAGAAATATCCATTACTGTCGGGAGGTCAAGGAGCTGAAAGCAGAGCTTCAAATGGTTATAGAGGACAAGACTGATGTCGAGTCCATTTGGGAGCAGGAGCATGATGAACGAATTTTAGCGAAGGACAAAGTCCATGAGTTAAAGCATGAGGTCTTTGAGCTCAAAGAGGAGCTAAAGACCAAGATACAGAAGATAGGGAGGATGTCCTATATCTATAGGAGTTCTCATACAAATTTCCAGCAGCAGGTAGCTGGTTATCTTGTAGAGGTGGGGAAAACACGGCATACTATTAGCTATGATATTATTGTCGGTCTTGCCAAGGCAGATTTCAAGAATGCCTTGAGGCAGATGTAGACTAGTAGTAGTTAGAGTAGTATTTAAATATTTTGTAAGTAATAGTGACGTTAAGCCCTTTTTGTATAGTAAAGGGTAGTCTTTTGTAAATCCCAATTTTTAGAAAGCGATAGCAGGAAAGTAATGTAATCAGCTTAGGCTATGTATATTACCGATGTAGTATTATACGAAGAATGAATATAAGTCCTTTTTATGGAAATCAATGAGTAATGGATGTTGGAGTTATTGTTAATATTAATGATAACTAGTAAAGAAAGAATAATAACAAAATGTGTTTATTGTATCAGCAAAATGCTGCCAAGAAGAGTGCAACGTAACCAAGGAACGAACGTGAATCAACCGAAGGGAGGTCCGGTTAACCCGATGCATGAGTTTGTTAATTTAATAACAGTCGCATTTAATAGAACAGGGGCTAATATCCCCGTAAATCCAAGAGTAGCACGAGCTACTACCTTTAAGGATTTCAAGAGCGTGGGTCCGCCGGAGTTCAAAAGAACTACGGACCCTATCGAAGCCCAAACGTGGGTTAAGGAAATAGAGAAGGAATTTGTGATAGCAAATGTCGACGAGGCCCAGAAGGTTGCCTTTGCGACCTATATGATGAAGGGAGAGGCTAACTTTTGGTGGGAAGCTAATCAGGCTAGGGCGGGGATAGCGAATCTAACGTGGGATAGGTTCAAGGAGATATTCTTCGAGAACTACTTTCCCACGAGCATGCAAGGGAGGATGGAGATGCAGTTTTTGGAGTTGGAATAAGGGGACATGACGGTTCCCCAATACGCCGCTAAGTTTAATAAACTTGCAAGGTTCGCTCCACACCAAGTGGATACTGAGGTGAGGAAGGCGCGACGGTTCGAGTAGGGCTTGAAACCCTGGCTCTATAACCGCTTATCGGTGTTCCAAAGTATTTCTTTTGGGATCGGTTTAGAGAAGGCGATAATCGCCGAGGGTGGTAGTGAAGCTTTAAGTCAATACCACAAGGACAAGAAGAGCAAGGTTAAAGTAGACGGGAGAATAAAGATCGAGGGAGCCAGTGGTAGTGGCGAGGGTCAGAAGAGGAAGGTATTTAGCTCTGGGAATACCAGAGTGAAGCAAGGAGACCCGAAGAGAAGAATGGAGGCCTGCAAGACGTGTGGGAAGACTCACTTAGGAGTCTTTCTCAAGGGGAAGGCCGTCAGTTACAACTGTGGATAGGAGGGGAACATTGTACCTAATCGCCCAAGTCCAAAGAAGAACCATGGATGTTTTGTGTGTGGGTCAATGACCACATGGCAAAAGAACCGCCTCAAGAAGGGGACGACGGAACCGGGCACTAATAGCGTAAGTTAGCTATTGGGGGTCCAAATACAATAGGAGGTAGGCCGATGGGTCGTACCTTTAACATGAAAGTCCAAGATGCAGTCGCATCAGGGGATGTCGTCGCAGGTATTATTCCGATCAACGATATCAATGCTTACGTGCTATTTGATTCGGGTGCTACTTGTTCGTTTATAGCGTGCAATTTTACTAGACGATTAGGATTACTTCCCGAAAAGTTGCCTATACCTTTAAATATTAAGGTAGCGAACGAAGAAATAATTCGTGTGGAAGATGTTAATAAGAGTTGTTGTGTAGATATACAGGATTGTAAATTATCGGTATATTTGTTACCGATAAAGTTAGGAGAATTCGATATAATTCTCAGAATGTATTGGTTAGTAAACCATGGGGCAATTATAGATTGTCAAAAGAAATATGTGAACATTAAGACGTTAGAACAACCTCGGGTAGTATTTTACGGTAATAGATCACCGGGACGTTCGTGTTGTCTAACCATGACATAAACTAGGAAATTTCTGAGAAAGGGATGTGTAGGTTACCTGTGCCATGTTGTTGATACCTAGATAGTGGTAGCAACCATGGAACAAATACCTATAGTGAGAGAATTTGCCGATGTATTTCTGAGTGAATTGTCGGGTCTTTCGCCGGATAGGGAGACCGAGTTTGTGATAAACATTGTGCCAAGAGCGGCACCAATTTCCAGGGCACTGTATTGTATGGCACCAGTGGAGATGAAGGAGTTGATGGTGCAGTTGCAAGAACTGTTAGACCGAAAGTACCTTCAACCGATTGTTTCGCCATGGGGAGATCCGGCACTGTTTGTCAAGAAGAAGGACGGATCGTTAAGAGTGTGTATCTACTATCGAGAGTTAAACAAGTTAACGATAAAGAATAAATACCTATTGCCCAGGATCGATGATCTCTTTGATCAGTTGAAAGGGGCTAAGTATTTTTCTAAAATAGATTTAAGAATAGGGTATCATCAGTTGAAGGTTAGGAAGGAGGATTTACCAAAGACAACATTCAGGACTCGTTATGGTCATTACGAGTTTCTGGTGATGTCGTTTGGGTTGACAAATGCACCAGCTGCATTCATGGATATGATGAATAGAGTGTTCAAACAATATTTGGACAAGTTCGTCGTGGTGTTTATAGATGATATTCTAGTATATTCTAAGTCACCAGAAGATCATGCTGAACACCTAAGATTAGTGTTGGAGATACTTAGAAAGGAGAAGTTGTATGCGAAATTCACTAAGTGTGAATTTTGGTTGGAGAAGGTACAGTTTTTAGGTCATGTCATTGACCATGAGGGAATTTCAGTAGATCCAGCGAAGTTGGAAGCCGTGATGAATTGGAAACAGCCGAAAACGCCGTCTGAGGTGCGGAGTTTCCTAGGGTTAGCGGGTTACAATCGAAGATTCATCCAGGATTTTTTGAAGGTAGCTACTCCGTTGACTAACTTGATGAGGAAGACGGTGAAATACGCTTGGACTGACAAGTGCGAGGAAAGGTTGAGTGAGGCGCCTGTTTTATCATTGCCTGATGACACAGGAAATTTTGTAGTTTATAGCGATGCTACACATAGAGTACTTGGTTGCGTGTTCATGCAGCATGGCAAGGTCATTGCGTATGCATCTAGGTAGTTGAAGGATTATGAGAAAGTTTACCCTACTCATAATCTGGAACTGGCCGCAATAGTCTTTGCTCTAAAGATATGGAGAAATTATCTTTATGGAGAAAAATGTGAGATATACACGGACCACAAAAGTCTAAAATATATATTCACACAGAAGGAGTTGAATATGAGGCAGAGAAGATTGCTGGAGTTGATAGAGGATTACGACTATGAAATCCTGTATCACCCTGGAAAAGCTAATGTAGTTGCCGACGCCTAAAGTAGGAAGGGTCGGAAAAAGTTGTCTTTGTTAACGGCTCAAACTGAGTTGATAGCAGAGATGGCTAGGATGGAGTTGGAAGAGAAGCTTCCAAGTGAAGTTGGACAAATGCTGTTTGTGACGGAGATGCAATCGAGCATTGTAAGAATAGTTAAGGAGGTACAACTCAAAACTGATGAGTGTGACCGGATGAAGAAGCGGCTAGCTAATGAAAAAGATACTAAGTACAGTCTTGATAATGAGGGATTATTGAGATTTGAAGGAAGAATTTGGGTTACGAATGAGACGGAATTAAAGGAGCAGGTATTACAAGAGGCTCATAGTTCGAGGTTTTCGATTCATCCTGGTAGTACTAAGATGTATCAAGATCTTCGACAGAGTTTCTGGTGGCCGAACATGAAGAGAGAAATAGCAGAGTACTTGAATATGTGCTTGACTTGTCAGAGAGTTAAGGTCGAACATCAATGACCTAGTGGCTTGCTACAGTCATTAGAAATCCCGGAGTGGAAATGGGAGAATATCACGATAGATTTTGTGGTGGGACTTTCGACAACTCGGAAGGGGTATGATGCGATCTGGGTAATAGTAGACCGATTGACGAAGTCAGCTCACTTTTTACCAATTAGGGTTAAGTATAACTTAGATCAGTTAGCTAGACTCTATATTAAGGAAATAATCTTTAGACATGGGGTGCCAATATCAATTGTGTCAGATCATGACCCACGATTCACATCGAACTTTTGGAGAAGTCTACAAGAGAAGTTGGGAACGCAGTTGAATTTGAGTACAGCGTATCATCCACAAACAGATGGACAAAGCGAGAGGACAATTCAGACGTTAGAAGATATGCTGAGATCTTGCGTCATGGATTTCAAGGGTAGTTGGGATGATCATCTACCATTAGTGGAGTTTGCGTATAATAATAGTTATCATGCAAGCATATGTATGCCACCTTACGAAGCTTTGTATGGGAGGAAATGCAGAACGCCACTGTATTGGGATAAGGTAGGAGAACGCCGAATGTTGGGACCTGAATTGGTGCAACAGACATCGGACATTGTCAAGAAGATACAAATGCATATTCTAGCAGCTCAAGACAGACAGAAGAAGTTTACGGATCCGCATAGAGAGAATCGGGAGTTTGAAGTAGGTTCGTATGTATTCCTAAAAGTATCCCCCTAGAAAGGAAAGATACTTTTTGGGAAGAAGGGAAAGTTAAGTCCAAGGTTCATAGGACCTTTTGAGGTATTAAAGCGGGTAGGTGAGGTAGCTTATATGATAGCCTTACCTCCAGACCTAGAACGAATACAAAATGTATTTCACATATCAGTATTGCGTCCTTATAAGCCAGATTATAAGCACGTGATAGAGTATGAACCAATTCATATCGAAAAGGACTTAACGTACAAGGAAACGCCAATTCAAATTATCAATAGAAAAGAACAAGTTATGCGGAATAAAGTCATATCTTCGGTAAAGGTGATATGAAAGAACCACGATGCAGAAGAAGCAACGTGGGAGTTAAAAGAAATGATGAAAAAGAATTACCCTCAATTATTTGTGTAATTTTTTTATATAGCGAGATTCTGGGGACAGAATTCTTATAAGGGGGAGAGAATGTAATGCCCCGGAAAATCGAACCTTTTTGTAAATACTTTTAATAATGAATAAAATAATATTATTTATTATTATTACGTGTTGATAAGATAAATTTCGTTCTATAACCTAGAAACGTTGGAATGTCGTAGTATTTTAACTACATAAAAGAATTAAAGTGTTTGAATTTCTAAGACGAAAATAAAAGCTTTCTAAGAAATTTTCCGAAAACACTATTCATCAATTTCTGGTCGGAATTTTTTTTTGAATTTCCGAGAAATATGTAATGTTATAATATCAAGGCAATATTGATTATGTAATAATAATCTAAGTATGGAAAATGTAATATTTCGCATGTGGACCTAATTTGGGAACGTTGGGTTTATTAAGCGTTAAAGGAAGAAAGTTGTGTTCATATAGTGTGTATTCATTATATGAAGGTAATGAATGTAAGTATAATACGACGTATTGTACTATTATGTATGAAGAATGTGATAATATATATTACGAATTAATATACAAGCTAGCATACGAGAATTATACGTGGTGTATATATATTAAGATTCTTAATTAATGGTAATGGACTTGTAGGATTATTAGCTTAATGGTAGAAGTCCAATAGAATGTGATACTCAAGCCCAAGTGTTTGATAAATCATAAGTTCAATCTATTTGTAGTATAAGCCCAACAAGAAATTAGCTTGATTAGTTAACAAGCCCAATGAGAAGCCATGATCCATGGAGCAAACCAAGTGAGAAAGTGGGTAGTCTTGATGGGCAAACAATATGTGTGATGACCAAGTAATAGAAGTGGCTAGACAGTAGACTTGGAGGTTAAGTTATGAATAGTAAGGAGGTGGGGGTTAAGGAGGTGATTAAAGGAGGTGGAATGTCTAATTGACTATAATGCCCTAGCTTTTAGTTGCCTATAAATAGAGAAGCCTCACTTCATTTGTTGGTTTTTCAATTTCTCCCAACTCCTCTCAAAGATAAGCAACTTATTTGGTAGAGAGATTAAGCCACTTAAACACTTATAAGCCACTTCAACTTTTGCTAGATTTTTCAAAGTGAATTGAAGTCATAGTCTTCAAGGGTAAGACTCATACTTTTTATCTTTATCTCTTCTATGATTGGATTGATAAAGAAGTGGGATTGTTTGATAATAACATATATTAAGTTATTAATGAATGAACTTAAGCCGAATAAGTTGAATAAGCTACTTGAACTCTAATAAGTTGATTGAATCATGAAGAACTTGTCATATGTTTGTCATATGAGGTTAGTATGTTGAATATAGTATGAGAACATTGATTGAGGGACTTATGTCCATGGTAAGTCATTAGCATGAGAATTTATAGTTAATAAGTCGATTAAGTCATTGACTTATGAGAATAAGTCAGAACCTACTTTGATTATAAGTTCGTGTAATAAGTAACTTGTGATGTTTATATATTGATTAAAATCCATTTAGAATGATTAGTATTGAAGTTTTGCCGGAATTCACACGATTGGACGATTATAGTTGAATTCGTTAAATTCTCGGAATGGAAGTCGTATTTTGTGTTTGAAGTCTAAAATGTTGGTTTTCGATGGAGACAAGTCATATTTCGCATTAAAGAGTTGCGTACTCGAAAATGACCAAATTCTGACTTAGAACGAAGAAACGAGCGTTGAACGTTCACGAACGTTTATTGTTTTCATTAAAAATGAACTAATAGGTGAAATTTTAGCAACAGAAGTTAAATAGATAAAATTCTTGCATGAACGTATAGAGGATGTAATTTGTGAACCATAGGCTTTTAAACTAGCCAATTCGGACTTATAACGAAGAAGTTATGAGTCCGGGAGTTTCGTAAAATTTTCAAACTTTGCAAATTTTATGAGGCACGAGTTAGCCATGCGCCAACCCAACCCAAAACCAAATGAGTGGCGCCAAGCATCACCGTAATAACGATGTCTGAAAGCACATTGCTAACTCATGTATGACATGAGATAAATAACAAAGTGTAGGCAATATGCACCATGTCCGGATGCCGGTATTGCTAACTCAATAAAATATGAAGTTGAAGAAATAATGGGTGGCGCCCATGCCATACAACCCTAGGCAATGGACAGTAAAGAATAATTACAAGTACATAATGAAAGGGAACTTTATAGTAATGAACTAAGGCATAAACATGACATTGTTAGGACATTGTTAGACACTTACGTATGATGATTAAGAGTTAATAATCAAACGAAGATGAACGAAATGTGAATGACGTAATGAAAGCTGGAAACCCATTATAGTGGATCTAAGTCAGGATTTATATTGAGATTAAGGGTAAGATATAATAAAATACATACTTGATTATATATGACCTAATGTGGTACGTTATATGATCATGTATTGTAGAAACGTAGAGACTTAAAGTGTACTTGTGTTAATCAGTAAGCAAACATTGGAGGCAAGTATTCTAACCCTTGTTCCAGTTTAGTCTGGACAAGCTTTGTAATTCATGTATACTTTCGCATGAAGTTTTAACGATGAAGTCTAAAGCCAATTCTTTCGGCTAGACTTATATTATGATTTTGTCAAGCATGATTAATGTTTACCGAATTATATTGGTATGGTTTTCAATCAAAGACCAAGTATGCTAAAATGTTTTTGTCGTTTAACGACAGGCACGTGAGGTTGCCACAACTTAAACGTATACACGTTTAATGAATATAGTGTTGATCAACATAGAGTACTATGGGCTGATCACCCAGAAGTGCTCGTAAGTTATGCCGGACTTACAGACTTAGTGCCAGGTTGTCCTTTTCAAAAGAAATTATGAACTGCTCACAGTCGTGAGCCTTAGTTGATATTCTACTGAATATTGTTGTTGGAAAACGTTTGGAATGAAAAGAAGTGCTATTTTGAATTATTAATAGTACTTCGCAACTATTGTTCGATTCATCAAGATATATGAGTTCTATGTTTCAAGCATGTTGTTTATTAGAATTATAATACTTGCTGAGGTAGTCATGCTCACTCTTGCTTGAACCATATGAACACAACCAAGATCGAGCGGACCGAAGGCTCAGGCAAGGACAAGGGCAAGGCGAAGACGAACCCGTAGATTACTTATATAATAGAATAGTTGAATGTTTGTAATATATTGAATATTATGACAAGAACAAACAAATGAGTTACAAAGGACCTGGGAATTGTAATATTATTTTGGATATATAGAAGTTATATTAGTCCTTTTGAGACTATTCAATTCAATGAATGAATGAATGGTAGTACCATGTAGCACCATCTGTCGGGTTGGAAGAGACCCGGATTTGGGGGCGTCACATTGGTAGAACTTGTTTTTATAACATCTAGATGCCTTAATTAAGTGTTTTTAGAAATCCGGAAAATTTGAAAACCAAGTCTGACAGCCGAATGTCAAGGCTTGTAGATTCATATGTGTTTATGTTTAGGTCTGTTAATTATATGTTCTTTGTAACCTGTTAGTAGTTCTTTAATCTGGAAAAGAAAACAGGTTCATTAGAACCATAGATTTCAAGTTATAAGTGGTCAAAGTGCGTTGACCGTTCACGGTTTGTAGTTTTCTAGGTTACCCAGAAAACTCAAGAACAGTCGAACCGACTGCTTTGACCAAACTTTTTGATCACCTTCTGTTTGTTATTTTTGTAATGTTTTGTATTAGATTAACACCCTGACTAAACTGTTGCCCAGAAACTCAAGAACACCTACAGCGACACTTTCTGTCACTGAAGGGTTTTAGCGACAGACAGAAATTGATTTTCTAAAAATTAAATTATAAAAATTAAAAATAATTAATAAATAAATATAAATAAATACAAAAATAGTTTTAAAAATTATATTAAATAATTATAATTAATTTTTGATATTTTTACATAAATTTAATAAATATTTATTTTATTTAGATATTATTAAAGAAACTCATTACATGATTCTCATAACGAGTTTCTTATTACAAAGTATTCAAATAGACAATAATATAATCTAATCTAAACATGGACACTTCCCTTTATCTACTCTAGATGTTCCAGGGTTACCATCTAAAACTACAAAGGGAATAATTTGCAAGGGTGAGCTATGACATGCTCAACAAGTTTTGTATTTATAACAATATATGATTTGAAGAAATACAATAATTCAAATTTTGACTGATAGTTGTTACCATTTCACTATGGACTTGTATTTCTGTCTGTCACACAGACTTATAAATTTTATTTAGATATGAGATAGGGGATCAGCCTATTCAACATCTTAGGAGTATGCATCTCATCCTACCAGTGCTCAATTGCACCCAAATTAGTGTCAATATATATATATATATATATATATATATAACATCTTTTATTTTCGCAACCATGTTTTCTTACATATACAGATGTAAAGTTAGAATTCTTCGAATCTAGTTGAGTTCCTTGGGAACTATTTATCTGAGTGAGGGTATTAATAGCATGGACTGTTCATGTTTTTATTGATACTCTGGATTTCAGATAGATAGTTACTATCGATACAATAGTATAAATTCGCTTGGCATAGACTATACATCGGGCTGAGGGTATTGGTAATATGGAATGTTCATGTTATTATTGGCACTCTGAATTTTGGATAGATAGACTCTAGTCATAGATACAGTTCATATATCCAAGTAAGGGTATCCAAACACAGTAATAGTTCTCTTGAGTATAGATTAATGCATTATATTACTTCGTTGTAAACACCATATCGGATACCATGGGAGTATAGATATGGGGGCGTTACACCATATGGTACTCTGAGTGGTTTCCCACAAATAACAAACAAACAAGTTCTCGTCTCATCTACACTGCCATCACAGTGAGTTAGATCAGTTGCCAGTTTCGTATATACCTTCGCTCTCTGAAGGAATTGTTTAGCCTAGCTCCCATATGTCAACCATCAAAGGTTACGATTGTACCATAACCTAACTTATCTTAACTTATCCAAACCATTAAACTATAATGTTCTTTAAGTCAACTTCTTAATCTTTATGGCTTTCTGGCAGCTAAATGCCATACCTCAGGATTCATTCTTTATCGTCCAAGTCATACAGTCTTTTGTATACTCAGATCGATCATTCAAGTTAATCATGTCATTATCTTTAATTCAGTCTTTTACCATTCATGGTTTAATTATTGATCTTCATTATCTTACGGTCAAACCATACACTGGGTGTAGGTTCTATCCGCTTAGTATTTACGTACACTCAACCTTCACGTCGGTTAAAGTGTTCAACGCTTACATTTTATTCTAACATTCTCATCCGACTCACATTCGACTTTTGTTAATCTTCTTACCGTTTGCTACGGATTTCTTAATACCCTTCGTTATTCTTCCTTAATGTCGAAGCCATACAGTTCATGGTATGCTAAGACTAGTCATTCAACGCAACTGCGTTGCGTTCACAGTGTTATATGATCATGTATTGTAGAAACATAGAGACTTAAAGTGTATGTGTGTTAATCAGTGAGCAGACGTTGAAGGAAAGTATTCTAACCCTTGTTCTAGTTCAGTCTGGACAAGCTTTGTAATTAATGTATTCTTTCGCATGAAGTTTTAACGATGAAGTCTAAAGCCAATTCTTTCGGCTGGACTTATATTATGATTTTGTCAAGCATGATTAATGTTTATCGAGTTATATTTGTATGGTTTTCAATGAAAGACCAAGTATGCTAAAATGTTTTTATCGTTTAACGACAGGCACGTAAGGTTACCACAACTTAAACGTATACACGTTTAATGAATGTAGTGTTGATCAATATAGAGTACTATGGGCTGATCACCCAGAACTGCTCGTAAGCTATGCCGAACTTACGAACTTAGTGTCGGGTTGTCCTTTTCAAAAGAAATTATGATCTGCTCACAGACTTGAGCCTTAGTTGATATTCTACTGGATATTGTTGTTGGAAAACGTTTGGAATGAAAAGAAGTGTTATTTTGAATTATCAATAGTACTTCGTAACTATTGTTCAGTTACTAAAGATATATGAGTTCTATGTTTCAAGGATGTTGTTTATTAGAATTGTAGTACTTGCTGAGCTAGTCATGCTCACTCTTGCTTGAACCATATGAACACACCCAAGATCGAGCGGACCGAAGGCTTAGGCAAGGACAAGGGCAAGGCGAAGACGAACCCGTAGATTACTTATGTAATAGAATAGTTGAATGTCTGTAATATATTGAATATTATGACAAGAACAAACGAATGGGTTACAAAGAACTTGGGAATTGTAATATTATTTTGGATATATAGAAGTTATATTAGTCCTTTTGAGACTATTCAATTAAATGAATGAATGAATGGTAGTACCGTGTAACACCATCTGTCGGGTTGGAAGAGACCCGGATTTGGGGGCGTCACAGGTTGGTATCAAAGAATTAGGTTATAAAACTTAAGGGGGGATTAAAAACCTTAAGTCATAACCTTAAGAGAAGTCAAAGAAGTACAAGAAGAAAATAACCTTATAAAAATGCTTTATAATTATGTTATGTGTTTTTATTAGTCTACTGATGTGTACTAATCAACTTAATTGTTTTGTGTAGATGTCAGGAGTAAACGAAATGTTTGTAGATGGTCAAGCCATTAGTGAAGAATCGGTGAACCAAATAGAGGTTTTACCGAACCCCATAGCAGTAGATCCAGAGGTGGTAGTTATTGAGTCTAGAGACTCAGATGATGCTGATTATATGTCAGTATTCGATGGGATGATAGAGGAGGAAGTAAAGATAGTGTCCTTTAATCCAGTGGCTATAGCAGCGGAGATAGCTCCTGGGGGGTCGATGATGTCTCTTTTCATGTTAGTGTTGGATAGAAATATCCATTACTGTCAGGAGGTCAAGGAGCTGAAAGCAGAACTTTAAATGGTTATAGAGGACAAGACTGATGTCGAGTCCATTTGGGAGCAGGAGCATGATGAATGGATTTTAGTGAAGGACAAAGTCCATGAGTTAAAGCATGAGGTTTTTGAGCTCAAGGAGGAGCTAAAGACAAAGGTTCAGAAGATAGGGAGGATGTCCTATATCTATAAGAGTTCTCATACAAATTTCCAGCAGCAGATAGCTAGTTATCCTGTAGAGGTGGGGCAAATATGGCATACTATTAGCCGTGATATTATTGTCGGTCTTGCCAAGGAAGATTTTGAGAATGCCTTGAGGCAGATGTAGACTAGTAGTAGTTAGAGTAGTATTTAAATATTTTGTAAGTAGTAGTGACGTAAAGCCCTTTTTGTATAGTAAAGGGTAGTCTTTTGCAAATCCCAATTTTTGGAAAGCGATAGCGGGAAAGTAATGTAATCAGCTTAGGCTGTGTATATAACCGATGTAGTATTATACTACGAAGAATGAATATAAGTCCTTTTTACGGAAATCAATGAGTAATGGATGTTGGAGTTATTGTTAATATTAATGATAACTAATAAAGAAAGAATAATAACGAAATGTGTTTATGGTATCAGCAAAATGCCGCCAAGAAGAGTGCAACATAACCAAGGAACGAACGTGAATCAACTGGAGGGAGGTCGGGTTAACCCGATGCAGGAGTTTGTTAATTTAATAACAGCCGCATTTAATAGAACATGGGCTAATATCCCCGTAAATCCAAGAGTAACACGAGCTACTACCTTTAAAGATTTCAAGAGCGTGGGTTCGCCGGAGTTCAAAAAAACTACAGACCCTATCGAAGCCCAAATGTGGGTTAAGGAAATAGAGAAGGCATTTATGATAGAAAATGTCGACGAGGCCTAGAAGGTTGCCTTTGCGACCTATATGATGAAGGGAGAGGCCAACTTTTGGTGGGAAGCCACTCAGGCTAGGGCCGGGATAGCGAATCTTACATGGGATAGGTTCAAGGAGATATTCTTCGAGAAGTACTTTCCCACGAGCATGCAAGGGAGGATGGAGATGCGGTTTTTGGAGTTGAAACAAGGGGACATGACGGTTCCCCAATACGCTGCCAAGTCTAATGAACTAGCAAGGTTCGCTCCACACCAAGTGGATACTGAGGTGAGGAAGGTGCGACGGTTCGAGCAGGGCTTGAAACCCCTATAACTGCATATCGGTGTTCCAAAGTATTTCTTTTGGGACCGTTTTAGAGAAGGCGATAATCGCCGAGGGTGGTAGTGAAGCTTTAAGTCAATACCACAAGGACAAGAAGAGCACGGTTAAAGTAGACGGGAGAGTAAAGATCGAGGGAGTCAGTGGTAGTGGCGAGGGTCAGAAGAGGAAGGTATTTAGCTCTGGGAATACCGGAGTGAAGCAAGGAGACCCGAAAAGAAGAATAGAATGAAGGCCTGCAAGACGTGTGGGAAAACTCACTTAGGAGTCTTTCTCAAGGGGAAGGTCGTCTGTTAAACCTGTGGATAGGAGGGGCACATTGTACCTAACTGTCCAAGTCCAAAGAAGAACCATGGATGTTTTGTGTGTGGGTTAACTGACCACATGGAAAAGAACTGCCCGAAGAAGGGGACGGACGGGAACCGGGGCACTAATAGCTGTAAGTTAGCTATTGGGGGTCCAGCTCAGCCGGGTAGGCCGATGGGTCGTACCTTTAATATGAAAGTCGAAGATGCAGTCACATCAAGGGATGTCATCGCAGGTATTATTTCGATCAACGATATCAATGCTTACATGCTATTTGATTAAAAGCTTTACTTGTTCGCTTTATAGCGTGCAATTTTTGCTGAAGATTATTAGGATTACTTCCCGAAAATTTGCCTATACCTTTAAATATTAAGGTAGTGAACGAAGAGATAATTCCTGTGGAAGATGTTCATAAGAGTTGTTGTGTAGATATACAGGGTTGTAAATTATCGGTATATTTGTTACCGATAAAGGTAGGAGAATTTGATATAATTCTCATAATGTATTGGTTAGTAAACTATGGGGCAATTATAGATTTTCAAAAGAAATGTGTGAAGATTAAGACATTAGAACAACCTCGGGTAGTATTTTACGGTAATAGATCACCGGGACATTCATGTTGTCTAACCATAATATAAACTAGGAAATTTCTGAGAAAGGGATGTGTAGGTTACCTGTGCCATGTTGTTGATACCCAGAGAGTGGTAGCAACCATGGAACAAATACCTATAGTGAGAGAATTTGCCGATGTATTTTCGAGTGAATTGCCGGGTCTTCCGCCGGATAGGGAGACCGAGTTTGTGATAGACATTGTGCCAGGAGCGGCACCAGTTTCCAGGACACTGTATCGTATGGCGCCAGTGGAGATGAAGGAGTTGATGGTGCAGTTGCAAGAACTGTTAGACCAAAAGTACCTTTAACCGAGTGTTTCGCCATGGGAAGCATCGGTACTGTTTGTCAAGAAGAAGGACGGATCGTTAAGAGTGTATATCGACTATCGAGAGTTGAACAAGTTAACGATAAAGAATAAATACCTATTGCCCAGGATCGATGATCTCTTTGATCAGTTGAAAGGGGCTAAGTATTTTTCTAAAATAGATTTAAGAACGGGGTATCATCAGTTGAAGGATAGGAAGGAGGATTTACCAAAGAACATTCAGGACTCGTTATGGTCATTACGAGTTTCTGGTGATGTCGTTTGGGTTGACAAATGCACCAGCTGCATTCATGGATATGATGAATAGAGTGTTCAAATAATATTTGGACAAGTTCGTCGTGGTGTTTATAGATGATATTCTAGTCTATTCTAAGACGCTAGAAGATCATGCTGAACACCTAAGATTAGTGTTGGAGACACTTAGAAAGGAGAAGTTGTATGCAAAATTCACTAAGTGTGAATTTTGGTTGGAGAAGGTACAGTTTTTAGGTCATGTCATTGACCATGAGGGAATTTCAGTAGATCCAACGAAGGTGGAAGCCGTGATGAATTGGAAACAGCCAAAAACGCCGACTGAGGTGCGGAGTTTCCTAGGGTTAGCGGGTTACTATCGAAGATTCATCCAGGATTTTTCGAAGGTAGCTACTCCGTCGACTAACTTGACGAGGAAGACGGTGAAGTACACTTGGACCGACAAGTGCGAGGACAGTTTTCAAGAACTGAAGAAAAGGTTGAGTGAGGCGCCTATTTTGTCATTGCCTGATGATAAAGGAAATTTTGTAGTTTATAGCGATGCTTCGTATAGAGGACTTGGTTGCGTGCTCATGCATCATGGCAAGGTCATTGCGTATGCATCTAGGCAGTTGAAGGATTATGAGAAAGTTTACCCTACTCATGATCTGGAACTGGCCGCAATAGTCTTTGCTCTAAAGATATGGAGACATTATCTTTATGGAGAAAAATGTGAGATATACACGGACCACAAAAGTCTAAATTATATCTTCACACAGAAGGAGTTGAATATGAGACAGAGAAGATGGCTGGAGTTGATAAAGGATTACGACTGTGAAATCCTATATCACCCTGGAAAAGCCAATGTAGTTGCCGACGCCTTAAGTAGGAAGGGTCGGAAAAAGTTGTCTTTGTTAACAGCTCAAACTGAGTTGATAGCAGAGATGGCTAGGTTGGAGTTGGAAGTGAAGCTTCCAAGTGAAGTAAGACAAATGCTGTTTGCGACGGTGATGCAATCGACCATTGTAGGAAAAGTTAAGGAGGTACAACTAAAAACTGATGAGTGTGACCGGATGAAGAAGTGGCTAGCCAATGAAAAAGATACTAAGTACAGTCTTGATAATGAGGGATTATTGAGATTTGAAGGAAGAATTTGGGTTCTGAATGAGATGGAATTAAAGGAGCAGGTATTACAAGAGGCTCATAGTTCGAGGTTTTCGATTCATCCTGGTAGCACTAAGATGTATCAAGATCTTCGACAGAGTTTCTGGTGGCCAAACATGAAGAGAGAAATAGCAGAGTACGTGAATAGGTGCTTGACTTGTTAGAGAGTTAAGGTCGAACATCAACGACCTAGTGGCTTGCTACAGTCATTAGAAATCCCGGAGTGGAAATGGGAGAATATCACGATGGATTTTGTGGTAGGACTTTGGACTACTCAGAAGGGGTATGATGCGATCTGGGTAATAGTAGACCGATTGACGAAGTCGGCTCACTTTTTACCAATTAGGGTTAAGTATAACTTAGATCAGTTAGCTAGACTCTATATTAAGGAAATAATCTCTAGACATGGGGTGCCAATATCGATTGTGTCAGATCGTGATCCACGATTCACATCGAACTTTTGGAGAAGTCTACAAGAGCAGTTGGGAACGCAGTTAAATTTGAGTACAGCGTATCATCCACAAACAGATGGACAAAGCGAGAGGACAATTCAGACGTTAGAAGATATGCTGAGATCTTGCGTCATGGATTTCAAGGGTAGTTGGGATGATCATCTACCATTAGTGGAGTTTGCGTATAATAATAGTTATCATGCAAGCATAGGTATGCCACCTTACGAAGCTTTGTATGGGAGGAAATGCAGAACGCCACTGTATTGGGATGAGGTAGGAGAACGACGAATGTTGGGACCAGAATTGGTGCAACAGACATCAGACATTGTTAAGAAGATACAAATGTGTCTTCTAGCAGCTCAAGACAGACAGAAGAAGTTTACGGATCCGCAGAGAGAGAATCGGGAGTTTGAAGTAGGTTCGTATGTATTTCTAAAAGTATCCCCCTAGAAAAGAAAGACACTTTTTGGGAAGAAGGGAAAGTTAAGTCCAAGGTTCATAGGACCTTTTGAGGTATTAAAGCGGGTAGGTGAGGTAGCTTATATGATAGCTTACCTCCAGACCTAGAACGAATACATAATGTATTTCACGTATCGGTATTGCATCCTTATAAGCCAGATTATAAGCACGTGATAGAGTATGAACCAATTCATATCGAAATGGACTTAACGTACGAGGAAACGCCGATTCAAATTGTCGATAGAAAAGAACAAGTTATGCAGAATAAATTCATATCTTCGGTAAAGGTGATATGGAAGAACAACGATGCAGAAGAAGCAACGTGGGAGTTAGAAGAAATGATGAAAAAGAATTACCATCA
Organism: Panax quinquefolius; assembly: GCA_020205615.1. Taxonomy (NCBI): domain Eukaryota; kingdom Viridiplantae; phylum Streptophyta; class Magnoliopsida; order Apiales; family Araliaceae; genus Panax; species Panax quinquefolius. The sequence goes on along the minus strand of JAINUW010000333.1, from coordinate 31,491 downwards.
ATTATTTGTGTAATTTTTTTTATATAGCGAGATTCTGGGGACAAAATTCTTATAAGGGGGAGAGAATGTAACGCCCCGGAAAATTGAACCTTTTTATAAATACTTTTAATAATGAATAAAATAATATTATTTATTATTATTACGTGTTGATAAGATGAATGTCGTTTTATAACCTAGAAATGTTGGAATGTCGTAGTATTTTAACTACATAAAAGAATTAAAGTGTTTGAATTTCTAAGACGAAAATAAAAGCTTTCTGAGAAATTTTCCGAAAACACTATTCATCGATTTCTGGTCGGGAATTATTTTTGAATTTCCGAGAAATACGTAATGTTATAATATCAAGGCAATATTGATTACGTAATAATAATCTAAGTATGGAAAACGTAATATTTCGCATGTGGACCTAATTTGGGAACGTTAGGTTTATTAAGCGTTAAAGGAAGAAAGTTGTGTTCGTATAATATGTATTCATTATATGAAGGTAATGAATGTAAGTATAATACGACGTATTGTACTATTATGTATGAAGAATGTGATAATGTATATTACGAATTAATATACAAGCTAGCATACGAGAATTATACTTGGTGTATATATATTAAGATTCTTAATTAAAGGTAATGGACTTATAGGATTATTAGCTTAATCTTAGAAGTCCAATAGAATGTTATACTCAAGCCCAAATGTTTGATAAATCATAAGACCAATCTATTTGTAGCATAAGCCCAACAAGAAATCATCTTGATTAGTTAACAAGCCCAATGAGAAGCCATGATCCATGGAGCAAACCAAGTGAGAAAGTGGGTAGTCTTGATGGGCAAACATTATGTGTGTTGACCAAGTAATAGAAGTGGCTAGACAGTAGACTTGGAGGTTAAGTTATGAATAGTAAGGAGGTGGAGGTTAAGGAGGTGATTAAAGGAGGTGGAATGTCTAATTGACTATAATGCCCTAGCTTTTGGTTGCCTATAAATAGAGAAGCCTCACTTCATTTGATGGTTGTTCAATTTCTCCTAACTCCTCTCAAAGATAATCAACTTATTTGGTAGAGAGGATAAGCCACTTAAACACTTATAAGCCACTTCAACTTTTGCTAGATTTTCCAAATTGAATTTAAGTCATAGTCTTCAAGGGTAAGACTCATACTTTTTATCTTTATCTCTTCTATGATTGGATTGATAGAGAAGTGGGATTGTTTGATAATAACATATAATAAGTTATTAATGAATGAACTTAAGCCGAATAAGTTGAATAAGCAACTTGAACTCTAATAAGTTGATAGAATCATGAAGAACTTGTCATATGTTTGTTATATGATGTTAGTATGTTGAATATAGTATGAGAACATTGATTGAGGGACTTATGTCCATGGTAAGTCATTAGCATGAGAATTTGTAGTTAATAAGTCGATTAAGTCATTGACTTATGAGAATAAGTTAGAACCTACTTTGATTATAAGTTGCTGTAATAAGTAACTTGTGATGTTCATATGTTGATTAAAATCCATTTAGAATGATTAGTAATGAAGTTTTGCCGGAATTCACACGATTGGACGATTATAGTCGAATTCGTTAAATTCTCGGAATGGAAGTCGTATTTTGTGTTTGAAGTCAAAAATGTTGGTTTTCGATGGAGACAAGTCATATTTGGCATTATAGAGTTGCGAACTCGAAAATGATCGAATTCTGACTTAGAATGAAGAAACGAGCGTTGAACGTTCACGAACGTTTATCGTTTTTGTTAAAAATGAACTAATAGGTGAAATTTTAGAAAACAAAGTCAAATAGATAAAATTCTTGCATGAACGCATAGAGGATGTAATTTGTGAACCATAGGCTTTTGAACGAGCCAATTCAGACTTATAACGAAGAAGTTATGAGTCCGGGAGTTTCGTAAAATTTTCAAACTTTGCAAATTTTCTGAGGCACAGAGTTGGCGCCGCGGCGCCAACCCAAGGCCAAATGAATCGTGCCGCAGCACCATAACAGTGTCTGAGCACAATGCTAATTCACACCGCAGCGCGAGATAAATAACAAAGTGTGGCCAAGCAATGCACCATGTCCTAAGTTGTCATCGCTAACTCAGACCGCAATCACGAGAAGTTGAAGAGTAATAATGGGTAATAAATACCAACCCTAGGCAATGGACGAAAGAATAATTACAAGTACAGAATGAAAGGGAACTTTATAGTAATGAACTAAGGCATAAACATGACATTGTTAGGACATTATTAGACACTTACGTATGATGATTAAGAGTTAATAATCAAACGAAGATGAACGAAATGTGAATGACATAATGAAAGCCGGAAACCCATAATAGTGGATCTAAGTCAGGATTTACATTGAGATGAAAGGTAAGATATAATAGTATACATACTTGATTATATATGACCTAATGTGGTACGTTATATGATCATGTATTATAGAAACGTAGAGACTTAAAGTGTACGTGTGTTAATCGATGAAGCGTAGCGTTGAAGGCAAGTATTCTAACCCTTGTTCCAGCTTCACCGGACAAGCTTTGTAATTCATGTATTCTTTCGCATGAAGTTTTAACGATGAAGTCTAAAGCCAATTCTTTCGGCTAGACTTATATTATGATTTTGTCAAGCATGATTAATGTTTACCAAGTTATATTGGTATGTTTTCAATCAAAGACCAATTATGCTAAAATGTTTTTGTCGTTTAACGACAGGCACGTGAGGTTGCCACAACTTAAACGTATACACGTTTCATGAATGTAGTGTTGATCAACATAGAGTACTATGGGATGATCACCCAGAAGTGCTCGTAAGTTATGCCGGACTTACGGACTTAGTGCCGGGTTGTCTTTTTCAAAATAAATTATGAACTGCTCACAGTCATGAGCCTTAATTGATATTCTACTGAATATTGTTGTTGGAAAACGTTTAGAATGAAAAGAAGTGCTATTTTGAATTATCAATAGTACTTCGTAACTATTGTTCAGTTACTGAAGATATATGACTTCTATGTTTCAAGCATGTTGTTTATTAGAATTATAATACTTGCTGAGGTAGTCATGCTCACTCTTGCTTGAACCATATGAACACAACCAAGATCGAAAGCGGATCAAGGCTCGAAAAGAGGACAAGGGCAAGCGAAGATTTAACCCGTAGATTACTTATGTAATAGAATAGTTGAATGTCTGTAATATATTGAATATTATGACAAGAACAAAAGAATGGGTTACAAAGAACTTGGGAATTGTAATATTATTTTGGATATATAGAAGTTATATTAGTCCTTTTGAGACTATTCAATTAAATGAATGAATGAATGGTAGTCTTAGTATAGCACATTCATCCGGGTTGGAAGAGACCCGGTTTGGGGGGCCACATCAAGCGAACATGTTTTTATAACATCTAGATGCCTTAATTAAGTGTTCTTAGAAATCTGGAAAATTTGAAAACCAAGTCTGACAGCCGAATGTCAGGGCTTGTAGAATCACATGTGTTTATGTTTAGGTCTGTTAATTATATGTTATTTCTAGCCTGTTAGTAGTTCTTTAATCTGGAAAAGAAAACAGGTTCATTAGAACCATAGATTTCAAGTTATAAGTGGTCAAAGTCGTTGACTGTTTCACGGATTGTAGTTTTCTAGGTTACCTGTAAAAACTCAAAGAAACGATCAAACCGAATGCGCTTTGACCAAACATTTTGATCACCTTCTGTTTGTTATTTTTGTAATGTTTTGTATTAGATTAACACCCTGACTAAACTGTTGCCCAAAAACTCAAGAACACCTGCAGCGGCACTTTCTGTCACTGAAGGGCTTTAGCGACAGACATAAATTGATTTTCTAAGAATTAAATTATAAAAATTAAAAATAATTAATAAATAATAAATAAATATAAATAAATTAAAAAATAGTTTTAAAAATTATATTAAATAATTATAATTAATTTTTGATATTTTTACATAAATTTAATAAATATTTATTTTATTTAGATATTATTAATAATTAATTTAATAATAAAATAATTAGAATAATTATTTATAAATACTAAATAATTATTGAAAAATAATATTAATGATATAAAAACCTAATAAATGATTATAAATTATTTAAAAATAATAAACAATGTTTTTGTAAAATTTTAAGTAAATATTAATTACCTAAAATAGAAATAAATGATTCAAAATCATTTAAAGGATAAATAAATGTTTTAAAAATATTTTAAAACTTCTAAAATTATTATAAAGGATAAATAAATTATCTAAAAATATACTAAATTTTATACATAAAATTTAGTCCCTTTATCAACTTAGTTAATATTCGGTAAAGACTTTGAACATCGAAACCTTATCGAATCTAACTCAATCTTATATAAATGTTATATTTGAGTATTGTTATTAATACTAACGTGTTAGATTTATATATATGAACATCATAGGTATTTATTTAACGAATTCAGTAGCATAACTTGACTGATCTACACTCAGGCAAGTTCTTCTTAACCCTTAAACTACTTATGCAAATTTTCTTAAACCTATTTACTCGTTGAACAAAATTTTTATCTTGATATGCTGTTGATATAATATACTACACCTACATTTGAATTACCTCTTATTGTAAGGTTATTGCTATAATTTTAGCATAACTAAGAAATTAATTATTTATTCATATTGATTGTTAAGCTTAAATGGTTGTGTCAAACCAAATTGTTTGGTAAGACATCCTATTCTGAAGTTGGGTATCCCATATGGGATCTTTCTGATCGATAATATATTGACACTAATTTGGGTGACAATTGAGCCTTTGGTAGGATGAGATCATACTCTAAGATGTTGAATAGGTTGATCCCTATCTCATATCTAAACAAAATTTATAAAATTGAATTGGTAGAATTTGTAATAAGAAACTCAGTGAAATGAGAATCATGTAATGAGTTTCTTATTACAAAGTATTCAAATGTATAATAATATAATCTAATCTAAACAGGAGACTTCCATTTATTCACTTAGATGTTCCAAGGTTACCATCTAAAACCGCAAAGAATAATTTGCAAGGGTGTGAGCTATACACGCCAAAAGAAGTTTTCATTTATAACAATATATGATTCAAGAAATACAATAATTCAAATTTCGACGATAGTTGTTACCATTTCACTAAGAATTTGTATTTCTTATGACAATCATATATATAAATTTTGTTTAGATACTGAGATAGGGGATCACCTTTTATTCAACATCTTAGGAGTATGCATCTCATCCTACCAGTGATCAATTGCACCCAAATTAGTGTCAATATATATATATATATATATATATAACATCTTTTATTTTCGCAACCGTGTTTTCTTACATATATAGATGTAAAGTTAGAATTCTTCGAATCTAGTTGAGATCCTTGGGAACTATTTATCTGAGTGAGGGTATTAATAGCATGGACTGTTCATGTTTTTATTGATACTCTAGATTTCGGATAGATAGTTGCTATCGATACAATAGTATAAATTCACTTGGCATAGACTATACATCGGGCTGAGGGTATTGGTAATATGGAATGTTCATGTTATTATTGGTACTCTGAATTTTGGATAGATAGACTCTAGTCATAGATACAGTTCATATATTCAAGTGAGGGTATCCAAACACAGTAATAGTTCTCTTGAGTATAGATTTAAATGCATTATATTACTTCGTTGTAAACACCATATCGGATACCATGGGAGTATAGATATGGGGGCATTACACCATATGGTACTCTGAGTGGTTTCCCACAAATAACCAACAAACATGTTCTCATCTCATCTACACTGCCAACACAGTGAGTTAGATCGGTTGCCAGTTTCGTATATACCTTCGCTCTCTGAAGGAATTGTTTAGCCCAACTCCCATATGTCAACCATCAAAGGTTACGATTGTACCACGGCCTAACTTATCTTAATTTATCCAAACCATTAAACTATAACGTTCTTTAAGTCAACTTCTTAATACTTATGGCTTTCTGGCAGCTAAATGCCATACCTCAGGATTCATTCTTTTATCGTCCAAGTCATACAATCTTTTGTATACTCAGATCGATCATTCAAGTTAATCATTAACTTGGCTTCTTTACGTTAATGTCATTATCTTTAATTCAGCCTTTTACCATTCATGGTTTAATCATTGATCTTCATTATCTTACGGTCAAACCATACACTGGGTGTAGGTTCTATCCGCTTAGTATTTGCATAAACTCAACCTTCACGTCGGTTAAAGTGTTCAACACTTACATTTTATTTTAACATTTTCATCCGACTCACATTCGACTTTCGTTAATCTTCTTACCATTTGCTATGGCTTTCTTAATACCCTTCGTTATTCTTCCTTAATGTCGAAGCCATACAGTTCACGGTATGCTAGGACCGGTCATTCAACGCAACTGCGTTGCGTTCACAGTGTTATATGATCATGTATTGTAGAAATATAGAGACTTAAAGTGTATGTGTGTTAATCAGTAAGCAGACGTTGAAGGCAAGTATTCTAACCCTTGTTCTAGTTCAGTCTGGACAAGCTTTGTAATTCATGTATTCTTTCGCATGAAGTTTTAACGATGAAGTCTAAAGCCAATTCTTTCGGCTAGACTTATATTATGATTTTGTCAAGCATGATTAATGTTTACCGAGTTATATTGGTATGGTTTTCAATCAAAGACCAAGTATGCTAAAATGTTTTTATCATTTAACGACAGGCACGTAAGGTTGCCACAACTTAAACGTATACACGTTTAATGAATGTAGTGTTGATCAATATAGAGTACTATGGGCTGATCACCCTGAACTGCTCGTAAGCTATGCCGGACTTACGAACTTAGTGTCGGGTTGTCTTTTTCAAAAGAAATATTTCGTCTTTTTCCCCAGAAATATTTTTGTTCCCGAAATTTGTTTATTTTCGTCTTAAAAATTCTTACTCGTTCAGTTTAGCTCGTAGCCAGAATCCTCCTGAATTATAATCATCCTAGGTTCTAGAACGATTAATAAACACATAAAACATAATATTATTAATAAAAATTCATTTTATTAATAACTAATTCTTTAAACTTAAATACTGAACAATCCGAATTCTCCGAGTTGTTACAGTTTCACCCATGATATAGCCATGTCATACTCCTTTTAGCCTGTGGAGTGTATAAATGATGCATCTTGGTCAGCTTTCCTGGCAGGGATAGGAGATTCGTTTGCTATATTACCGTGTTCAGGGCTTAGCTCACCCTACAGCTTCATTACTCATGCTCCGGGCATGGATTATCTCCCTCTAGCTGGTTTGAGGGGCATGATTACATACCACCCACTAGCCGTGATGTGTCAGTTTGACCAGTTCCAGGACTTCCATCCTTTTGAGGGGGCATTGAGTCAGCGTTTAGCTTCTTGCCACTTATTAGAAGAGGATAGATCCAGGTTGTATGCCTGTTGGGATTAGCGTGAGCTAGCTGAGTTTTCTGTCAGCCATCCGGGTTGTTCTGTAGAGTATTCCGCATAGATGAAGACAGAGACTGCATCAGCTGTGGTAGTATCCATAGTGCAGGGGGTTGATTTCGACGATGAAGAGCTTGTGGAGGAGATTGATATTCCCATCGAGGAGGATTTAACTACTGGGTTACCAGCATTTGTGATGGATTCTCCCACTATGAGTACTACTATGATTCAGCATTCAGCACGGTATCTAGAGCAGAGTCTACATCTGATGACCTTTGAGAGAGATCAGGCTAGGGCCTTGATGTTGACAGCAGAGCATTCCCATTGAGAGACGAGGCCAGATCAGCCAGGGATGCATTGATTGTAGAGCGGGATGCTGCCCTATCTGCCCGGGATGTGGTCGTCGTAGACAGTACTTCAGTGAGATCCCTTACGACTGACATCCTTATCGATATGAGTGCATACATTGATGAGCATCATGCAATCATGCAGTTGGCCTCAGATCTGCTAGCTCGTGTAGATACGATTGGGTAGGAGCTTGTAGCGTTACCTCCTTCTTCGGAGAGGGATGCTATGTTAGATCTGATAGTCCGCAACACACAAATCCGTAGATAGACTTTTATTTTCCTGCACAGACTAACTTAGCCATTTTGTCCTGTACAACACATATGTATATCTCAAACAGTATTATATATGGTAGGGAAATATATTTTGATTCAGTTCCCTTTTAATTGTGCCTTGATACTTGCTTGATATTTTCTTGTTTCTTTAGGGCTTGTGATCTTGATGCATTCTGAACTCATCCTTGATGTGTGGACATTGAGACGTCATAGGATCTTCCATAATAGATCATTGATCTGTGTGTATCCCTACCATCTTTGGTGTTTTGGGATTGGTTTCTATATATAGATGTGGAGAGGAGTGTGGCTTTTCCTCTTTGAGATTGATCGCACCACAGATGGTCGTCAGTACTCCTATTTAGGAGGAGCCCAATTAGTTCCATCTCATATGGATTGGTGTTGCTCTTTGAGGCACTACCGCAGCTTAGATGGTCGCCGAATCTCCTATTTTTGAGGAGAGGTTAGGTAGTTCCATCCCTTTGGTCTGAAGCCGATGAAATGTGGTGGATTGAATTTTGATCCCAGTATTATGTGACAAGTTTTTATATTTTGGTAGGGGGTTAGACCGAACCATAAATGGCTACCTACGTACTCCTATTGAAGAGAAGATCAAGTTTGCATAGTTTAAACCTGGTGTAAGAGGTTCAACGCTGAATGTGAAGGGTGTAGGAATGTTTTTGTTGTTTTTGTTTATGTAGAGAAAGGGTAGAGTGTTTTTGTTTTTTTATTGCAGAGAAAGGGCATAAATGTTTTTGTTTTTTTTATTGTGACTGGGCCATATAGAACATGGTTGCCTACGTACTCTCGGGTATCAGGGAGATCAGGTCGACATAGTTCTCCACTCAGGATGATTTGTGACCGAAGAAGTTGAATCTCATGTGTAGAATGAACTGCGGGGAAATGAAAGTTTAATCCCATACATGGGACAAACAGCAGGTGTGAAAAGTTTAATCTCGTCTTCAGGATAAACTACAGTTATGAAAGGTTCAATCCCTGATGGGATAACCAGAGTTGTATGAAGTGAAACCAGGCTACTGGTTTGAAAAGTGTGTTTTTCCCTGAGGGGCAAATGGATAAAAAGGAAAGGTTGTGTGTAATAAGGGTTAAAAAAACCTGAAATGACTGGTGATCTGATGATCCAAAACTAGGATGTTTGTTTGATGGTTAACTCAGACATAGTACCATTTCACAGTGTTCGAGTTGATAAGCTGTGGAAATTCATCGTCATCCATTTCCTACAATTTGAGAGCACCTCCTGTCAATATCTACTTAACAACAAATGGGCCTTCCTAGTTAGGAGCGAATTTTCCCTTGGATTGATCTTGGTTGTCAATGATCTTCTTCAAAACCAAGTCATATTGTTTAAACTGTCGTAGCCGGACTTTCTTGTTTTAGGATATGGCGATCCTTTGCAGATATATATGACCATAGAAGATAACCATGATTTGCCTTCTGCCTATTAAAGACAATTGGTGATATTTGTCTTGTACCCATTGGTCTTCATCCAGCTGAGCATCCATGAACACTCTGAGGGATTCCATTTCCACTTCTATGGGGAGTACTACTTCCATCCCATAGGCTAGTGAGTAGGGGGTTGCCCTAGTGGAAGTACGCATTAAAGTTCTGTAGGCTAATAAAGTCAGAGGCAAGAGGTCAGACCATCCTTTGTGATTGGCGGACATCTTCTATATGATCTTCCTGATGTTTTTATTAGCCGCTTCAACTGTACCATTCATCATTGGATGGTAGATGACGGAGTTAAGGTGTCTGATATGGAATTTACTGCATAACTCCTCCATCATTTTGTTGTTGAGGTTCTTAGCATTGTCTGACATAATTACCTCTGGTTGTCCATATCGACAAATGACATTATTTCTGATGAAAGAAATGATGACTTCTTTGGTAACCCTAGGGAAGGAGGGTGCTTCTACCCACTTGGTGGAGTAGTCAATCATGGTGAAGACAAACCGATGTCCATTAACGGCTTTGGGCTCGATGGGCCCGATCATGTCCATTCCCCACATTGAGAAGGGCTAGGGCGAACTCATATTGTGGAGTTCCCTTGGAGGGGTGTGGATAGCATTCCCATGCATTTGGCATTGATAGCACCTCTTGATGTGATCAACACAGTTAGCTTTGAGCGTAAGCCAATAATGTCATGTTCTGAGGATCTTCTTAACAAGTTGCACCGCTCATGTTTGGGCCAAAATACTCCACCATGGATCTCATCTATGAGCCTCTAAGCTTGGTCCTTGTCCAGACATCTGAGGAGACCTAATCTTGCATATCTTTTGTAAAGTGCATCTCCGCTCAGGTAAAATTTCATAGCCATTCGATGGATCCGCCTTTTTTCAGTCAGGCTCGCCTCAGAGGGTGTAGATCCATCTCGCAGATACTCTTTGATATGTTGATACCAAGGGTTGTGGATGGGAGGTAGCTCATCCGTTACTTCTCCAACATAGTTCCCATAGACTAGGGCCTTTTGCAGGGCAAATATGATGCTTGGCATGTTTTCCTTGTCAGGTATGTGAATCAAGGAGGCCAATGTTGCTAATGCACCCGCAAAATCATTCCTATTACGAGGAATGAGTAGAAAGGAGATATCTTCGAACTCCAAAGCAATCTATAAAACTTGTCGATGGTAAGGCAGCAAATGTAGTCCTTTGGTTTGATAGATTCCTATGGATTGTTTTATTACCAATTCGGAATCCCCAAAGACAATTAACCGTCTGATGCCCATTGAACGGGCAAGTTTTATCCCCGTGATACAACCTTCATACTCAGCTGTGTTGTTGGTGCTGACAAACTACAATTTGACGGGGGCGGGATAATGCTCCCCCATACCAGACACTAGAACTTCTCCAGCTCTAGAACCTTCTGTGTTGACAGCTCAATCAAAATATATTTTCCACGTACAACATGTATCATACTGATTGTGTTGCTGAACTACCATTATCCCTTCATCGAGGAAGTATGTTTCCAAGGTTTTGAAGTCCCCTGCAGGTGCGGCAGCCAGTTGATCCGCAATTCCTTTAGTTTTGATAGACTTTTGCATCACGTAGACGATGTTAAATTGCTTTAGGATCGACTGCCATCTGGATGGCTGACAATTCAGTATGGGCTTACTGAAGACGTACTTGAGAGGATCCATGCGGGATATGAGATGGGTTGTGTGACCATGGAGGTAATGTTGTAACCTCATGGATGCCCATGCTAAAGCATAACAAGTCTTCTCAATCAGAGTGTACTTGTATTCACTGATGCTGAATCTTTTGCTGAGGTAATAGATAGCTCGTTCTTGGCCTCTATTGTCTTTCTATCCCAGTATGCAACCCATTGCATTGTCATTAATGGACAGGTACATGAACAGGGGAACACCATCCCTGGGTTGTACCAATACAGGAGCTTTAACTAGCTGCTCTTTGATTGTAAGGAAGGCTTTCTGTCATTCATCGTTCCATTTCATGGAGGAGTTCTTCCTTAACAACTTGAAGATGGGCTCACAGGTTGCTGTGAGTTGAGAGATAAACCTACTACTAAAGTTGATTCTTCCAAAAAATCCCTGTATTTCCTTCTCTGCCTGAGGAATGGGCATTTCCTCGATGGCCTGGATTTTGGTGGGATCCAGCTCAATCCCTTTGTGGATGACTAGGAAACCTAGCAACTTGCCTGATTTAACACCAAAGGTGCACTTGGCTGGATTCAACTTGAAGTGGTCTTCTTCCCTTCGGGACTTGACAATGATGTCATCCACGTAGATCTCTATCTCCTTGTTCATTAAGTCATGGAAAAGAACCATCATAGCTCGCTGATAGATTTCTCCAGCATTGATGAGGCCAAATGACAACCGTTTATAACAAAAGGTTCCCCAAGGCGTGATGAAAGCATTTGTCTCACGATCCTCCTCAGTGACCATAATCTTATGATACCACGCGAAGTAATCCACAAAGGAATACATTCCATATTGAGCAGTATTGTCAATAAGAATGTGGATAAATGGCACGAGAAAGCTATCTTTAAGGCAAGCTTTATTCAAATTCCGGTAATTCATATAAACTCGCATCTTTCCTCTCGGTTTAGGCACGAGAACTATGTTGGATATCCATTCAGGATAAGTAGACACCATGATAATGCCAGCTTGAAATTGTTTCACAATTTCTTCTTTCACCTTTAAACTCCACTCAAGTTTCAATCGCCTGAGTTTCTACCTGACTAGCTTAAATCCCTCTTTAATGGGAAGGCGATGAAGGACAATGTCAGTGGATAAACCCACCATCTCTTCATGAGACCATGTAAACACATCCTGGAATTGGGTTAATAGCGCAACCATGTCATTCCATTGGTTTGGAGTGAGGTCTGAACCAATCTGGATTAGCTTAAGGTTTTCTAAGGTTTCGAGATTGAAAGAACTAGTTTGATCAAGGTTGGGTTTAGGTTTTTCTTTGACCCATTCTTTGATCTCCTGAGGTACCTCAATGTCCTCTTGTATTTCCATCAAGTCTGAGTCCAACTTTTCATCAAAGTTACAGTCTTTGTGGAGAAAAGGCACCTCATCAACAAGTACAGGCACATCTAAATTCAGAGTCCTGAAACAAAATATGCTTTCACTTAATATATGAAACTGCTTAGTCATACAAAGTGTCAACATGTACTTATAAAATAACTGCTAATATTGTACAGAAAAGTAAGCAATTAAAGTTATCTACAGGGAAGAGGGATTTTGTGCCCATTTTACCCTCGTCGACCAATGCATGGAGTGCTGCTCCAACTGTCGAGGGCAAAGTCTTGATGGACTACAATGATGGAGGGGCTATCATCGTCCTCCTTTTCTCGAATGATGACCATAACATCTGGGCAATCATCGTCTAGGGTGTATCTGTATGTATGTTCATCATGGACAATGATGCGTATACCTGACATCATCAGGGAGATGTCTTGTTTGCATTTCTGTTCCCTCTCTTCCACCTCGGGATCAGGAATCAGCACTTCCTTTGCTTTAACTAGTACTGGTTTGGGAAATAGCATAGCCATGACATGGGCTGGCACCTTTACTGGAGACTGTATAGAATCAGGAGTGGCAGGTGGAGATAATCGCCGTGTGGCGGGAGCTTAAGGAATTTGTTTGTGCTTATGAAGATTTCTATGACTGGAACTGACATAATAGCCTAGTATGGCTATCCCGGTTTGACTAGTTATGAAGTATTATGAAATAATAATACTTTAATAATTCATATCATCAATTCCCAAAGTATAGAATAGATTAGGAATTCTGAACCGGTCGATAAACCATAAACAATAGCTTTCTATTTTCATACTTGAAAAGGACATCACAACACTAAGGTTATACACTAAGGTTATACATCCGCTTTCTATTTTCATACTTGAAAAGGACATCACAACACTAAGGTTATACACACTATGTTGATCAACACTCATTCATTAAACGTATTTACGTTTAACATTTGGTAAACTCGCGTGCCCATCGAATAATCGATGAAAAATACTTTTGTTTGTTCATAGACAAACTTTACCTTCACATCGGTACCAATCACTTAGCATAGAATAGCGTTAACATTTCTATATAGAAATATATGAATATCATTCAATCTATATCTTACGAGTAGTCTAGCCGAGTTAAATCTTGCATTGACCCTTTCTTTAAAATCAGTCGTGCAATTCAATACAATGAACCACATAAAACTTGACTAACTTGAAAGTCAGACAAGCGTTAAGAAAACTTGCCTTTCAGCGTCTTCAAATAACTTAATCGACTGACCACAACCTTTACAGAATCTACATGATATATTCACATAGCACACTGTAATTAGCTATCAAACAATTATTCACATTGTTCCTACCAACTTCTTTCTCTTCTATGTCTTTGTTAACTTAATATCATTAATAAAGTCAACTCGACTTATTACCCTTCATCCCAGCTTATCAACAAACTTATGTTATTAACAGGACTCTATCACCATTGGTGAAGTACCAATGTTGTTTACCGATTAAGGTTCATTGACAACACTTCTTGTTCACCATTCATAACATACTAACATGCAATCAATTCCTAAGTTCAATACCATATACCTTAGTATAGGTAGTATAGGAATAGTTTTAATACACTTATGAAGTGCACAAACATTCCTCCTATAGGTCCCTGAACAATTGAAGTTCAAAACCTAAGTCATCTACATCAAAAAACCTCGCACTCAGGCTGCATGCCATGACCTCTTTAGTTCAAGATCAAGTATTTGGGCGCCATGCCAGCGATGGTCGTCCGTCCTCTCTTGTTGCGGCGCGAGACTTCCCTCTATAAGTGGCGTTGCGGTGCCATTTAGCAGTAGCCAACTACACTGTGTCGGTGTTGCGGCGCGACATTTAACACTCTGTCTGGCGCCGCGACGCCAGACCTTAGCACCAGATAATTTTCAAAGATAAAAATTTTGGTGAGATTCCCGGAGCCATAACTTCTTCGTTTTAGGTCTGATTTGGTCCGTTCAAAAGCCTACATATCATAAATGACATACTCTACGCGTTCATATAATAATTCAACACTTTCGAATCTGATAACTCAAAATTCACTATTTTGTTCATTTTTTAAGCGTTCATAAACGTTAATGAGCGTTTAATGCTCGTTTTCTTCGTTTTAAGTCGGAATCCAACGATTCTTGAACCCACAACTCTTAAATAACCTATCTCGCATGTTGACATTGAAAACAACGTTTTCAAGTCTCACGGTAACTTTTGACTACCAATCCGGAATTTTAATATTTTCGACGTTTAACGTCTATTTCTGTGAAATTCGCCATAACTTCGTTACTAATGTTCTCTAAGACAAATCACATGGAATACTCCATGGAATTCATATCTACATCCTAACCAAGTAAGATGCACATATTTACGTATTAATGGAGTTCAATTGTTTATCAACAATCAAACTCAACAATCAATTTTTTTATGATTTTAAGCTGTAACAACCCTTCTGATTTTTATGATCTCATGACTTATAGAGATTTAATCAATGGTAAGTCATCCTCATTCCACCATACTAGACATACACCACCCATTTATGATTCGCCATGCTAAAAGAAAACCAAAAGAGATGGAATTAGAATTAAGGAGTATTACCTTAAGAACTCTTAGGTACTCTTGAAAAACTCTCAAACAAAGCTTCAAAGTAGATGGTTTGTTTGAGTCTAGCTCTTTCTCTCTCTCAAAATATATGTTGGCAACTTGAAAAAACCTCAAATGATCAACTCTAGCCTTCTATTTATAAGAAATTGAAATGGAGGGCAAAATAGGCTTTATCCCCCACCTCCTTACTATTCCACACTTTGTCACCAAGTAAAATACTTGGTGACCAAGCATTATTCTTTCCTTGCACACCAAGGGCCGGCCCACCTTGCCCATGGGTCATCCTTATAGGTTGCCCCATGGGTTTTACCCATTCGGTGACCCATCGGTTCAATCCACGATTCGGTTCTCTTGCATTGGGCTTAACCAATCTAATATTGGGCCTTAAATTGGGCTTAACCAACTAATCCCTTGGGCTTGCTCATTCTATTTATTGGACTAAATATAATCAAACCCAACTGAATTAACATTAAGTCTTAACTTAATTCCATAATATTAATCGTATTCTATACGTACAATTCATGTATTCCCCCCGTATAATACTCGTACGATAATCATATTGTACTTCGTATTAACTCATTGTATTATACGTAGATACTAAATAGTATCATCCTAGTATAACACACGCTCTAACAATAACGCAAATCCTTCTACGCATTTCATTTCCTTCTCGGAAATTATTTCACTCAACCCTTAGGTTTTAAGTCCGCAGGAGAAAACTTCGTTTACCATAAATAAAATATTATTAGACATTTCATCCAATTTCGATATTCTATCATTATGCGTTTCTCAGAATTTCAAAATAATTCCCCGAACTGAAACGGATGAATAGTGTTTTTACGGGAATTTCTCAGAAAACATTTTTTTCGTCTTGGAAATTCTAAACAATTAATTCTAGCACGTAGCCAGATTACTAACCACATAAACACATTCTAAGTCATCGAACGACCTTCACATAGCTTACTCACAAATTAAATCAATTAAATTAATTTAATTCACATAATCAAATAAAAATTTAATTGCCATAAAAATCTGATTTTCTTGGGCGTTACATGTATGACATCTAAGGAAATTCAAACACCGTGAATAATTTAAAAGCTGGTTACAGCGGAAAATGTCTATCACGGGACCGGAATCTAGATTCAGGAACTGAATCTGTAATCACATGAGTCCTAGGCTCACATGATAATGTAGTATGTATGAAAGATGTAAACAGTTATATATATATATATATATATATATATAAACTATAAATGCACCGGATATGTCGATCCAGGCTCAATAAAATTCGAATTTGATAATATATATATATATATTTATATATATATATATATATATATGAAAGCAATAAAATCCACAGACCGACTGTCCAGTCTTACGCACACAACACGACTCTCAACGTGAATAATTGTGTGTGAGCAAAAGTGGAGAAAGGCTTTAAGAAATGTGAGATGTCTTACAGTGGTCTACCAAGAAGACTTCAAATGGCTTTAAATGAATGAATACTCGATTTCCACTGGTAAAATATTGCAAAACACAAGCTCACAGGTGTTTGGAAAGAGAAAGAACTCAGTTTATAGTGTGTACAAAGAAAAATGGACCGGCCTTCCTCGCCTTTTCTCTCCTAAAAATGGCCACCCCAAGCCCTCTATTTATAAAGTGGGGGAGCCCCAGGTCTATCTGCAGCTGCCTGGGGTGCCTCGGGCTCTGTGGGTCCCGCTATCTCGAAGTACGTTCACTCAGACAATGCGTTGTTCACTCGAACCTTCATAACTTTCAATCTGGGAGTCTGATTGAAGCGTGGCATGCCATTCCGAAAAGCTCTTTCCGACAGATATGCCATGACATAGGATTTTCCCTTTTTTGATTCTAAGAAGATGGGTCCATGACCGAAATAGCATTTTTGGGTCTCTATCCAGTAGTTTGTTGAGCTAATTTGTGTAGTTTGCGTTCAGAAGTTAAGATATGGTTCTTGTGGGAATTCTTTTGAAGAAGTTTGAGTTGAAATGAGTTGATTTGATTTAAGTTGAGTTTAAGTTGGCATAATAACCATTTTGCGCCTCCTGAGGTTATCTCCAGTTGTCGCGTAGTTGTAGCAGTCTTTTCTTAGGGTTATCTCTAAGGTTGGCCTATTATTGACTCTAACTGTCCTCAGGGTTATTTCTGAGGTTGGCTTGACCTCTCTGGGTTAACTCCAGGCTTTGAACCTGATCTCCCAGGGTTATCTCCAGGGTTGGAACTGACTTTCTCGGGGTTATCTCTGAGGTTGTAGACTGATTACCCGGGGTTATCTCCAGGGTTAGAACTGGATCTCCCGGGGTTATCTCTGGGGTTGGAACTGATGTTGTGGTCCTCCAGAGTTATTTTTGAAGTGTAAAAAAGACATTTTTACCCTCTTGCATAGTTAGTAATAGGAAAACGAAATTTTTGAGTGTCTACAGATGCCCCTCCTTATCATTTTTATGCAATGCAATGGAATGAACATGATAAAGATTACTATACACTTGAAATATGACAAGGTAATTTTTAATGATGCAAATCGCAATGTAATGAATGTTATGACGAATGTTAAAATGTTTTTGCATGCTAAATCTTGATAGAGATGTACGCTGATGTACCGCTTTTGCACATATGCAGATCATGCATGATGTGATGACCTAGATTTATCTTTAGGAGTCTATTGTCCTGGGTTGATGCATATTTTAAAGTGTCTGGAGTAGAAACTTACCTCACCCTTTCTGAGGAGATTTGGAGTTTCTTTTCGTTGTTGGGTGCTTGTGCCCCATTCCCTTGAGCTTTTAATTTGAAACCCGGCTGAACTGATGATCTGAATGTCGTTGACATCCCTGGAGGATGCAGCCCGTTCTTTCGCTGCCTAGATTGAACTTTGGTGTAGAGGCCTTAACTTGTGAGGACTTAACGCAGGTTGACACATTTGATGGTGAGAATTTCATTCGTTGGACCTTTTCTCATTGGGCTTGTGACGCCCCCAAAATAGGTATGCATCACCAATTCTGAGTCGCCAGATACATGGTACAAAATACAACTACAAACTTAATTACACAACTGTCGTGTAAACTATTACAAAACATAGCTGAGAGTTTTAACACGAATATTGTCTTCTAGACAATATCCAAACTCAAATTCAATCTCATTATAATTATTCTCACACTATTTCACAGAAGTGAGGACTACAAAAGCAACCATCTGTGTAACGCCCCGGAAAATCGAACTTTTTGTAAATACTTTTAATAATGAATAAAATAATATTATTTATTATTATTATGTATTCGTAAAGTGAATGTCGTTCTATAACCTAGAAACACCGAAACGTCGTAGTATTTTAATTACGTGGGAGAATTAAAGTGTTTGAATTTCTAAAACGAAAATAAAAGTTTTCCGAGAAATTTTCTGAAAAACACTATTCATCGATTTCTGCTCGGGAATTAGTTTTGAACTTCCGAGAAATATGTAATGTTATAATATCAAGGTGAGATGGATTATGTAATAATAATGTAAGTATGGAAAACGTAATTTTTTGCATGTGGACCTAATTTGGGAATGTTAGGTTTATTAAGCGTTAAAGGAAGAAAGTTGTGATCGTATAATGTGTATTCATTATATGAAAGTTATGAATGTAAGTATAATACGATGTATTATACTAGTATGAATGGAGAATGAAATAGCGTATATTACGAATAAATATACGAGCTAGCATACAAGAATTATATGTGGTGAATATAGGTTAAGTTGTTAATTAAATGTAATGGACTTGTAGGATTATTAGTTAATGATAGAAGTCCAATAGAATTTGATACTCAAAGCCCAAGTGTTTGATAAATCATAAGTCCAATCTATTTGTAGTATAAGCCCAACAAAAAATTAGCTTGATTAGGTAGCAAGCCCAATGATAAGCCATGATCCATGGAGCAAACCATTGTAATGTGGGTAGACTTGATGGGCAAGAACTTTGTGTGGTGATCAAGTGTTGTGCTAGCCAAGTTTACTTAGTTGTAAAGTGATGAATAGTAAGGAGGTGGAGTTAAGGAGGTTAGTTAAGGAGGCGGGATGTCTTAATGACCATTCTACCCTAACTTAGCAAAGCCTATAAATACCAAGCTTCACAATTCATTTACTGTTTGATAAATTTCATCCAACTCCTCTCAAGATTAAGTAACTTATTGGTTAGAGAGAATAAGCACATAAGTCAAGAATAAGTCAATCATCCTTTGATAAATCTTCAAGGAAGAAAAGCACAAGTGCTTCTAGGGTAAGACTCATGTCTATAATATCTTTATCTCTTCTATGATAGGATTGATAGAGAAGTGGGATTGTTTGATAATAACATATAATAAGTTATTAATGAATGAACTTAAGCCGAATAAACAACTTGAACTCTAATAAGTTGATAGAATCATGAAGAAATTGTCATATGTTTGTCATATGATGTTAGTATGTTGAATATAGTATGACAACATTTATTGAGGGACTTATGTCCATGGTAAGTCATAAGCATGAGAATTAGTAGTTCATAAGTTAAAAAGTCATTGACTTATGAGGATAAGTCAAAACCTACTTTATCAATAATTTGATGTAATAAGTAACTTGAATTGTTCATGTGTTGTTTAAAATCCATTTAGAACGTTTAGTAATGAAGTTTTAACGGAATTCACACGATTGGACGATTATCGTCGAATTTGTGAAATTCTCGGAATAGAAGTCGTATTTTGTGTTTGAAGTTGGAAATGTTGGTTTTCGATGGAGATAGGTCATATTTGGCATTATAGAGTTGCGAACTCAAAAATGACCGAATTCTGACTTAGAACAAAGAAACGAGCGTTGAACTTTCACGAACGTTTATCGTTTTCATTAAAAATGAACTCATAGGTGAAATTTTAACAAGCAAAGTCAAATAGATAAAATTCTTGCATGAACGTATAGAGTATGTAATTTATGAACCGTAGGCTTTTGAACGAGCCAATTCAGACTTATAACGAAGAAGTTATGAGTCCGGGAGTTTCGTAAAATTTTTAAACTTTGCAAACTATTTAGGGCACAGAGTTGGCTCCGTGGTGCCAACCCAAGGCCAAATGAGTGGAAATATGAGCACCGTAATAGCTTCGAAAGACATCGCTAACTCGCATCATGTGTGAGATAAAGAATAAGGTGTGGCGTACAGTCACTGCCAGATCCGGTTGTTGAGATTGATCGCTAACTCAGGCGCAAATACGAGATGAAGAGCATTGGTGGCCAAATAAATACCAACCCTAGGAATTTGTCAGTAAAGAATGATTACTTGTATAACATGAATAGTAAACCAGTAGCAGTTAATTGGGGATCTTAATAAGGTATTATAAGGTATTTGTAAACCTTATGAATGATGATTAAGAGTTAATAATCTATTAAAAGTGAATGTAATGTGAATGACGTAATGAAAAGCCGAAACCCATAATAACAGATCTAAGTCAGGATTTAGATTGAGATGAAGGGTAAGATAAAACATTATACATACTTGATTATATATGACCTAATGTGGTACGTTATATGATCATGTATTGTAGAAACTTAGAGACCTAAAGTGTACGTGTGATAATCAGTAAGCAGACATTGAAGGCAAGTATTCTAACCCTTGTTCTAGTTCAGACTGGACAAGCTTTGTAATTCATGTATTCTTTCGCATGAAGTCTTGAACGATGAAGTCTAAAGCCAATTCTTTCGGCTAGACTTATATTATGATTTTTTCAAGCATGATTAATGTTTACCGAGTTATATTGGTATGGTTTTCAATCGAAGACCAAGTATGCTAAATTTTTTTTGTCATTTAACGATAGGCACGTGAGGTTGCCACAACTTAAACGTATACATGTTTAATGAATGTAGTGTTGATCAACATAGAGTACTATGGGCTGATCACCCAGAAGTGCTCGTAAGCTATTCCAGACTTACGGACTTAGTGCCGCGTTGTCCTTTTCAAAAGAAATTATGAACTGCTCACAGTCTAGAGCCTTAGTTGATATTCTACTAAATATTATTGTGGGAAAACGTTTTGAATGAAAAGAAGTGCAATTTTGAATTATCGATAGTACTTCATAACTATTGTTCAGTTACTAAAGATACATGAGTTCTATGTTTCAAGCATGTTGTTTATCAGAATTGTAGTACTTGTTGAGCTAGTCATGCTCACTCTTGCTTGAACCATATGAACACAGCCAAGATCGAGCGGACCGAAGGCTCAGACAAGGACAAGGGTAAGGCGAAGACAAACCCTTAGATTACTTATGTAATAGGATAGTTGAATGTCTGTAATATATTGAATATTATGACAAGAACAAACAAATGGGTTACAAAGAACCTGGGAAATGTAATATTATTTTGGATATACAGAAGTTATATTAGTCCTTTTGAGACTATTCAATTGAATGAATGAATGAATGGTAGTACCATGAAGCACCATCTGTCGGGTTGGAAGAGACCCGAATTTGGGGGCGTCATAGGTTGGTATCAAAGCATTAGGTTATAAAACTTAAGGGGTGATTAAAAACCTTAAGTCATAACCTTAAGAGAAGTCAAAGAAATACAAGAAGAAAATAACCTTATAAAAATGCATTATGATTATGTTATGTGTTTTTATTATTCTACTGACGTGTACTAATCAACTTAATTATTTTGTGTAGATGTCAGGAGCGAACGGAATGTTTGTAGATGGTCAGGCCATTAGTGAAGAATCGGTGAACCAAATAGAGGTTTTACCGAACCCCATAGCAGTAGATCCGGAGGTGGTAGTTATTGAGTCTGGAGACTCAGATGATGCTGACTATATGTAAGTATTCGATGGGATGATAGAAGAGGAAGTAGAGATAGTGTCCTTTAATCCGGTATCTATAGCAGCGAAGATAGCTCCTGGTGGGTCAATGATGTCTCTATTTATGTTAGTATTGGATAGAAATATCCATTACTGTCAGGAGGTCAAGGAGCTGAAAGCAGAGCTCCAAATGGTTATAGAGGACAAGACTGATGTCGAGTCCATGTGGGAGCAGGAGCATGATGAACGAATTTTGGCTAAGGACAAAGTCCACGAGTTAAAGCATGATGTCTTTGAGCTCAAGGAGGAGCTAAAGACCAAGGTGTAGAAGATAGGGAGAATGTCCTATATCTATAGGAGTTCTCACACAAATTTCCAGCAACAGGTGGCTGGTTATCTTGTAGAGGTGGGGCAAACACGGCATACTATTAGTCGTGATATTATTGCCGGTCTTGCTAAGGCAGATTTTGATAATGCCTTGAGACAGATGTAGATTAGCAGAAGCTAGACTAATATGTAAATATTTTGTAACTAGTAGTGACGTAAAGCCCTTTTTGTATAGTAAAGGGTAGTCTTTTGTGAATCCCAATTTTTGGAAAGCAATAGCGGGAAAGTAATGTAAGCAGCTTAGGCTGTGTATGTAATCGATGTAGTATTATACTACGAAGAATGAATATAAGTCCTTTTTATGGAAAGCAATGAGTTATGGATGTTGGAGTTATTGTTTAATATTAATGATAACTAATAAAGAAAGGAATAATAACGAAATGTGTTTATTATATCAGCAAAATGCCACCGAGAAGAGTGCAACATAATCAAGGTGCTAACGTGAATCAACTGGAGGGAGGTCCGATTAACCCGATGCAAGAGTTTGTTAATTTATTAACAGCTGCCTTTAATAGAACAGGGGCTAATATCTCCGTAAATCCAGGAGTAGCACGAGCTACTACCTTTAAGGATTTCAAGAGTGTTGGCCCGCCGGAGTTCAAAGGAACTACAGACCCTATTGAAGCCCAAACGTGGGTTAAGGAAATAGAGAAGACATTTGTGATAGAAAATGTCAACGAGGCCCAGAAGGTTACCTTTGCCACCTATATGATGAAGGGAGAGGCCAACTTTTGGTGGGAAGCCAATCAGGCTAGGGTTGGGATAGCGAATCTTACGCGGGAGAGGTTCAAGGAGATATTCTTCGAGAACTACTTTCCCACGAGCATGCGAGGGAGAATGGAGATGCGGTTTCTAGAGTTGAAATAAGGGGACGTGGCGGTTCCCCATTACGCCGCCAAGTTTAATGAACTGGCAAGGTTTGCTCTACACCAAGTGGATACTGAGGTGAAAAAGGCGCGACGGTTCGAGCAGGGCTTGAAACCCTGGCTCTATAACCGTATATCGGTGTTCCAAAGTACTTCTTTTGGAACCATTTTAGAAAAGGCGATAATCAACGAGGATGGTAGTGAAGCTCTAAGTCAATACCACAAGGATAAGAAGAACAAGGTTAAAGTAGACAGGAGAGTAAATATCGAGGGAGCCAGTGGTAGTGGCGAGGGTCAAAAGAGGAAGGTATTTAGCTCTGGGATTACCGGAGTGAAGTAAGGAGACCCGAAGAGAAGAATTGAGGCCTGCAAGACCTGTGGGAAGACTTTCTTAGGAGACTGTCTCAAGGGGAAGGCCATCTGTTACAACTGTGGATAGGAGGGGCACATTGCGCCTAACTGTCCAAGTCCAAAGAAGAACCACAGATTCTTTGTGTGTGAATCAACTGACCACATGGCAAAGAACTGCCCGAAGAAGGGGACGGACGGCAACCGGGACACTAATAGCGATAAGTTAGCTATTAGTGGGCCAGCACAACCGGGTAGGCCGATGGGCTGTACCTTTAACATGATAGTCCAAGATGTAGTCGCATCAAGGGACGTCGTCGCAGGTATTATTCTGATCAACGATATCAATGCGTACGTGTTGTTTGATTCGGGTGCTACTTGTTCGTTTATAGCATGCAATTTTCCTAGACGACTAGGATTACTTCCTGAAAAGTTGCCTATACCTTTAAATATTAAGGTAGCGAACGAAGAGATAATTCCTATTGAAGATATTCATAGGAGTTTTTGCCTAGAGATACAGGGTTGTAAATTATCGGTAGATTTGTTACCGATAAAGTTAGGAGAATTCGACGTAATTCTCGAAATGGATTGGTTAGTTAACCATTGGGCAATTATAGATTGTCAAAAGAAATGTGTGAACATTAAATCGTTAATACAACCTCAGGTAGTATTTTACAGGAATAGATCGTCGGGACGTTCGTGTTGTCTACCCATGACACAAACTAGGAAATTATTGAGGAAGGGATGTGTAGGTTACCTATGCCATGTTGTTGATACCCAGAGAGTGGTAGCAACCATGGAACAAATACATATAGTGAGAGAATTCGCCGATATATTTCCAAATGAATTGTCGGGTCTTCTGCCGGATAGGGAGACCGATTTTGTGATAGACATTGTGCCAGGAGCGGCACCAGTTTCTAGGGCACCGTATCGTATGGAGCTAGTGGAGATGAAGGAGTTGATGGTGCAGTTGCAAGAACTGTTGGACCGAAAGTACATTCAACCGAGTGTTTCGTCGTGGGGAGCACCGATACTGTTTGTCAAGAAGAAGGACAGATCGTTAAGACTGTGTATCGACTATCGAGAGTTGGATAAGTTAACAATTAAGAATAAATACCCATTGCCCATGATCGATGATCTTTTTGATCAGTTAAAAGGGGCTAAGTATTTTTCTAAAATAGATTTAAGAATGGGGTATCATCTGCTGAAGGTTAGGAAGGAAGATGTACCAAAGACAGCATTCAGGACTCGTTATGGTCATTACGAGTTTCTGGTGATGTCATTTGGGTTGACAAATGCACCAGCTGCATTTATGGATATGATGAACAGTGCGTTCAAACAATATTTGGACAAGTTTTTTGTGGTGTTTATAGATGATATTCTAGTCTATTCTAAGATGCCAGAAGATCATGCTGAACACCTAAGATTAGTGTTAGAGACACTAAGAAAGGAGAAGTTGTATGCGAAGTTCACTAAGTGTGAATTTTGGTTAGAGAAGGTGCAATTTTTAGGTCATGTCGTTGACCATGAAGGGATTTCAGTAGATCCAACGAAGGTGGAAGCCGTGATGAATTGGGAACAGCCGAAAACGTCGACTGAGGTGTAGAGTTTCCTAGGGTTAGAGGGTTACTATCGAAGATTCATCTAGGATTTTTCGAAGATGGCTACTCTGTTGACTAACTTAACAAGGAAGACGGTGAAATACGCTTGGACTGACAAGTGCGAGGACATTTTTCAAGAACTGAAGAAGAGGTTGAGTGAAGCGCCTATTTTGTCACTGCCCGATGACACAGGAAATTTTGTAGTTTATAGTGATGCTTCGTATAAAGGACTTGGTTGCGTGCTCATACAACATGGCAAGGTCATTGCGTATGCATCTAGGAAGTTGAAGGATTATGAGAAAGTTTATCCTACTCATGATCTGGAACTGGTCGCAGTAGTTTTTGCTCTAAAGATATGGAGACATTATCTTTATGGAGAAAAATGTGAGATATACACGGAGCACAAGAGTCTAAAATATATCTTCACACACAAGGAGTTGAATATGAGGCAGTGGAGATGACTGGAGTTGATAAAGGATTATGACTATGAAATCCTGTATCACCCTGGAAAAGCCAATGTAGTTGCCGACAACTTAAGTAGGAAGGGTCGGGAAAAGTTGTCTTTGTTAACGGCTCAAACTGAGTTAATAATAGAGATGGCTAGGATGGAGTTGGAAGTGAAGCTGCCAAGTGCAATAGGACAAATTCTATTTACGACGGAGATGGAATCTACCATCGTAGAGAGAGAGTTAAAGAGGTACAACTCAAAACGGATGAGTGTAACCGGATGAGGGAGCGGCTGACCAATGAAAAAGATACTAAGTACAGTCTTGATAATGAGGGATTATTGAGATTTGAAGGAAGAATTTGGGTACCGAATGAGACAAAATTAAAGGACTAGGTATCGCAAGAGGCTCACAGTTTGAGGTTTTTAATTCATCCTGGTAGCACTAAGGTGTATCAAGATCTCCTATAGAGTTTTTGGTGGCCAAACATGAAGAGAGAGATAGCCGAGTATGTGAGTAGGTGCTTCACTTGTCAAAGAGTTATGGCTGAACATCAACGACCAAGTGGCTTGCTACAGTCATTAGAAATTTTGGAGTGGGAATGGGAGAATATCACGATGGATTTTGTGGTGGGAATTCCGACTACTTAGAAGGGGTATGATGCGATTTGGGTAATAGTGGATTGGTTGACGAAGTCGGCTCACTTTTTGCCAATAAGGGTCAAGTATAACATAAACCAATTAGCTAGACTTTATATTAACGAAATAATTTCCAGACATGGAGTACCAGTATCGATTGTGTCAGATCGTGACCCATGATTCATGTCAAACTTTTGGAGGAATCTACAAGTGTAATTGGGAATGTAGTTGAATTTGAGTACAGCGTATCATCCATAAACGGATGGATAGAGCGAGAGAACAATTCAGACGTTAGAAGATATGCTAAGATCTTGCGTTATGGATTTTAAGGGTAGTTGGGATGATCATCTACCATTAGTGGAGTTTGCGTATAACAATAGTTATCATGCAAGCATAGGTATTCCGCCTTACAAAGCTTTGTGTGGGAGAAAATGCAGAACACCACTGTATTGGGATGAGGTAGGAGAACACCGAATGTTGGGACTAGAATTGGTACAACAGACATCGGACATTGTCAAGAAGATACAAATGTGTTTGGTAGCAGCACAAGACAGACAGAAGAAGTTTACAGATTCACATAGAGAGAATAGAGAATTTGAAGTAGGTTCGTACGTATTTCTAAAAGTATCTCCCAGGAAAGGAAAGATACATTTTGGAAAGAAGGGAAAGTTAAGTCCGAGATTTATAGGACCTTTTGAGGTATTAAAATGGGTGGGCGAGGTAGCTTATATGATAGCATTACCTCCAGACCTAGAACGAATACATAACGTGTTTCACGTGTCGATATTATGTCCTTATAAGCCGGATTATAAGCACGTAATAGAGTATGAGCCTATCCATATCGAGAAGGACTTAATGTACGAGGAAACACCGATTCAAATTGTCGATAGAAAAGAACAAGTTCTGCGGAATAAAGTCATACCTTCCGTGAAGGTAATATGGAAGAACCATGATGCAGAAGAAGCAATGTGGGAGTTAGAAGAGATGATGAAAAAGAATTACCCTCAATTATTTATGTAATTTTTTTATATAGAGATATTCTGGGGACAGAATCCTTATAAGGGGGAGAGAATGTAACGCCCCGAAAAATCGAACCTTTTGTAAATACTTTTAATAATGAATAAAATAATATTATTTATTATTATTTTGTATTTGTAAGGTGAATGTAGTTCTATAACCTAGAAACGCCGAAACATCATAGTATTTTAATTACGTGGGAGAATTAAAGTGTTTGAATTTCTAAGACGAAAATAAAAAAATTTCGAGAAATTTTCTAAAAAACACTATTCATCAATTTCTGCTCGGGAATTATTTTTGAACTTTCGAGAAATATGTAACGTTATAATAACAAGGTGAGATGGATTATGTAATAATAATGTAAGTATAGAAAACATAATATTTTGCATGTGGACCTAATTTGGGAATGTTAGGTTTATTAAGCGTTAAAGGAAGAAAGTTGTGATCGTATAATGTGTATTCATTATATGAAAGTAATGAATATAAGTATAATACGATGTATTATACTAGTATGAATGGAGAATAAAATAACGTATATTACGAATAAATATACGAGCTAGCATACGAGAATTATACGTGGTGTATATAGGTTAAGTTGTTAATTAAATGTAATGGACTTGTAGATTATTAGTTAATGATAGAAGTCCAATAGAATGTGATACTCAAAGCCCAAGTGTTTGATAAATCATAAGTCCAATCTATTTGTAGCATAAGCCCAACAAGAAATTAACTTGATTAGTTAGCAAGCCCAATGATAAGCCATGATCCATGGAGCAAACCATGTTAATGTGGGCAGACTTGATGGGCAAGAACTTTGTGTGGTGATCAAGTGTTGTGCTAGCCAAGTTTACTTAGTTGTAAAGTGATGAATAGTAAGGAGGTGGAGTTAAGGAGGTTAGTTAAGGAGATGGGATGTCTTAATGACCATTCTACCCTAACTTAGCCAAGCCTATAAATACCAAGCTTCACAATTCATTTATTGTTTGATAAATTTCATCCAACTCCTCTCAAGATTAAGTAACTTATTGGTTAGAGAGAATAAGCACATAAGTCAAGAATAAGTCAATCATCCTTTGATAAATCTTCAAGGAAGAAAAGCACAAGTGCTTCTAGGGTAAGACTCATGTCAATTATATCTTTATCTCTTCTATGATAGGATTGATAGAGAAGTGGGATTGTTTGATAATAACATATAATAAGTTATTAATGAATGAACTTAAGCCGAATAAACAACTTGAACTCTAATAAATTGATAGAATCATGAAGAACTTTTCATATGTTTGTCATATGATGTTAGTATGTTGAATATAGTATGAGAACATTGATTGAGGGACTTATGTTCATGGTAAGTCATAAGCATGAGAATTAGTAGTTCATAAGTTAAATAATTCATTGATTTATGAGGATAAGTCAAAACCTGCTTTATCAATAACTTTATGTAATAAGTAACTTGAATTGTTCATGTGTTGTTTAAAATCCATTTAGAACGTTTAGTAATGAAGCTTTGCCGAAATTCACACGATTGGACGATTATCGTCGAATTCGTGAAATTCTCGGAATGGAAGTCATATTTTGTGTTTGAAGTCAGAAACATTGGTTTTCGATGAAGACAGGTCATATTTGGCATTATAGAGTTGTGGACTCGAAAATGACGGAATTCTGACTTAGAACGAAGAAACGAGCGTTGAACGTTCACGAACGTTTATCGTTTTCATTAAAAATGAACTCATAGGTGAAATTTTAGCAAACAAAGTCAAATAGATAAAATTCTTACATGAACGGATAGAGTATGTAATTTTGAATTATCAATAGTACTTCGTAACTATTGTTCAGTTACTGAAGATATATGACTTCTATGTATCAAGCGTGTTGTTTATTAGAATTGTAGTACTTGATGAGCTAGTCATGCTCACTCTTGCTTGAACCATATGAACACAGCTATGATTGAGCGAACCGAAGGCTCAGGCAAGGACAAGGGCAAGGCGAAGACAAACCCTTAGAGTACTTATGTAATAGAATAGTTGACTGTGTGTAATATATTGAATATTATAAAAACAACAAACGAATGGGTTACAAAGAACCTGAGAAATGTAATATTATTTTGAATATATAGAAGTTATATTAATCCTTTTGAGACTATTCAATTGAATGAATAAATGAATGAACGGTAGTACCGTGTAGCACCATTTATCGGGTTGGAAGAGACCTGGATTTGGGGGCGTCTCAATCTGGACCGTTAATCCATTCCATGACTAGTCCCAACTATATTCTCATTTACTGAAGAGAATAGTGAAAGAAAAGGGTGAGCTCAACTAGCCCAGTAAGAAATATTATGACTAAGATAATGCAGAATAAATTATCGTTAGCCTTCAATAGTATAATAACTGATAAAATACAATAGACAACAAGTTTTAGATAAACAACTACAGCTGAATAAGCAATCCATTAGAAGAGTTAAGTAGAGCATGATATCTACTATCTTCTATGATTTAAAAGTTTATCATCAATTTTATCAATGAGACTCAGCTTTATAAATAATCCACATCACTGAATTATCCATGCACTACGGGCCAAGGATATTCATTAGTATCACGACCACAAATTATCCATGCACTACAGGCCAAGGATATTCGTGTTTTCAGCAATGGTTATGATCATGCCAAACAACAATTCATCTTTGCAACCTTGGCCAAAGAGAACGCATTGTCATGATCACACCAACATCTGTCCATCAATACACTACAGTCCAATGAGGACTTTTACCATATCATTTGTAACATTACGGGTCATGATTATACCGAATAATCCCTGGTCATAATCATACCAATCAACAGTCCATCTATGTATTATGGCCAAAGATAACTTTCATTATAATATAAGCATGAGAATGATGACAATGATATAAGAATTCAATTAAATGAAATCAAGGATAAATTTTAAAGATTTATAATTTAATTTATCCAGAATTCAATAATATCCAAATTGTCAACATGATACTTCTTTGTGGAGTAAAAATCAAGAATAATATTGTATAAAAAATGATTTGGTCCGAAAGGAAATCAATTTTTGTCATGAATAGTACTGTGGGTGAATAGTACCCGAGTGAATAGTACTTCAAAGATGTTCTACTAATTTCACGGAGTATAGAAGCAATACTTCGACAAAATGAGTGTAGAATTATGGATACGAAACGAAATAATATTACTTACATACTATAGAATATGGAAGAAAATATTATTTCATACGAATATTGAACAAAAATAATATCCCTTACAAATAAGAAATAAATAACATCCCTTACCTTAGTAGAAGACTGGATACTGCACTAGTGAAGTAGTAGAATACTCTTCTTCTTTTTCTCTATAGCTTCTCTCTCTATAATTTCTCTCTCAATAAATGCTCTTGTGAGTCTTAGTGAATTGGTGAGAATGAAAGAAGAATGGGCTTCTATTTATAGGAAAAAATAGTTTTGATAATTGCACGTTTTGGGGCTCAAATTATTAGAGTATAGTACCTTCATCTATACCTCCATTTTTAATTTAGTCCTACAAGTATTATCAAACTTGCACCACCTCCCCTAATAGTACATGCATGTGAATCAATAGTACATGCATGTGAATCAATAGTTCCATTCATGTGAACAAATAGTTATATGCATGTGAACTAATAGTAGTTAATTGCTCATTTATCCGATTAATTACCCGATTGGTCAATTTAACCTCCAGAAATCAATTATTATCGAAATAATTATCGATTTCCACCAACACTAATAATCCCAACACAATGGAAATATAAATTTCATCTTTAATTAACACGAACTTATTCATCATTAATATTATAACCCACAATATTTTACAACCAGATCATTCCCAAGAAAGAGGGGGCTTTCCGATAAGGATTTCTCTCTATTGGCGCGCAATTAGGTGACCAAACCCCTTTCCTCGATAGAACTTTCTAGACATCGTCAATATTGTAAATAATAATATGAATAACTTTGTCATCTCAATTATTGATTTAAAAATATAAAATATTATGCAGATGATACTATGACAATAATTGAATAAACAATATGAGAGATATCATGCAGCAATTACTGTAGCAATAATTGAGTATAACTTAGTGACTTTTCATGTAAGCATCAATAATCAATACCGTGTGCTACTATGCAACCACGCGTATTACTATACTTTTACCACCAGGTATTTAA
>JAINUW010000332.1:0-252331 GCA_020205615.1 Panax quinquefolius | reverse complement strand
ACAATTTAACGGTAAAACTTTCGTCGTTATTTTTATAAAAAGACATTTCTATCATTTTCTAACTCCGACAATACTTCCATTATGGGGTCCACCAATGATTTTGTTATCGTATGAATATTCCCTATTAAAATGAATATTCCCCAACTAATCGAATATTTTATAACAACTTGCTTACTTTGAAAAATTTATAAATATTACCCACAACTATAACATTATATAAAATCCACACCATAATATTCAAAAATATATTTTGAGAAAAAAAATAATCTTTATTCCTAAAAGTTGGGGTCTTACAGGGCTTCTGCTTTTGAGTTAAGGACTTTCTTGAGAATTTTCCCGTTCTTTTGTAGGGGAAAGCTTATGTCGCCATGATTTCTTTCAGGAATTCTCCCTTTCTTTTGATGAGATGTTTGATCCCGCCTTAAACTCTCCCCTATCTTGGAATCAAAAAATACCCTAGTCCTTTCGCATGTTATCGGGGATTCATATAAGAAACTCTCTTTGTTGACTAAGTCGCGAGTGAGTAATATCCTGGACATCAAAACAGTAAAATGCACCAAAAGCTTGACGGCTTGGCCGTCAAGATTATTATACTCTTGTGAATAATACATCTGAAGTAAAAGTTTATGAAATTGAATGAGTTATGAAATCAGAAGGAAATTTGGAAACATCAATGGTCATTATTCATGGGTAGGATTAGATTTTAAAATACTTATCTCCCTATATCAGAGATACTTCATCTTCGCTTTAGACGTTCTTCTTCGCAGACTTGATTTCATATAACACGTGTACTATGAGTGACACAACTCTTAGCAGGGGTTTCATTTCTATGCCTTCAAAAATTTTCTTTTATCTCGCTTAATCTTGTCTCATTTTCTTAGGCTATTCAAAATTACCCATATAACGAGTTTTGGACCAATGACTCCCAAACTGGAGGGCTTTAGGGCACTAGGTATTAAGACACCCCTTCAGGTTTACTGGCTCGAGTAATAAAGGCCATGCTTCGAGACAAGTTAAGTGATCACTCCATTTGCCTCCTTACTTGAGCTTGACATGTCCGTTTTCTTAGGCTCTAATTCACCCATGTAGGGAGCGTTGGGCCAGTGACTCCCAAACCAGATGGCTTTAGGGCACCAGGTGTAAAGACACCACTCGGGCTTAATTACTCGAATGACCTACGCCACGATTCGGATCTGCTTAGGTTTTGCCTTTTTTCAATGCTCATTTTCTTAGGCGCTAAGTTACCTATGTAAGGAGCGTTGGGTCGATGACTCCAAAACCATATAGCTTTAGGGTACTGGGTGTATAGACACCCTTCATGCTTAATAACTCGAGCAACCTAGGCCACGATTCGAAACATTAGGTTGGCGACTTATCTTTTATCTTTTCATTAATTGTCATTATTTTTGCCATAACTTCATACCCCATAACTAAGAGTCAGGGCAATCGCAAAGTGCAGACATACATATGAGGTTAAGTCTGTTCCAAAAAGTGCTTTGAACTAGGATATTATACCCAATCGAAAGGGTTGAATAGTCTTAATTCTCTAATCTTTCCTGTGATTCTTATCCCACGGACGCTTATCAGAATTAATCCCATTCATAAGAATTAAAGCAAAACTTAACATGTATATAATTGCTAATTTATATAAATAGAGACTAAAAGCTCATAACGAGATGAAAGAGCCATATCTCACATGTAGATTATTCATTCTAAGAACAGTATAATAAGAAAAGACCAAATGATTATAGCGAATTGTTAGTGAGATGATATGATGGAAACTCTGATGATGATGTACCACGCTGATGGTGCTGACTGGTGCATTTTCCTATTTAGGATGGTTGATAAATGCCCCAGTGTTGAGTTATTGTTGTTTCTGAGATTGCCCCAATCTTATTGTAAGGGTTCCAATATCTGGTTGTCGCCAATTTTGAAATTTCCCCAGCCTT
The DNA here is from genome assembly GCA_020205615.1 of Panax quinquefolius. Classification (NCBI taxonomy): domain Eukaryota; kingdom Viridiplantae; phylum Streptophyta; class Magnoliopsida; order Apiales; family Araliaceae; genus Panax; species Panax quinquefolius. The sequence goes on along the minus strand of JAINUW010000332.1, from coordinate 250,382 downwards.
GCTTGTTGTTTGGGATAATTTCTTTGACAAATGGGCTGATAACAGGTAGTGGATTTAATCTTTGATGCCCTCAATCATTATTCTTGACTTATAGGCGCAATCGACCTTGATAATTTTCTTCTGATTTGATGAAGACTTGTGATTGAGTGTGTCAGATTTTTGAAAGTCCTCGCTGCTGGTTATCTTGGTGTATCGTTATTTCTTACTTTATGGGACTTATGCCAGATTTGATGGAATGACATTAAAGTGTTTATTTGGGTTTTTGTTTGATTTGACCGCACCATAAATGGTTGTCTATATACTCCCATTGATTAGGGGAGATCAGATCTTTCGTAGTTCAGGCTCTTGGCTGAGACCTAACTGGCTTGATTTTTTTTATTTTGATTTTTTTATTTGTTTTGATATTTTAATTTTTTTTGATATTTTGATTTTTTTCAATATTTACATGTATGGAAAATAAAAGGCATACTGTGAAGAAAATGATACCGTCCCAATATCTCCTAGAACTCACAACTTTATCCCCTGGATCTACTTCTTCTTGGCCAGCTGAGGCCTGATAGTCCAATTGTTAGTAGTTATGTTGCCTTCAAGGCTCGCGATAGAGGTGACCTCTTGATTATGAATATCTTCACTTATGGCCATAACTTGATCGCCTCCTGATTTAGCACTTCCCTCAGGGATGCTCATATTAGACCCATCGCCAAAATGGATGAACTCTTGATTCTTCAATAGGTTGGCTTCCCCGATAATCTTACCACATTTTCCTTCACCTATTCCTTTACTTTTTTTCTAGGCTTGAAAGGATTTGACCATGAAATCTCCCTTGAAATGTTGTTGCATTTCTTATAAGAAACATTCCTTTTTGGCTTTTTCTCCCTTGGAAAGGATCAATATTTCCTCCTAATCATCCAAGATGATAAAATTAGGAACATGATTGCCCTATTTAGGCCACAAGATGCTTAAAGTTGGTGCAGGAATCTCCTTTGGGGATTCTCTTGTTTCCTCTGGCATTCCCTGCATTAGGATCAGTCCACCTTGTGTTCTGTCAGGATTGGTGCTCATAGCCTTCACCTCCTTTGAACTGCCTGTTTCGAGTGGACATCTTAAGCCTTTTATTTCCTTTTCGCCTTTTTTGGTCATGAGGAATTCTATCTTCAGCTCTTCATTTTCAATGTGATCCTAGATTTTATGTCGCAAAGACCAACATTCCTCGTCGCATGTCCAGGTGAGTTAGAATAGTGGAGACATATCTTGCTGGAATTATAACTCTTTATCTTGGGATTTATAGGAGGCAGTAACTTAGTAATCCTTTCTCCGCTTATCAGAAAGTGTAGCATTTCGTCATTTGATTTGCTCAAAGGGGTGAATTTTTGGGCTCTTGTGGAGGTTGTTTGATGTTTCTTCTTTGAGAATTCGTATTTCTCCCTACAATTTTTCCGCTTGCGAGATCTTCTAGCAATTTTATCAATCCCTTTTTCTTGCCCTTTCAGCCTACTTTGATCTTCTTCATTTAGCTGGCTCATTCTGGAGAGATATGGGCTTGTATTAGGATTAACCTCTTTTTCCTCTTGGCTTTCCTATAGTTGAGTGAAAAACTATCTCATTTCCTGATGTTGGCGCATTATCAGCTTAGCTAGCAGATTTAATTAATTCTGGATCGTCTCTAACTTTTGCATTACTGTTATACCCTCCTCCGAGTTTTCCCGCTCTAGGACATTTATTTTGTGCCTTTGGGGGTATTCCTCTATCCTTCGTAAATACTTATTATTTGGATACATTTCAGCGCATCCTGACCCGATCATGTTTACTCCCTCCGTATCATGCTGTAACGGAAGGTTGGTTTTGAAATTTTGTTGGTCAGGTTATTGGACCACAATACTGCCACTTTGGATCATATTTTGAATTTTATGCTTTAAGGACCAACAATCTTGTGTATTGTGTCTTGGAATAAGCACATCTCTGGCTTGGATTGTTTCTTTTGCTCCCTGGTTCCAAAGGTAGAGCCAGTTCGATAATTTTCTTATGATCCATTAGCATCGAAAATACATTTTCAAGGGAATCGCCCAGCGGAGTGAACACCAGATTTTTCATTTTTCAAATTTTCTTTTTATGTCCTGGTATTGGTTGAATTCAGCCTGTTGTTAAAATGGCAGATTGTCTTGCTTTTTCCAAATAGGGGGACTATAGGTTGGTCTCCTAGCTTGCCCATGTGAAACGAGGGATACATCTTTATTGCCTTTACGGGTACCTTCTTGGGATCGTTCGCATACTTGCCAGTCTGTATATGTTTGGCGACCGTTTCCAAGGCATAAGTCTTTAATCTTATCTTCCTTTAGGCCCATCTCTGCCATTTTGCCATGTTTAATCACCTCCGAGAATGGCTTTCTTATGCCTTCCAGGATTCTCTCATAGTAAGGCGCCTCCTGGATATCAATAAATGTCATTACCATCTCAGTTTCTATCATTGATGGAATGGCTTACGCTACAAGACGTCTCCACCTTTGGGCATACTCTCGGAAAGACTCAGTACTTTGCTTTTTGACTTTAGTCACTTGGTATCGATCCGGTGCCATTTATGACTGAAAACTGTACTGATTTAGAAAGGCGTGGGCCGATTCTTCCCAGTTGTGGATTTTAGCATTATTGAGTCAGGCATATCAGGCTTTAGCCTCTCTAGTGAGACTCTTTTGGAAAAGCTATATTCTGAGGCTTTCATCTTCCGCATAAGACCCTAGCTCGCCAATGAATATTTTAGGTGCGTATAGGGATCGCCTGCCCCCATTGTATTTTTTAAACTCTGGGACTAGGAATTTGTCAGGTTATCGAGCCCTTGGGATTATACGGAGATCTGATTAGGTGACACTTCCATAGTTTCCAGTCCCTTTGATTGACTGGATGGTTTCCTCCATTTGTTGGACTTTCTTTCTTATATCCCCATTTTCTCAATCATCCCTGAGTTTTGTGATTTCAGGGATTTTGTTGGTTCCTTTATTGGAATGAGGTTCAGGTATCTGGGTTTCCATCTTTTTGTCAATACCCTGACTGCCCCCTGGTGTGAATAACTCTGGTTGAGTAGGCATTGTCTGTCCCTGAGTGTTTTTACTTTGTTCATTTAATAAGATAGCCAATTCTGGTATATGATTCCTTAATTCTTCGAACTCCTCACAAGAAGCAGGAGTAGGATCAAGCTGGGCACTTGTAACCATGTTTGGATGTAGGCTTAATGCCTTCTTGTACTTTGAATGGGATCAATCGTCTCCCTACAAAAAAGACTTATGTAGTTTAGTCTTAGGGAAACGTGGAAATGTTACATGCTATGTAGTGTGTCCATTTTTAGGAGTATTATCCTGCAAAACGAATGTTAGTTTATTTTAATGACAAGATAGCATGACAGGTTTTGATATAAAAGGGAATGCATGTTCACATATTCCTTTATATTTTCCATTACATTGAGATTGACATAAAATTACAAGTAATTGAAATGGGAAGGTATGAAGAGACTTTCCTCCACGTTCGATTTATCAGAGGCTGACCTATCTTATGCTACTCTCGCGGCTTTTTGGCTTGAAGGTTCCCAGATCATCGCAATTTACTTGATGGGAAGTTAATTCGATCTTTCAACTGGAGCAAATCTAGGTGGTGCCTTTCTTGAGCCTCATTGGAATTAGTCTCCCTACGAGTCCAGTAATAAAACACTGACAGGATAACCTCCTGGTGGAGGGACCACACAACATACATTCACATACATCGCGTCTGACTGTATAGAAATGATGACATATGTGAAGCACTAATATCACATGCACATATGGTGTGAAGCACTAAGTGCAGTAAGTAAATGCATTAGTACACATTCATTCAAATGTAAATGCAACATCCACACACAAGCAAATAAAATGTTTTGAAAATCTTTTAATAGCGTCTTAAGCCCTCTTACTGGATGTCCACAGCAGAGTCGCCACCTGTCGACGTCGGAATTTTTATTTGTCCTTTTATGTTCTTATTTTTTGGTGTTCTCATGTTAGGTGAGATTTGTTTGAAAAAACAAGTTTGAAAAGGTCTGACATTTGGATTGTAAGAGTCGCCAGTTGGTATTTTTAAATGGATGCACCAACTCAGCCCAGAAAAAGTTTGCACATTGACCTAGTGATGTAACACTGCTTAACAGGTCTGTGAAACCGAGATTCGTTAGGGTCTGGGGGCTTAATTCTGTGGAGGGAAGGTGTTAGGCACCCCCCCCACATTCGTGTTACCACAGTGACCACCACTTTTAAATTTAAACTTCTATCTGAATGTGTGTGTGTTTGTGGGTTAATGTGCAATTATCTGGAAGTAGTGTTATGCCTCATTTGCACCTATATACAAAGGGTTTGAATTTTGTACAAAAGTTCAGTTTTAACAAGATATAGCAATGATGTATAGAAAAAGATATTTTTCAAACCCTTGTGCTCAATAGTAATTGAAGCCTTTGATACTTCCATTTTATTATGTGTTCGACTAGATTGCTTTTATTTTCGAGATGCGAAGCAACTTCGAGAAAATAATGTACAAAGTAGTGCCGAACTCCTTGTAGGCATGTAAGCCATCTAAGGAAATTCAAACACCGTGTATATATATATATATAAGCTATAAACGCACCGGATATGTCGATCCAGGCTCAATCAAATTTGAATTCGAGAATAATATATATATAAGTATTTATATATATATATATATATATATATATAAAAGCAGTAAACGCTCTAAATATTATATTCGAGCTCAATCGAGGCATAACTCGATAATATATATAAATATATATATATATATATATATATATATATATATATATAGGTCAGGATCAAGTGTGAAACCTTTATCTTACTCACCGTGCTCACCTCCTTTAGCGACGGACGGACGTGATTCGATTTAATACATACAACCGTCGTCCTATACTTTTTGCCACGCTATATGTTGTCCGTCGCTAAAAGTATAGATGACGGTTTATGTATAATAAAAACCGTCACGGGTTTTCACTAAAGGGGTGAGCACGGTGAGTAAGATAAGGCATATGCACTTGATCCTTGCTATATATATATATATGTATATATATATATATATATGAAAGCAATAAAACCCATAGACCGACGGTCCGGGCATACGCACACAACACGACTCTCAACGTGAATAATTTTGTGTGAGCAAAAGTAGAGAAAGGCTTTAAGAAATGTGAGATGTCTTACAGTGGGCTACCAAGAAGACTTCAAATGGCTTTAAATGAATGAATATTCAGTTTCCACCGATAAAATATAGCAAAACACAAACTTACAGTTGTTTGGAAAGAGAAAGAACTCAGTTTATAGTGTGTACAAAGAAAAATGGACAAGGCTTCCTCGTCTTTTTCTCTCCTAAAAATGGTCACCCCAAGCCCTCTATTTATAGAGGGGGGAGCCGCGAGTCTACCTGCGGCTGCCCGGGGTGCCCCGGGCTCTGTGGGTCCTGCTGTCTCGAAGTACGTATACTCAAATAATGTGATGTTCGCTCGAACCTTCATAACTTTCAATCCCAGAGTTCGATGGAGGCGTTCCATACCATTCCGGAAAGCTCTTTTCGAGAGATAGGGCATGATATAAGATTTTCCTTTTTTTGATTCTGTGAAGATGGGTCTATGATTGAAATAGCATTTTTGAGTCTCCATCAGGCAGTCTGTTGAGCTGTTTTGCGTAGTTTGCGCTCGGAAGTTATGATATGGTTCTTGTGGGACTTCTTTTGAAGAAGTTTTAGTTAAAATGAGTTGATTTGATTTAAGTTGAGTTTGAGTTGGCAAAATTGTAACACCCAAAATTTGATGAATAAGGATTAATTTTCTTGAAATATTTTTTAGATTATTAAGGTGTGGATTTGATATAATATTATAGTTATGGGTAATATTTATAAATTTTGAAAAGTAAGGAAGTTGTTATAAAATATTCGATTGATCAGGGAATATTCATTTTACCAGAGAATATTCGTATGATGACCCAATCATTGGTGGACCACACAACTAAAGTATTGTCGGAGTTAGAAAACGACAGAAATATCTTTTAATAAAAATAACGGCGAAAGTTTTACCATTAAACTGTTGAAACACCCGGTGGTAAATGAATAGTAATGTAATGCCTCGAAATCTGGTCTATTTCACATCCATTTTCCGTACGTCACGATCCCATCTTCTTCCAAACACACATCATTATATAGCTAAATATAACAACATACATTCTCAAATCCCAAGTTCTAATACCTTATAACCTCTTTCATTACAAATAATGTTAATTACATTATTCTTTACATCTTGCACGAGTGACTTTTATCCGCCACAAATGATACATAATCGTTCATTAAACTATTCTATAGTTTAATTCTATCATTCTATATTAAAAGTCTTCGCTTGATCTTCATGCTCAATCATATAATGAATGGCACTTCGTCGGGATATTGATTAGCTTGATCTTTATGGGATCCTTAAATTCTTCTAACATCATTCGCTGAAAATGTTTTTATTTAAAGCAAGTGTGAGCATTCAATTGCCCAAAAAGTCTTAGCAGTTGAACAAACAACTTCAAGAATTTAAACATTCTTTTAAGACTTCAATAACCGAACAAAGGTTATGAAGCAGCTTGAATAATAGGAATAATCTTGATTCCTATCATTTTAAAACATTAGTCATGTTCACTTTGAAATACTTTCATTTTTCTACCTTCTTTCATACACATCATGTCTGGCTAGAATCAATAACACAGACTTAACAATAATGGTTCATGTATAAACAGAACATTCTCATATTGAACAGTTCAATCATAGAATAGTTCATCTCACAGAAACACTGAAGTGTTCAAATTTTGGCACAAGGCCTCATACATTCTAATACCTTGTACAAATATCACACATTTGCACATAGACAGAACTTCTCAAGTTCAACATATGAGAAGTTTTAGAAACTAGCATTCGTTTAAAATATGAATGAAGTTAGGAAACTCTTCCACGGTATCATTCGCTTTGGTCAGCACCACACGAGATATGGACCGTATTGGAGAGTATGACTGGGGCTCCTACTCATTCACCTATTTCCTCAAGGGCATGCGCATGCGTTCGTAGGGCTTGATGAATGTTTGGCTAGGATTTTACCCATTTCTGCTGGTGAGTATTTGTCTTGTGATTTTCTATGTACAGGTTAAGAGTGTTGACTGATAGTAGATGTTTGCCTTTGTATTGGTTGTTTTGGGCCTATAAGAGGCTCACATGTTTGTGTCTTGTGTGTGTGTTAGGTTTAGATACCTATCCACGAGGACGGCGATGGCATCACTCCATACTGGCGGAGGTTCCTATAGCTGAGGGTTTCACCAATTGTCATCTATAGTTGGAGATGTTGACAGCTGATGCTATCACTTAGATTCCCTATTCTAGGGAGCATTTGACCGTTGGGTTTGAAGATTGGTATCCGACTGGTGTCAAGTACATGATATCCACCCGTAGGATTCTTCTCTTCACAAATGGAGGATACGAGCTCTATTTAGGAGAGTGTGCTATTAGGAGCACCACATGGGAGATTTGTGTACAAATCATACCTCCTACCACGAGTTATTGGCCTATATCATAGTCGCCCATCATTAATATCCCATTGATGGGAGTTGACGGCTTTATAGTATTAGAGGGTCCATATACTCAAGATATGTTCCATCATTGGTGGTCCCCTCGTACCATCGGAGCCTAGACCCGCGCCACCTAGTTCATGGGGGATATGGTTCATGGATCCGTGATGATGACGGATTAGATGGCCTGTGTCCGAGATCCGAATCATTTGACACAGATTGACAGTTTGGCTCGGAAGTTGGACTCGGCACATTTCTTTATTCGGCACTTGGGCAGAGATCCTTCTAGGGCTGGCCCTTCAGATGACCTATATGTCTTTGTTGGCGTAGATCCTCCATTATATAGGCCTGACATCCCTTATGGAGGAGATCCAGTGACTCAGGAGGAGTTACATCAGGTGGATAGGATTGATGATATAGACATTGACACCATTGTCTTTTTCTGATGTGTATTCTCGCTATATCTTTTGATAGGCCTCTGTTATATACTGGGTGGTTGTGTCCCATTCTCGTTATATCTTTTGATAGGCCTCTATTAGTTGTTGGGCATATGTGCCTCATTTCCCTGTATTTTTAGCTATACAAAGATGATGTATTAGATGTTGATGTACTTAGGAATGTATGTATTGTTTTCCATTCCCTACATCATATTGTCATCTATGGTTTATCATGCATGTATTATGTTATGCATATGTATGTCCAGAGATATTCAGCATTGACCCTTGGATGGTCTTATGATACGACTCTCACAGATGTCTTCCTCGACAGTTAGCCGTATTGATCACACCCCACCAATATTGGTAGCCTCCTGTCTGAGGTCATGGTATAATAGTTTGTTACCTCCAGACCGGATGACCATAGATCAGTTGTTACAGCATTCCATAACCCTCCTAATGTTCCAGGTTCATATGGGCTTTGTAGATGGTATGCTGGAGCATTGGGTACCAGAGTGGTAGGTTGACTCCCACCTTAGAGGAGTATGCGCGGTTGACGGCGCTACCACTGGACAGACCTTGCGCACGGATGGATATCGGCGACATGAGCCATCAGTTCATGACCCTCATCGAGCTGAGGCGTAGAGTAGTACAGGATGAGATTACATCCGGCCATGTGGTGTCCCATCATTTTTTGATAGACAAATTTGGCTCAAAGGACAGTTATGTACGGCACTCTGGGGATTTCACCACGTTAGAGGATCAGTGGCGTACAGCCAAGGTAGACGTACTTATGATGTGCATAGTGGATTATGTGTACATGCCACTATATATGGATGAGCTGGACATCGATGTTGTCATGGCAGTGAGAGCTCTCAGGGAGGGTCATACCATTGTGTAGATGATTGTGATAAAGACGTTGAGATCGGCCACATATTTCCACACCTATCCTACAGGGGTATTTATAGGCAGCTCGGTCATGTTATACGTGTGGTTCATATCACACTTTAGATTGATTGGCACCTTCTGACGACAAGGGTACTGCTTTTCCTATGAGATAGCCATGTCTTACTCCTTTCAGCCAGTGGAGTGTATAGACGCTGCATCTTGGTCGGTGTTTTTGGCAGGGATTGGAGATCCGTTTGACATTTTGTCATGTACAGGGCTCAGTTCACCCTACAGCTTCATTACTCATGAACCTGGCATGGATTATCTCCCTCTAGCTGGTTTGAGGGGCATAACTACTTACCACCCACTGGCTGTGATGTCACAGTTTGACCAGTTTTAGGACTTCCATCCTTTTGAGGGGACATTGGGTCAGCGCTTGACTTCTCTCCACTTGTCAGCAGAGGACAGATCCATGGTGTATGCATGTTGGGATCAGCATGAGCGAGCTGAGTTTTTTGTTAGCCATCTAGGCTATTCGACATAGTATTCTGCATGGTTGGAGACAGAGACCACATCGGCTGCTGTTGTATCCACAGAGTCGGCGATCGTTTCTAATGGTGGAGAGCCCATAGAGGACATTGATTTTCCCACCGAGGAGGAATTTTTTGTTGGGTTGCCAAAGAATCGTGATGGATTCTCCCAAATGTCAAGCATCGTGTGACCCGCATTCTAAGCAGTATTTAGAGCAGAGTCTTTATTTGATGACATTTGAGAGAGATCAAGCTAGGGCCTTGAGGTTGACAGCTCTTGTTGGGAGAGATGCTGCTCTATTAGAGAAAGTGGATGCCTTAGCTCATAGAGACACCACTATTGTTGAGTGGGATGAGGCTAGATCATCTAGAGATGCATTAATTGTTGAGCGGGATGGCGCCATATCTTCCTAAGACATAGCCGTTATAGATAGTACTATAGTGAGATCCTTTACCATTTGTATTATTGCTGAGATGAGTGCATATATTGATGAGAACCATGTCACCATGCAATTGGCTGTGGATCTTTTGGCTCATGTAGATACCCTTGGGCAGGAGCTTACATCATTACCTCATTCTTTGGAGAGAGATGCCATGTTGGACTTTATAGCTTGCATATACACTGATATATAGATGGGCTTGTATTTTCTTGCACAAACTAGCTTAGCCATTTGGTCATGTACAGTACATATTGTATATATCAAACATCATTATATATGGTAGGGAAATATATTTTGATTCACTTCCCTTTTAATTGTGCCTTATTGCTTGCTTGATATTTGTATGCTTCTTCAGGGCTTGTGATCTTGATGTATTCTGAACTCATCCTTGATGGGTGGACATTGAGATGTCTTAGGATCTTTTAGAATGGATCATTGATTTATATGTATCCCTACCCTTTGGTGTATTGGTATTGGTTTCTGTATGTAGTAATGGAGAGGAGTATGGCTTTCCTCTCTGAGGTTGACCATACCACAGATTGTTGTCGGTACTCCTTTGTATGGGGGAGCCCAGGTAGTTCCATCTCTTATGGATTTGAGTTTCTCTTTGAGGAGTCAACCGCAGCTTAGATGGTTGCCAATTCTCCTATTTGTGTGGGGAGATCAGTTAGTTCCATCCCTTTGGTCTAAAGCCGATGAAATGTGGTGGATTGAAGGTTGATCCCAGTACCATGTGACAAGCTTTTGTGTTTTGGTAGGGGGTAAGACCGAACCATAAATGGATACCTACGTACTCCTATTAAAGAGGAGATCAGGTCTGCATAGTTCGAACCTGGTGTAAGAGGTTCAACACTGTATGTGAAAGGGTGTAGAAGGATGTAGAAGTGTGTTTTTGTTTTTATTTTTTTTATGGTGTGATTGGGCCATTAAAATGGTTGCCTATGTACTCCAGTGTATTGGGGAGATCAGGTCGACGTAGTTCTCCCCATGTGTAGGAAGGATTACAACTGAAAAGTTTGATCCCATGTTCAGGACAGACTACAGGTGAAATGTTTGATCCCATGTACAGGAAAAACTGCAGGTGTAAAAAGTTTTATCCTTGGTGGGACAAAATTACAGGTGTTAAAGGTTCAATCTCTGGTGGGATAACTTGAAAGGTTTAAAATGAAGTGGAGTGAAAGATTTGATCATCCGAAAACCAGGCTACTAGTTTGAAAAGTGTGTTTGTCCCTGATGGGGCAGATGGGTATAAAGAATAGTTGTACGTAGTGAATGGTTAGAAAACCTAAAGTGACTGGTGATATGGTGATCCAAAACCAGGATGTTTGCTTGATGGTAACCTCATACATAGTATCATTTCATGGTGTCCGAGTTGATGAGCTGTAGAAATTCATCGCCGTCCATTTCTTGTAATCTGAGAGCACCTCCTGTCAATACCTCCTTGATAACAAACGGCCCTTCCCAGTTTGGGTCGAATTTTCCTTTCAATTGATCTTGGTTGACAATGATTTTCTTCAAAACCAAGTCATGTTGTTTAAAATGCCATAGCCGGACTCTCCGGTTGTAGGATCTGGCGATCCTTTGTTGGTATAATTGACCACAGAAGATAGCACTGGTTCGCCTTTAGTCTATTAGAGACAGTTGGTGATACCTATCTTGTAAACATTGGTCTTCATACAGCTGAGCACCTATCAACACTTTGAGGGATTCCATTTCCACTTCTATGGGGAGCACTGCTTCCATCCAATAGGTTAATGAGTAGGGGGTTGCCCTAGTGGAAGTACGCATTAAAGTTCTATAGGCTAATAGAGTCAGAGGCAATAAGTCAGGCCATCCTTTGTGATTGGTGTACATCTTTTGCATGATCTTCTTGATGTTCTTATTAGTCGCTTCAACAGCACCATTCATCTTTGGACGATAGATGACGAAGTTGAGGTGTTTGATGTGGAATTTACTACATAACTCCTCCATCATTTTGTTGTTGAGGTTCTTAGCATTGTCTGAAACAATTACCTCTGGTTGTCCATATCGACAAATAACATTATTTCTGATGAAACCAATGATGAATTATTTGGTAACCCAGGGGAAGGAGGCTGCTTCTACCCACTTGGTGAAGTAGTCGATCATGGTGAAGATGAATCGATGCCCATTATTGGCTTTGGGCTCGATGGGTCTGATCACGTCCATCCCCCACATTGTGAAGGGCCAGGGTGAACTCATATTGTGGAGCTCCCTTGTAGGGGCGTGGATAGCATTCCCATGAATTCAGGATTGATAACATCTCTGAACGTGATCATCACAGTCAGCTTTGAGAGAGAGAGCCAGTAATGCCCTATTTTGAGGATCTTTTTGACAAGTAGAGGGTCGATCATGTGTGGGCCACATACTTCACCATGGATTTCATCCATGAGCTTCTGAGCTTGGTCCTTGTCCAGACATCTGAGGAGACCTAGTCTTGCATCTCATTTGTAGAGTACATCTCCGCTCAGGTAGAATTTCATAGCCATTCGATGGATCCACTTTCATTCAGCAGGATTTGCCTCAGCGGGTGTAGATACATCTCGTAGATACTTCTTGATGTGCTGATACCAAGGGTGTTGGACGGGAGGTAGCTCATCCGATACTTCTCCAATGTAATTCCCATAGGCTAAAGCCTTTTGCAGGGCAAATGTGATGCTTGGCATGTTTTCCTTGTCAAGTATGTTGATCAAGGAAGCCAAAGTTGCTAGTGCATCTGCAAAATCATTCCTTTTCTGAGGAATGTGGAGGAAGGTTATTTCTTCAAACTCTAAAGCCATCTGGATAACCTGGCGATGGTAAGGCAGCAAATGTAGTTCTTTTGTGTGATAGATCCCAGTGGTTTGTCTGATTACCAATTCGGAATCTCCAAAGACAGTTAACCGTCTGATGCCCATTGATTGGGCAAGTTTTAGCCCCATGATACAACCTTCATACTCAGCTGTGTTGTTGGTGCTGACAAACTGCAATTTGACGGCGACGGGATACTGCTCCCCCATGATGTCTACCAGAACTGCTGTAATACCCGAGAATTTCCCTGTATTATTAAATGAATATATTAATGGAAATAATATTTCTGTGAATATAAGTGTTATTATTTTGTGAGTCGGTTAAATCAAGTGATTCATATTTGATCGATGCGTATTAAGAAATGTGAAGTGACAATGAGAATTGTGAAATGCCTTGTGTGGCATATTGTTAAACGAGGAAATTCGTTAAGCAAATTAAAACGAGAATCTAGAAGATTAATAGTGTTGATCATGTGATTTCATATGTGTAATCAATACGCTTGTAGACTTGTAGTAACACTTTTGTGGACATTAATTCATGTCGTGTAAAACAAGTATGATGATAGGGATTGGCACTGGCTGAAGCTAAATCAGTCTTGGCCTTTGTACGCACTGCCATTTTGTAGTCTCAACAAAAGACAAATCAAGCAATTTATATGCCGATGGTCACTGGAGAAAATTTATTTTTTCTACTTTGAAAATTAAATGGAACAATTCTATGATGTGTGTGACATTAATAAACTATGAAATAAAGTGCGCAAATAACCTATATTAATTGTTAATTGTTATATTAATTAATTGATAATGGTTGTGGTAGAAAATTGATTACGTGGTAATTAATTAATAATATGTGATTATTATTGTTTGCAATATAACTATAAAAGTATAATAAGAATTATATAGATAAATAATTGTTATGGAAATCCATAAATACATTAATCAATGATGATTGGATTAATTAATATTGATGTTAATTAATCAAGGAAGTGAATAAATTATTTACTTGACATAAATAAGTAAGTTAGTAATATAATAATATTATGTTGATGATTATGTGCATATGAGCGATAATACAACTATACTATATAGAGTAGTATGACATTGTGTGACTATCTATTAAGTTTTATGAAACTATAATATATTAAGTGATAATTAATCAAGGGACGAAATAAATTTATTTATTAATATAATAAGGTTATAATATGGTTATATGAGTGGTAGAGATAATTATGGAATTAACTGGACAATAATACCTGACTGCATTATTTTATTGCGTATATTTAATGTACATGGACTATATGATGTGAGTGTATAATTAATCCATAAATTCCTAATATGGTAACAATTGTACATTGAGATTTCATTGTGGGAATTAAGTAGACCAAACCAAGCCTAGATAACAAGATTGCTGAGAGTTTTATTTTTGTCCCAAAATGAGTGGCACAAGTACGTTAACAGTAGCTGAAAATGAAACTCATATTCTCCACAAGGCTAAATCCTAGATGATCATTGCTAGCTATGTAGTTGGTATGGAGTTGTTAAACCACCCTTCATGAACCATTGTTTTTTCCCATTACACCATGGATTCCAAGATTATGTAATGACAATGCCTAATCCATAATTTTTCTATAAATGCAAGCTTGAGTTCAGATTTTTGTGTTGTTGAGAGTTGTTTAAGTGGAGAGTTCTAAGTTACTGAGCATTGTAAAAGCCCATTCAGTGTGTAGGAAGTTCAAGTTAAGCTCAAGAAGATATAATTTCTATTTATGTTCTTGAGATGGGTTTTGTTTGATTCTTGTAATTCCTTGAAATTCTATGTCAAGCTTGATGAATTAACATGTTAAGATGTGTTTAAGGAGTTTACTAGTATGTATGAACACTTTAGGAATTGTTTGGAACATGTTTGATGTCAAGGAAATCAAGGTGGCCAAGACTCTTCCAAATGAGTCTACTTACACTTTTGAATGCACGCACAACTACAAATTACCATTATTAGTACTAAGCGCGTAGCATTACAAGGCCATTCTCGAAGTTCGATTTTGAGCTTCTATTTTGCAATCTGTTATAGTACTATGACTTATAATAGAATGCAAGCATGTGTAATGTGTATGTGTAAGTATATTATGCTAAGTAGAGCATGTTTTACTAGATTTGCATGATTAACGAAGGCATATGGTTTAAATGGAGATTTGGACTTTAAGTTTTGAAAACAAACTATGTTAGAGATCATGTTCTGGAGATTTTGAACCAAGTAAGCTATACATGACTGATTTTACACATAGATGAGCATGTTATAGTGTACATAATTAATTTGAGCATGACCAAACTTATTAGGCTTTATGTTAGGAAGGTTTTCAAGAAAACGCTTAGCCTATTGAGCTAATATGCATGACCACTACATGATGTAAATTCTAACTTTGCAAGCATGTTAGTATGGCTTAGAAATGCATGAATAAACCTTTAGATTGTGTTTGTATGATTAGTAAGCAAACATGAGCACGTTGAACCTACTAGTAAGCTTTGAATGTGAATATTGTCAAGCTACCATAAGGACTAAAATCTGATATTGGTAATCATGTTTGATGACACTCTTCGACTCACTCATGTAGCATAAACGTATATATACCATGCTTGTGTAACACGTTTCAAGAAAAGCATAAACGAAGCATATTTTCAACTAAAGCGGTGTTAGTTTCACGTATGTGTTATGAATACTCACAAGCATGCCTAATATGAGTTTTATAACTATCTTGTATGTTTAGAGAGAAAGCATGATAGACTTTGTGGTTTCATAACCTCGAATGGCCTTAAATGGTTGAAATGATCAATTTAGAATTCTATTATGTAAGAAGGAAACTAGATTGACTTAAGGAGCATGAAAATACCCTTAACATGACAAGTATATCATGTATGATTGTTTTGAGCAAGCCGGACAGAAACCACAAGGCAACAGCTAAGTCTTAGCTTTGCGGAGGATGACAGCAATTGCTTGTCCTAAAGTTTAGCCTTAGCCATGGCGCAGATGAATCTTGATCTGTAACAACTCGAGTTCTCAGATTCTATTTTTGAACTGATGTTTGAAGCATGCTTATAGGATTTCTTTAACTTATCTTACATGACCAAAAAGCTATGTAATGTGTTAAGAAGCATGTTATGTGATAGAGATAAATGTTGATCATGAATTCCAAATGTTAAGTCCAAAGAATATTTTCAAGAAATAAAGCAATCAAGACGTTATGATATTTGTGATGACTTACAAACTGAATTGTGCTATGAAAATATAGGGTAAGCGATGTGTATGAAGTTATATCTAAGTTAAACGTTTATGTGTATGTTGAACTTACCTATATGTGTTAGCTAATGAACATCTTGAACATATAATAATTTATAAATAGGATTCGAAAGTGTTGATTTCTTAAAGTGGATGAACTACACTTAAGGCAAGTTTCCTGAATTCTTACTCTTTTTCTTGAGCAAGTTCCCTAAACTTACTCTATTTATTATTGAGCGAGTTTCCTTGAACTTCACTCTTGATTGTGCAAGTATCTGAACCCTACATTACATTGAGCAAAGTATTCTAACTCTTGCATTACCTTATTTGATGAATACCGTAAGCTTATCTCTTTGAATACAAGTTATACTACTTTCTCGTTCGCATGAGCTAGTATGTTTAAACCCTTGTGAAAGTTATTATTCATGTTGAACTTGGTATTGTTCTTGAATATTGTGAAAGAGTCGATGCCATTTAATTTGACTGGACTATATGCATGTTTATAAAAGCTGTCCAAACCAATTGATTGGTTCGAAAATCTTGAAAAATGAGTTGGACAACCCTTTTGGTAAGGGGAGTGTATGTCGTTGAAAACCCTAACACATGATTGAATATTATGGTGGTGTTATGCATAACGTAAAGTATTGTAGAATGATCATCTATAGTACTTGATCTTTTTGGGTTATCAATTTAATATTGGTAACTCTAGTGGAGGTTCTATAGTCCTTAGTGACTGCCCAGTATAAATTGTTTATCCAGTTGGATACATTAATAGTTATTGAATTCATATATATTTGTTGATTTATATTGAATTATCGTTCTTATTCCAAGAATTGTTGATATTCATTATTCATGATATTATTCTAAAACTCTGAACTATCTTAGAGATGATACTTCAATATTTCAAACTCGTGTTAAGAAATTCTTTACCCTTGTTGTATATTACTTGCTGGGCAATTTGTGTTCATCCTTACTTATTTAAAACCTTTCAGTTAAGGAGGAATAGGGAAGTGTTTCTAGAACAGACAAGGGCAAGGGCAAGGCTACTGACTAACTTGTTCCTTTTATGTTTAAGACTAATATGTTGTACTGAGACTATTTTTAGACCATGTTTAAACATAAGTAGGATTATGTAATAGGTCTTTATTCGATACTATTATGTAATCTATTAAGTACTGTAGGTTGCGAGACTTAGGGGAATAATTATAATAAATCATTGTATATCATTCTAAATTAGATTTTCCGTTGTGAATGTATGATTTTAGTTATTATGGTAATACTTTGAGCACGTGATGAACCGAATTCGAGTGACCAAGTAGAAGTCCAAATTTGGGGGTGTCACAGGTTGGTATCAGAGCTAGAGTTATAAAGAATGAGAGTCCTTAGATTATAACTTAAGAGAACTTAGAAGTTAGGAAGGAGATAAAACTCATGTAGAGTTTTCCTTGGGAGACTTAGGATGTTATTAAAATGTAACTTCATTTTATACAATGAGTTTATGCTTATTTAACATTCTGATGGAGTCATTGTTTTTGTTGTCTTATGTTGGTGACTGTAGGATGACTGACATGGGAGGACCTAGCCGAGTAGTAGAGGAGGAGCCGCATGATATCCACATAGTCTATGAGACACCCTTGATAGCAGAGCCTAGTTTAGTAGTGGCCCCGATGGATGATGATGATGATGAGGAAGAGGTGGAGTCTGATCCGGAGGAGGAGCCCGAGCCTATGGAGGACTCTGACGATTCTACTTTTGAGGATCGGATGTTAGGAGAGTATGAGGAGCAGTTATTGGAGTTAGGATGTAGAGTAGAGGAGCTAGAGGCTGAGGCTAGGGAGAGGGAGTCTGCGTTCCAGAAGTTGAGGGACGAGGACCATCAGAGGCAACTAGTGATACAAGAGATGGAGGTGGAAATTGCTCACTGTAAGGAGGTAGGGATCCAGATGGGAGTTTTGTTTCACCGAGTGGTGGTGAGAAACGTTGAGATGGAAGGAAAGCTGGAGGAATTAGAGAAGAAGGTTTTGAGTGAGAGGACGGAGAAGGAGGCTATCCGACTCAGTTAGAGATGGAGGTGATGGATAGGATTCACTTCGAGGAGAAGTGGGAGGAAGCCAATGATAGGGCAAATGATGTAGAAGATGAGGTGCGATGCAAGAGGAGAAATATGAACAAGATGGGCTATGCTTTACGCACGGCCATGGAGAGATTGATCGATGGGGTAAATCACTACCTAGCTGAGCAAGAACAGACCCGACATACCATAAGCCGAGACATGGTGGTGCACATCACATAAAAGGAATATCAGAGCGCCGTTGAGTGTGGAATGTTAGATTGAGTCTAGAGGGAAAAGCTCAGGAGTGTAATATTTTTATTTATATGTTATTAATATGTTGTTGTGATCTCAGTTTTTTGTGTAAGATGTGAGATAATGGTAAACCCCCAAACTTCTGAATAGTGTTAGAGGGGTAGTAAGTTAGTATGTCCCCGTCTTTTGTGATAATAGGGGATATGCGATATCATTTATAGCAGTATGCTAGAAAAGAACATGTGATGTAACCATTTGGCATATGAATATAAATGATCTTATTTCAGAAACGTGTAATAAACCTGTAGTTCTTTTCTATTGAAAAATGTCTAAGTATGATAATTAGATAATAAAATGAAAAATTTTGTGATGCAAAAAATGCCGCCCAGACGTAGAATAACTGTCCCAGAAGAGTCAGTTAATGATGAGAGAGCTCCAGTAGATCTGATACAGAGACTGGTAGATTTATTGGGAGAAGCTCTGAGGGGAAGAAACGAACTCGTACCACCCGTTACCCAAGCTTTCCTAGTAACAACCTTCAAATATTTTAAGAATGTAGGACCCCTGGAGAACGTGGGAATCACTGACCTGAAAGTTGGGCAAACCTGGATCAAGGAGATCATGAAGGCCTTCACTATAGCTCGTGTGGGTGAAGACCAGAAGAAAGTATTTGCCACGTACATGATGAGGGGAGAAGCAAACTATTGGTGGGAAACTAACCAGCAGAGAGCGGGGGAAGGAATGATAACATGAGAGAGATTTACTACGTTATTCTTCGAGAATTATTTCCCGAAGAGTATGAAGAGTAGAATGGAAGTTAAGTTCCTAGAGTTAAAACAAGGTGATATGACGGTGGCGCAATACACAGCTAAGTTCAATGAACTAGCGTGATTTGTAGAGCACCAAGTTATGGATGAGGAGAGGAAGGCGAGATGTTTTGCTTATGGATCAACAGAGCACCAGATAAAGGATTGCTCGAAGAAAGGAAGCGGTGGAGCTGGCGGAAGCCAGGGAGGAGGAAACAAGTTAATGATTGGTGGACCTGCGCAACCCAACTGATCGACCGCTCAAACCTTTAACATGACCGTCCGGGATGCAGTAGCTGCAAAGGACGTGGTGTCAGGTATAATGCCAATCAATAATATAAATGCTTATGTATTATTTGATTCGGGTACCACCTATTCGTTTGTATCTGAATAATTTTCTAGTAAACTTAATACAGCCCGAGAAAGTTTAGAAGATCATTTGAACATAGAAGTTGCAAATAAGGAAATAATCCCTGTAGAATACGTCTATCGAAATTGTCATGCAAACATTAGAGAACATGAACTGAGCGTAGACTTGATTCCTATTAGACTAGGAGAATTCGACGTAATACTAAGGATGGATTGGTTATATAATCATGCAGCAATAATTGACTGTCAGAATAAATGTGTGAACCTTCAGACTCCGAGTAAGTCTAAGGTAGTGTTTTATGGTAGCTCATGGCTTAAGCAATTGTGTTGCGTTACAATGATGCAGGCCAAGAAATTGTTAAAGA
This sequence comes from Panax quinquefolius, assembly GCA_020205615.1. Classification (NCBI taxonomy): domain Eukaryota; kingdom Viridiplantae; phylum Streptophyta; class Magnoliopsida; order Apiales; family Araliaceae; genus Panax; species Panax quinquefolius. The sequence goes on along the minus strand of JAINUW010000332.1, from coordinate 230,563 downwards.
AAGGATGTATAGGTTATTTAGCTTACATTGTGGATACTCGAAAAAAGAGAATTGAGATTAAAGATATACCCATAGTGAGTGAATTTCAGGATGTGTTTCCGGACGATCTGTCTGGCCTTTCCCCAGACAGAGAAATCGAATTCGTAATAGACTTAGCACCGGGAATGACACCGATTTCGAAAGCTCCATATCGTATGGCGCCATTAGAAATGAAGGAATTAATGGTACAACTTCAAGAGTTATTGGATAAGGGTTACATTCGACCGAGTGTGTCTCCTTGGGAAGCACCAGTGTTATTCGTTAAGAAAAAGGACGGATTGATGAGGCTTTGGATCGATTATCAAGAATTAAACAGAGTAACGATCAAGAATAGATATCCACTACCGAGGATAGATGACTTATTTGATCCACTAAAGGGAGAAAAATGTTTCTCAAAGATCAACCTACGGACGGGATATCACCAACTGAAAGTGCAGGATGAGAACATACCAAAGACTGCGTTTTGAACCCGTTATAGACATTACAAGTTTTTGCTAATGTCATTCTGTTTAACTAATGCTCCAGCAGCATTCATGGACTTGATGAATCAAGTTTTCAAGAAATATTTAGATAAGTTCGTAGTAGTTTTCATTGAAGACATTTTGATCTACTTGAAGATGGAGGAAGAACACACAGAATATCTAAGAATTGTTTTGGAGGCACTATGAAAGGAGAAGATGTATGCGAAATTTTCTAAGTGCGAATTTTGGATGAAGAAGGTTCAATTATTAGGTCATGTGGTGGATAATAATGGAATCTCTGTAGACCTTGAGAAGGTCGAAGTAGTAAGTAACTGGGAACAACTAAGAACTCCAACGAAGGTGAGAAGTTTCTTAGGATTAGCTGGGTACTATAGAAGATTCATCCAAGATTTTTCTAAGATAGAGACCCCGTTAACTAATTTGACGAGGAATATGGTGAAATTTGTATGGACTGACAAATGCGAAGAATGTTTTCAAGAGTTGAAGAAGAGATTAAGCGAGGCGCCTGTATTATCATTACCAGATAATACGGGAGGATTTGTGGTGTATAGTGATGCGTCACATAGAGGATTGAGCTATGTTCTAATGCAACATGGCGAAGTCATTGCGTATGCATCATAACAGCTGAAGGATTACGAAAAATGATACCCTACTCATGACTTAGAGTTAGCAACATTAGTTTTTGCGTTAAAGATATGGAGACATTATTTGTACGAAGAGAAATGTGAGATATACACGGACCACAAAAGTCTAAAATATATCTTCACACAGAAGGAGTTGAATATGCTTCAGAGAAGGTGGTTAGAATTAATCAAAGATTATGACTGTGAGATTCTTTATCACCCGGGGAAGGCAAACGTAGTTGCCAAAACTCTGAGCAGGAAAGGAAGGGAGAAATTGTTTCAACTGACAACTCAGGAGAAGTTAATAAGAGATATGGAGAAGTTTGAAATAGAGGTGAAGGGACCCGAGAGGTCTGAAGAGAAGTTATTTGTGAGACCCCAAATTTTATGAAATAAAAGTATTCAATTTTCTATTTTGGTGAATAGTTAAATTGATAAAAGTTTAAAGTTAAGGGTGACATTTGAATTTTTTTAAAAGTAAGCAAGTTGTCATAAAATAATCAGTGGTAAAATACGCATGGTTGCATAGTAGCACACGGTATTGATTATTAATGCTTACGTGAGAAGTCACTCAGTTTGATTCAATTATTGTTGATATTTTATATATTATTAAATCAATAATTGAGATAACAAAGTTATTAATATTATTATTTGCAATATTAACGATGTCTAGAAGTTCTCGCGCGAGGAGAGGTGTGGTCACCTAATTGCGCGCCACCAATAGGGAGAAATCCTTATTGAAAGCCCCTCTTTCCTAAGAAACGACACAGTCGATTAATAGTGTGAATTATAATAATGATGATGAAGTTTTGTTTTATTAGTATTATTAATGTAATAAAACGAGAAAAGCTTTTATATAAAAAACATAATACTTTTATAAAGTTATTCGTTTTATTAGACTATAAATAGAATATATTATATTCTATAGTGTTTTGCATAGTAAAATCTTTTTATATAAAATGCAGAATACTTTTATAAAGTTATTTGTTTTATTAGACAATAATTAGAATATATTATATTTTATTATGCATAGTATTTGCATAGTGCCTACATAGTGTTTGTATAGTAAAATCTTTTTATATAAAACAGAATACTTTTATAAAGTTATTCGTTTTATTAGATTATAAATAGAATATATTATATTTTATTTAAAAGATTTTGTTTATTAGAATATTTTATAGAAAACCAATCTGGACCGTCCATTTAAAAGTAAATCAATCTGAACCGTTCATGAATTAGTTACTATTCAGTCCATTCTTCTATAAATAGAAGCTCATTCCTTCATTATTTCTTACGAATTCACTAAAACTCTAGAGAGAGAAACTATAGAGAGAAAGAAGAAAAGTATTTTGCTACTTCACTACTCCTATATCCAGTTTGTTCTAAGGTAAGGGATATTATTATTATAGTAAGGGGTATTATTTCTTTTGTATTCATGAAGAGAACTTCTGTTATTCCATTCTTTATTATTCTGTTAGAATAACTTGTATACGCGGACTCCCCTATACTTGGTGAAATTCTTCTGTTATTCCATTAGTTATCATTACATTGAATATCCCGCTTGGTGCGATACGCGCTTACCGTTCCATTAATTATTATTCTTTTGGAATAACTTTGTCATGCTGATCTATCGCATGCATGGTGATTTCATTGTTATTCCATTCTTTATTATTCATTTAGAATATCCCGCTTGGTCATAATTTCTTTGACACAGTTCCGCTTCTTTATTATTACATTGGAATATCCATCGTCGGTGTGGATTACGCTTTGACCGGTTCTCGTTCTTTATTATTACATTGAGAATAACCTCGTGCATGCATGTATATCGCATGCATGGTGAATTCTTCTGTTATTCCGTTCTTTATTATTCTGTTGGAATAACCTGTATATGTGGATTACCGCATGCATGGTGAATGATCCTTTGTATTCCTTCCTTGTTAAATTATGGAAATGATCTGTTTATGCGGATTATGATGAAAGTCATAATAAAATCATTGGACTGATGAAAATCATGGGTATATGTAGTATTAGTAAGTGTTATGATAAGTTATGTTGGTTATTATGTGAAAACATGAAAGTTTCTTAGAAATCACAAAGGGTTGAAAATCAGATTTTAGTAAAAATGGAACATGAAATTCAATTGACCATATCTCCTACTATATTTCAAATTTTTGAGTGTGGTCAAGTTCTAGAGTTAGATCTATGAGTTTTCTAACTTATCAAGGTGGAATCACTGGAAAAGGTGTTGTAAATTTTCCTGTGGACTGACTTTAGCAAAGGAGTCAAAAGCTATAAATTATGAAAAAGCTACTGCCCAAATATTTAAAAGGCATTTTCGGCCACTTAATTTGTGAGAAAATTTTTGGCATTTTGGGATATGGAAATATATGGTATAGAGTACCTCATGTCCAAAAATGAGCTCATTCCGACTTAAAATGAGCAAGTTATGACTATTTCAATATTTAGGTTTTTCCAACGAAAAACGTTATAACCTGAGTTCTATAACTCTGCTGACCATGAAATTTAAACTGGAAACTCACGTTAACATGTGTAAGATCTTGCCAAGATTTGGGAATTTCTGGAGTTAAACTTGAGGTAGCTAATTTCTTAAGGAATTAATTAGAAATTAATTTTTGAAAAATAGTAAATGAATTTTAAAAATTTCGAGAAAAATATATGTTCAATATGGGACTATATTCTGCTAAATCCCAGAAAAGAAATATTTTTGGGACTGATTTGGTATTTTTCATGAAAATAATCTAGTTATGAGTAAATGAGTTAAGTATGTTATGTTAAGTGACAAAGTTGAAAAATAGGATTTTATGGCTTGGAAATCCTATATAGGGTATATGCAGATTTTTTATGAGGGATTTGATCATTGGTGATGAAATCTTATGAGTATGGTATTTTTGAATGATTAAATGCATTATTTAGTAAAGTATAAACAATTGAAATAAATTATTTATAAGTTTAAGAAGTGATTAAAATATTGTTATAATATTAATAATATTAGATTATGAGTTTATTAAGTGAATGATAATATTTGGATAAATTTAAAGTCTTTAATATTTATCCTTATTTTCGTTTGATTAATGCTTATATCATTGTCATCATTCTCATGCTTGTGTTGTGTTGAAAGTCATCTGTGGCATATAGTGCATAGATGGACTTGGTATGATTATGACCAGGGATTATTCGGTATAATCATGACCGTAATGGAAAACACGAATATCCTTGACCCGTAGTGCATGGATAATTCGTGGTCGTGATATTATTAAGCTGAGTCTCAGCATTATTGGTTTTACAGTTGTATATCTTTGGCCTGTAGTGCAAAGATGAACTGTTGATTATTGGTTATATAGTTGTATATCTTTGGCCTGTAGTGCAAAGATGAACTGTTGATTATTGGTTATACAGTTGTATATCTTTGGCCGTAGTGCAAAGATGAATTTATTAGTATGATTATGAGCAGGAATTGTGATTTGTTATAACCAGGATATTTGATGTTTCAGGTGAACATAGGTGATGTAAATTATCTTCGTCCTGGGTGCGAAAAGGAATTCAAAATCACAATTATGATTATGAGTTATTCATATAATTGTGGACAAGAATTGTTGATTGATGTTACTGGGATAAAACATTATTGGTGGACTTTTAACATGGAGAAGATAATTGACCTGATGGTCTATTTGACTCTTTTAATGGATTGTTCGTTCCGCTGCAACTATGGTTGAAAAGTTTTATCATCTACCATATGTTCTAAATCTCTTATTTATTATTGACGAAAGCTATTGATAATTTAATTATCTTAAGTTATGATATTCTTTACTGGGCTAGTTGTGCTCACCCTTTTGCTTCACAATCCCTTTCAGGTAATAAGAGTGTTGCCGAGTCGAGCGGGGATAATAGGGGAATAGAACGGTGGTCTATAGCAGTTGAGGTTCTCCCTAAATAGTATGGAAATAATTTTATTGAGAACTTTAGATAAGTGTGTCGTATTGTATACGTCATTTGATATTTAATTTTGGTGAACCGAATAGGGTGAGGTGAACCCAAGTTTGGAAGGTTGTTTTGCCACTATCATACAAGATGTCTAATGACATACAACCTCGTGTTATCGTAAGATAGGGTTGTGCACATCCACTTGCTGAGTATATCTACGAGCACTACCTATATGATATTGGAGTTTATTTGAAATATAATGTTCAATTGCAGACAATGGAGATAGTTATATGTCAAGAGAAGACTCGCCATTGGAAGGAACATGATAGTAATCTTCTTAGTTTTCTTTAGGGTCTATTGGGTCAACCAAGGATAATTCTCTGGACATATGATATCTATCATAACTTAGATTCATGGCCTCCTATGTACGAAGGTTTCCTTGAGAACTTCCCAAAGATTTTAATTTCTAAAACAGTTTTTGACTATACTTTTATGTAAAGTACCATTGTAAGGTTGTGGTCGAGGCACCATGAGAGTTACATACATTTGTATTAAAACTCACAAGATACATTGCCGTAAATATATTTTGCACTGACAGGTTGTATAAATGAAGTGGTCAGTAGTGTATTTTCTGGAGACTCAAGATGGGTGATGTATACCTATTTTGGGGGTGTCGCATTATTTGTAATGGAAGCTTGTCTGACATTGTTGGATACAGTAAAAGAATCCCAGGAGAAAGATAAAGAATGTGAGAAGATTAGGAAAAGGATCACGAAAAATGAGGTAGAAAAATTTCGAATAGATAAAGACGGTATCTTAAGATTCGAAGGGAGAGTGTGGGTACCGGCAGTGGCCGAGTTAAGAGAGGAGATTTTGTACGAAGCTCATAATACGACATATTCCATTCATCTGGGAGGCACAAAGATGTACCAGGACTTGAAGCAACATTTTTGGTGGCCAGATCTGAAATGAGAAATTGCAGAGTACGTTAGTAGATGTCTTATGTGTCAACGCGTAAAAGCAGAGCATTAGCGGCCGAGTGGTTTACTACAACCATTGGAAATACCAGAGTGGAAATGGGAGCATATTACGATGGATTTCATGGTAGGACTTCCAGTCACGCAGAAAGGTTTGGATGCCATTTGGGTTATCGTGGATCGACTTATATAGAATACACATTTCCTACCTATCAAGATCCACTACAGTTTAAATCAATTAGCGAGTCTGTACGTAAAGGAAATTGTTTCACGACATGGAGTGCTGGTGTCGATTTTTTCTGACCGAGACCCGCATTTCATGTCAAAATTCTGGAAAAGCTTGCAAGAGAGGATGGGAACACGATTATGGTTAAGTACCGCTTATCATCCTCAAACAGACGGACAAAGTGAGTGAACAATACAAATGCTAGAGGACATGCTTAGGACTTGCGTGATGGACTTCAAGGGAAATTTGGACGACCACCTACCCTTAGTCGAATTTGCGTTAACAATAGTTACCATGCGAGTATCGGCATGCCACCGTATGAAGCTCTTTACGGGAGGAAGTGTAGAATGCCATTATGTTGGGAACAAGTTGGAGAACGACGAATACTCAGACCAGAGTTAGTACAATAAACTGTAGACTTGATTGCAGTAATAAGAGCCAAACTAGTAGCAGCTCAAGATCGCCAAAAGAAGTACGCAGACTTGCATCGGCAATATCGAGATTTTGAAGTCGGCAATTTTGTATTCTTAAAAGTATCTCCGTCGAAGGGGAAGATCCGTTTATGCAAGAAAGGAAAATTGAGTCCAAGATTCATAGGACCATTCGAGATACTTAAGCTAGTGGGCGAAGTAGCATACAAAGTTGAACTACCACCTGAGTTGGAGCACATCCATAAAGTGTTTCACATATTCGTGTTGCGTTCGTACAAGCCTGACTACAAACACGTGATTTCTTACGAACCCATTCAAGTGGAGAAGAACTTAGAATACGAAGAAATTCATGTCCAAATTCTTAATAGGAAAGAGAAAACCTTAAGGAATAAAGTTATTTCTTCTGTAAAAGTGCTTTGGCGTAACCACGATGTCGAGGAGGCAACATGGGAGTTAGAAGATAGGATGATGAGGGATTATCCCCATCTGTTTGTGTAACTTGTAACAATTCTAGGACGGAATTTTTATAAGGGGGGAGGATGTAATACCCGAGAATTTCCCCGTATTATTAAATGAATATATTAATGGAAATAATATTTCTGTGAATATAAGTGTTATTATTTTGTGAGTCGGTTAAATCAAGTGATTCGTATTTGATCGATGTGTTTTAAGAAATGTGAAGTGACAATGAGAATTGTGAAATGCCTTGTGTGGCATATTGTTAAACGAGGAAATCCGTTAAGTAAATTAAAATGGGAATCTAGAAGATTAATAGTGTTGATCATGTGATTTCATATGTGTAATTCATGTAGTGTAAAACAAGTATGACGATAGGGATTGGTAGTGGCTGAAGCTAAATCAGTCTTCAGATCTTTGTCGAAACAAGGCCTTGCATTTGGCTATCCTAGTAGTATATAAACAAAGCGCAATGCAACGATTAGTCGATTGGAGAAAATTTATTTTTTCTACTTTGAAAATTAAATGGAACAATTCTATGATGTGTGTGAAATTAATAAACTATGAAATAAAGTGCGCAAATAACCAATATTAATTATTAATTGTTATATTAATTAATTGATAATGGTTGTGGTAGAAAATTGATTACGTGGTAATTAATTAATAATATGTAGTTATTATTGTTTGCAATATAACTATAAAAGTATAATAAGAATTATATAGATAAATAATGGTTATGGAAATCCATAAATACATTAATCAATGATGATTGGATTAATTAATATTGATGTTAATTAATCAAGGAAGTGAATAAATTATTTACTTGACATATATAAGTAAGTTAGTAATATAATAATATTATGTTGATAGAGTTATGTGCATATGAGCGATAATACAACTATACTATATAGAGTAGTGTCACATTGTGTGACTATATATTAAGTTTTATGAAACTATAATATATTAAGTGATAATTAATCAAGGAGGAATAAATTTATTTATTAATATAATAAGGTTATAATATGGTTATATGACTGGTAGAGATAATTGTGGAACTACTCGGACTATATTATTTTATTGCGTATATTTAATGTACATGGACTATATGATGTGAGTGTATAACTAATCCATAAATTCCTAATATGGTAACAATTGTACATTGAGATTTCATTGTGGGAATTAAGTAGACCAAACCAAGCCTAAATAACAAGATTGCTGAGAGTTTTATTTTTGTCCCAAAATGAGTGGCACAAATACATGAACAGTAGCTAAAATTGAAATACGTATTCTCCACAAGGCTAAAACCTAGATGATCATAGCTAGCTATATAGTTGATATGGAGTTGTTAAACCACTATTCATGAACCATTGTTTCTTCCCATTACACCATGGATTCCAAGATTGTGTAATGACAATGCCTAGTCCATGATTTTTATATAAATGCAAGCTTAAGTTCAGATTTTTGTGTTGATAAGAGTTGTTTAAGTGGAGAGTTCTAAGTTGTTGAGCATTGTAAAAGCCCATTCAGTGTGTAGGAAGTTCAAGTTAAGCTCAAGAAGGTATAATTTCTATTTATGTTCTTGACATGGGTTTTGTTTGATTCTTGTAATTCCTTGAAATTCTATGTCAAGCCTGATGAATTAACATGTGAAGATGTGTTTAAGGAGTTTACTAGTATGTATGAATACTTTAGGATTGGTTTGGAACATGTTTGATGTCAAGGAAATCAAGTTGGCCAAGACTACGCAAAATGCAGTTCTGCTTCACACTGAATCAAGCACGCTGCCAGCAGTTGCAGTATGAAATGCTGCCTTTTCTGAGAGTTCGATTTGAGCTTCTATTTTGCAACCTGTTATAGTACTACGACTTATAATAGCATGCAAGCATGTGTAATGTAACGATCGAGAAATTTATAATTTAATTTAAATATTTATTAAATTAAATTAATATTTTAAGTAATTTATTTATTGAGGAAAATAAATAATTGATGAATTGTGGTGACTTAATTTGATTAGTGTTAATTAAATTGAAAATGATAATTTAATTTGAGGATTTAATTTAAGGAAATAATTAAATTATATCAATTGCTTAATATTTAAGGAAATAAGTAAATTAAATGAATGGTTTAATTTAAATGAAATAAATAAATTAAATAAAGTAATGTTTCTAATTTATTAATTAAATTAGATATATAATTATTTATCAATTATAAGTATAATGATAATAAGATTATTATTATTATTATTATAAGTTATTTAAATTAACTAAACTAAAGTTATTTAAATTAATCAAATTAAAGTGTGACAAGTGGAAACTATATAATATAAATATTATTAAAATAATCTAGTTGGGGGAATGGGTTGTAGCCAAACAAGGCCTTGTGGCCTTTGGTTTATTTAACTGACGTCTTTTGTTTTTTTTAAACTGAAAGAGAACGTGGGATTATGGCCAGTTATATTTTCTACGCGTCTTTCTAAGGTTAGCTATCAGTGAAGAGCATAGAGGGTTTGGAGAGAGTCAAGAGAGAAAAACACAGAGGAGATTGAGAGTGATAGCTTGAGAGAATTTTCTGTGATTGTCAAGTGGAAGAGAAGGGTTTGCTTATTGTTTTGCTAAATCAAGGTATAAATTATTCTTGATTTTAACTCTTAGTTTGGGTACTATATATTCTATATGATTTTGAAATCACATAAATTGTGATATATATATATATATATGTGTGTGTGTGTGTGTATAGTCTTGCAAAATCTTTTAATCATCATAGATGATTGTTACTTGTTTGCCCAACACGTGAAATTTGGTTGTAGTAGAAGATTCCAAATAACAGTGTTCATGTTCATATAATATGGCTTTAGAAAGTACAAAAGTTGATGCTCTATATGTGTTATAATCTATAATTTGTTATTGGATTATGTTAATAGGTTAAGAAATGAAAGCGGCATAGTTTAAATCATGTCAATTAATTAAGAAACGAGTTCATGGTGATCAAATTTGTTAAAAGTGTAAAAATGAAGATATTTGGAAAAACTATGGTTTTAATTCTTTAAATTTGTGTATATATGATGTTTGTGTAGTTAGAATGATGAATAACGTGCTTAACTATGATATTACCAAGTTTTAGATGTTGAAGTGTGGTGAAATTTTATGGAATTGGGATTTTTTGGCCTATAATAGAGTCTAAGTTCGTGTTACAGAAAAGCGAAACTAATGCGTCATGTGGTGGCTGTGTTTCTGCAACTTCGACACCGCAGCACGCACGCTGTAACCCAGTGTAAAAATTGGCGCGGCCATGCCAGTAGTCATTCAGACCTAGTAATGAGCTGATAATAGCATAGCTTGGAAATTGTTAACTTAACATAATTTAATAGTTTTTAAAGGACCAAAAACTTGTTACGGGGCATAGTAGTGTATTGTAATCACAACGCCAAAATTATAGATTATGAATTAGTAAGTTGTGAAAGTTCGTAATGTGATGTCATTTGAATTGGAATTATTTTACAATCACCATGTCGTATACTATGACATAATTGAGAATTCAGTTTCATGTTATGTGAATGAGTAGGATAATCAAATCCTAAGTTAAGGATTATAGACTTGATTAAAATGAAAACTAAACTAATGAAATGGGTGTTAATGTAACTAATTGTTGTTGCTATTTCAATTATATATGTAGGGTATTTTGCTAATATTATTACTTGTGTAGCTTACATACAAGGAAAGTTTCTTACCCTAAACTTAAGTTGAGCAAGTTCCTAACTTCATTCTCTTTATAAGAATGCAAGCTTTCTATTCCTAAATTATCATTGTACAAGTTTCTAAATTCAATGTTAAAGTTGAGCAAAACTAATCTATCTTATGTATGATTGTACAAGCTCTTGTAACTCAATTCGTTACATCGAGCAAGTTTCATTTTCCTTAATGTTATTCAAAGCATATGTTGTTTTAGTACATCGATTCAAAGGAGATTGTTCTAACTCTTTTGAATATAGCACTTTGCATGTATATTCTGTTTACTCAATTATATATTGTTGTTATTCGATCTTTGACCTTGATAACCTTGTTCAATTCTATATTGATTATATTAAATCTCCAAGTAATAAGCAAACTCTTATTGATTGAACTAGTCTATTATGGAATAGTGTTCTAAAATTCCAGAACCACTGATAAGTTAGTTCCGAGCTAAACTTTTTTTAGTGCGAAAATTCTAAATTCGAACTGAGACGAACAACCCTAACATAGGAGATTTTGTACGTGTAACGTTTAGATATTTGTGCACAATACATGGTACAAAGGGTTGATCCCCCTAAGTACGTTAAGAAGGGTCTGTATAGTCTAATGATTGTTAAGGTTGAGGTAATAAGACCTGTGACACCCCCGAATCCGGGTCCTCTGACCCCGGTTCGGTCATCACGATAAAATACAAACATCCACCTCTAAACAACATACGATATCTAAAATGCGAAATATAATAAACATACGTCGTTCATTCAAAAGGTGTTACTAGTCCCAAGATACGATAACCTTAATATCATCTTACAATCATACCCTAAAATAAATATTAGGGTTCACATTACATAATCGTAATTTAAACTAAGCATAAGATAACTTCTGCTTCTTGCAATTATCCTACATCTTCCCTTTACCCTTGTCCTTTCCTGAGGTCTCGGGCTTAGCTGCAATATAATTCATGATATAGCAAGGATGAGCAACAGGTTTGCTCAACAAGTTTAAATACAACAATAAGGATATATCATGATGAATGGAAAAATATCTGGCAATGGATTCAACAATATGAATATCATAAGCAAAGATAATGATTGCTTTTAGAATAACTTCTAGTCAAGTAGACTTTGAACTATACCACTCCAATGGAATCAATAGCTAATTGACCCTTTGGTTACTGGCTACAGAATAAGTATTGGAGGGGATTAGCCACACGTATTCTATGTATATGCATAACATTTAAATATGTTCATTGTATCTTTATTAGATACATGCACTCCCCTATCATAGAAAAGGGTGTTCTTTCAGTCTAAGAATCCTCACCATCAATTGGTTTGGATAGCTTTTAAAACTTCATATGCTTGTCTGACCGAACAAAGGTTCAGACTCTATCTAACACAGTTCAAGAATTATTGAACTTTAAACGAAGTACAAGTCCAAGACTGTATGAACTCAAGTGCACTAAGTGCGAATATCAATACTGTCGATGTGGAATAATTGTAAGATAATTAAACGACTTAATAGCATGCTTGGAAATAAGATCCAAGCTTAAATGAATAACTTTCAATTCAACAATAGCCTTCTCAATACAATATGAGAAGGATAAGAAACTTTCACAACAAACAAAGTTGTGTAAGTTAGGAAACATTTCAACACAATAAAATAGTGTTCAGATACTTGCTCAATATAAATTTGATTAAGTTTAGGAAAACTTGCTTAACAAAAGTATGGTTCAAGGAACTTGTTTACGATATGCGTCGAATAAAGTAATGGAAGGGTTTAGGATACTTGTCTATTTCCTCAGCTACAATATAATTCTAGCTTTATTACTTGCGATGAAACGACCTAATATTAACAAGTTGGTCTTTTCAATTAGTATGTGTAAACTAGTACGAGTCTATACTTAAAGAATCAAATCATCACATAGCATGCTTCTCAACATATTACATGGCACATTGGTCTATATTACAAGATAAAGAGATCATGTAAGCATGCCTTAAATTTCAGAACCAAAAGCAGATCATCTTGGAAAGACTGCAGGACGGCGCAACCGCACCTGGTCTAGGCTTAGGGACGACGCAGCTGCGTTATCCTTTGGCCAAACCAAGTTTGAACTTCTTCTCTCCTGACTTCAGTCTAACTCTAACACACTAATTATACATGTATTTAACATACATACATGCTAGATTTTCACATATAACACATGACCCTACTTGACTTCACTATCACAAGTTTACTTACAATTTATATGTCATTAAAACATAACAAGGTCATGTAATCCTCATTCTTTACAATCTTGGCAATACAATACTTAGTAGTCATGCACATATATAGACAACACATGTATACTTTACTCTCATAGTTCATATTCTAGAAATTTCCTTTTTCTTTATGACTATGTATGCATAAGTGAAAACCATATCTTAACCAAACGATGTTCATGTCAATATGTCTATAGGCATAATGAATCCTAATACACATGCTAGACTGGTCATATCATACTACGCTCATTACTTGATGACATTAGCTTCCTCATTCTAACTTTCTTTGAATTTTATACTAAGTCAACTTAGTACATACAATGCATCTTAACATGTAACTCTCATGCATTTACAACAAATATCAAGGCCACATGCATGTTCAAATGGTCAGATCTTATAAGATAAAGGTCTTTGGTCAAGTTGTCTTTGAAAATCCTTAAGTTTCGTATCTTTGAAATAGTCTAATCCTTCAATCATGTATGCTAGTGTGTTCAATCCCTTTAGTCTTGCATTTCATGTCAATATAAATCATATTAACATACTCATAAAGTTAGAATGTTCACATGATGTGTTCGTGACAAGTTCACCTTTGAAATCACAAACCTCATTTCAAGACCACAAGTATTGTGTCCATCATTGTTATACTTGTTCATACTACATGCATGTGCTTACGTGTGCATGTTAAAATAGTTTACAAGCTTGATCTACCATGTACTAACAAGTTAGCATGAAACAGAAACAAAACAGAAAACATCATGGCTGGTGCAGGACTGGCGCAGATGTGTTGCACTCTAGTACAATTAGGGCGCAGCTGCGCCATGCCAGAAATAAAACTGAGTTTGGGTTACGTCGCAGCTGCGTTGCACCCTTGTACAAATAGGGTGCAACTGCGCCGTGCCTGCATCAGAGACAGTAAGCACACTCTGTTTGCAGAGCCTTAACCACTTAACCATTCTCCTTGAATTAAACATGCTTCATACCAATATTTAAGAGTTCAAACATGTAAGGCTACTTCCTAAACACATTATAGCATGCTAATTCACTTTGACTAACATATGGATTCAAGAAATTCTCAAGAATTTGACAATACCCAACTAAGAACACAATTAGAGTTTATACCTTGTTAGGCTTGAAATGAACTCCTCACACACTGAGTATGCTCCCAAACTTTCTCAGCAACTTAGAACTTTCAATATAGACTTAACAAACTGAAAGTATTATGCATACAAGCCAATCATGTATGATGATAAAGCATATACTGTGTAATCAATCTTATTTATTTATTAATAAAAGAATTATTTATTAAAGGCATTTATTATCTACATGGTGCTGTTTTAATAATATGTGATAAACCCATAGTTTTAAGCAACGCTTTTAGAATAATGAAGATGATCATTCTAATGAGATCTAAATTCTTAGAAAGCTTAAAACTAAAATAGTTCCCAATCATTGGATTACTAAATAGGGGATTAGTGAATCCGGATAGATTGGTACATACGTTGCTTGCTCATTGGATTAGGATGATTGGTCTCATGATCATTTGTGTGGAGACACTAAAGCAAGTATGTAGGTGCTTATTAGAGAATAAGTTCACTGAACGTGACTCGCTAAGGAATACCTAATGGAGTTTTACTTACCTGTCAATAGGAATTCCTGTAGTGATAGTAATACAAATGATCCTTAGACTTGAGATCATCATAGTATCTTATATATAATGAATTACACTTTGACTTATTCCTTAAGACTCTTAGAGTATATCAAAGGGTATGCTTGGGTGTAATAAGTTATATATGAAGATAATGAATGATCAATAAAGAATCTACCACTTCTAGTAAAAGGAGAAATGTCCTATGTGATTCGATAAATGACAACCCAGGAATCCTTGGCCAAGGTGGAATGAAATTAGAAAGTAGTTTCTAATTTGCATTCATTAGGAGTTGTTCATTTAGGAATCGAAATACATATAATTAAATAAAATAAGACTTGACAGTAATTCCATGTCTTATATTTAATTGGGACATTGTATGGTGGAATGATTGAATTGTACGGTAAACTATTTACTCAAAGGTTCTTTTATGATTAATGTTGAAATCTATATTATCCGGAAAGTCGTTGATCGTTAGGGAGGCTTATCCTATTGTAGAATAAATATTATTTATTTAAATAAATTATTTGTTTAATTTATTTATTTAAATGAGATTAGAATTGTTCTAATTGATTTATTCACAACCTTTAATATGGAGAACCTAAAGGGTCACACCATAAAAAAGGAAGAATAATTATTTAAGAAGTTAATGGCATAATTGTAATAATGTATTAAGTATATTTAATTTAATCTATGGTGATAGAATAAATTAAATAGCTTAATATTTATTATTTAATATTTTAGAAATATTAAATATAAATTAATAAGAGGAGTCTTATTAATATTATTACAATTATTATTATTTTAATTTCTAAAAGTTTTAGGAATTAATTTAATATTAGTACTCTCATTTATTCCTAATTGGATTAGGAAAGAAAATTAGTTAAAGGAGTTTAATTAATTAACCTAATAGGATTAGGGAGCCCATTTAATTAAAAGAGTTTAATTAAATAAATAATACCTTATTTTAATTAAAATAAGGTTACATGATATCTTTATAAGAGGAGTCTTATATTAGATATCTAAGATACGTAATTCCTAGATTTGGAGTATACGCCCCCTTTTCTTATACAGATAGGAAAAACTAGGGTTTGAGCCAACATCCCTTCTTCTTAAAAAAATTCCTCTTCCTTGGTGGATCACCTATAGAGGCCATACACTTGGGTGGCTTACATTAATCAAAGGAAGGAATCTACCCGGAGATTCAAGGAGATCGCGGAGAAGTAGGAGGTGAACTCGTACCTGAGGAAGCTCGTTTCTACAAGGGTATGATTTCATAATTTCTTATTCTTCGTTTAATTAATAATATGCATAAAGGATGATCCGGGTAATTGGTTTGTGAAAAATTTTAAAATCTGATTTTATCTCGCTTCCGCTATTTTTGCAATTTTGATTGTTACTTTGATTTTCACAAAACCCAACAGTGGTATCAGAGCCAAACTTTATGCGAATTATTAATTATTTTGATTCCATATATGTATGGGTATGTATTTAGAATAATTTATTAGGCATAATTTGTTGTATAAAATTATTATTTTATGAAAAAAAATATATATATATATATAAGGCAGGCGTTTGTTTTTTTTTTTTTTTTTAAAATACAAGGGGGCATCATGTTGACCGTGAATGGATTACTCACGGATTTTTTTTTTTTATTCTGGTCCAACCGTCCACGTGGCAGGATACAAGTAATGTGTCCAGAATTTTTTACCGAGTATAATGCAAAGCAAAGTCCGGCCTTTTAGCAAAAGTGGACTTTTATTATATATATATATATATATATAATTGTTATATATATATTAATCTTAATAATTTTATAATTAAAATAAAAGAGTTTATTTTAATCTTGAAATTGGATTTCATGCAACATAAAATTGCCCATTAAATGATATTCATATATATATGGAATGATTTAATTTATTGATACATATGATGATATGTATGATAATAAATGGGATTGATTATGGACAATTGACCAATATGATTGGATTTATTTTAGTTGGATGTTTGAATGAATGGGTTTTATTAAATGGGGTTCTGCGTACCTCGCCTTTTTTCGGTTTTCTTCTTGATGTAAATTCTATCTCTATCCTATGTACTTCCCTTCGATCACGATCATGGTTTCTAATTAAATTAAATAGTATATGTAATAGGACTAGTTAGAATTTTTTTGAAGAACCAGGAGATCAAAGATCGAGGAGCGCCAAGACCCGTTTTGTAATGGAGCCCGAGTTTAAAATGTAATAGTTATATTTAAATGTTTATTCTTTGCACCTTAGGGTTTGACCTTTTGGTTCACTTGGTGGCTCTAGTGAACCAAACTAGAATAAAAGTCCATAATCAATCCGGGTAGAATATAGTATTCTATATGTGCATGCTAGTATTATATATATTATATATTATGCAAACATGCTTCGTATGTTTAATAATATAATAACGCGTATTTTATATATATATATTTGCATGCGCTGCTAAACAAGATGAGACAAATAATAACAAATCCTCAAAGTTTTTATTAAGTCTTAAGCGTTCAAAGATATTTAGAATATCGAACGTCAGCCTTCTAGCATGATAAAATTAATAGAGTATTAAATATTTAATATGAGTTTGTTGTGTCACCATAAGGCAAGTATTAAGTATTTAAGATGTTAATTTATCACATTTGATGCTTATAAAGAAAATTGAACAATATTGTTTTGTTGTGTCACCACAAGGGCGATATTTTTTTTTTTGAATATATGGAAGTGCTAGGTTGGACTTAACTTAGATAATTTTGATTCGGATGTGCCACCACTTGATCAAAATAATCCAAGAGGAAAAATAAAAGGAGTTACATGTTGATGTAATTGACAAGGAGTTGTCTACCTATTTATTTATATATAGTTTGTTGTGTCACCACAAGGCTATATATATTTGAAATGGGATCCTTATTCTCACTAGCAAAAACTTTAATTAGATTTTGCTTAACTATATAAAATGAGGGTAATATAGTTTGAAGAAAATAGTGGGAGATACCAATATAAAATAAGACCTAATTTATTTTGGTAATTAATAAATGAATGTTTGCTAAAATATTGTCTTTTTACATGCGAAATTTTGAAAATGTCACATTCACTAATTTCAACTGCGAAGCATACTTGATGCTAACAAACCGAATTTAATCAACTACACGGATGGTTAAGGAATCTGAGAATTGTTCTCATTCTTTGAAAAGATTTCTTATGTCCTAAATTCGCCTGCATACTGCAAAGTTGCGAGATAGCCTCCTCGAGGAAGAGATTGCTACTTTTAAATAAAGGGCAAGATGATGCATCTGTGGCTCGATGCATCATGCTCGCATCCATGAGTAACGAAGCTTGACGTCGGCATGAAAACATGGATGCTCTACTATGCTCTGCACCTTGGAGTTGTGTATGGTGAGCAAAGTAGGACCGCTAGATATGAAATATCTAAGGAGCTCTTCCGATCTCGGATGACCGAGGGTACCGCTATGCTGATTGAGACTCATGTCCTAAAGATGATCAATCTGATTGAACGTCTTGGGCGACTTGGGTTTCGTCATGGATGGGGAGTTGAGTCAAGATTTAGTCTTGCAGTCACTCCCCTGACACCTTCTCACAATTTGTTGTGAATTTTCACATGAATAAGTTGGATGTCGACTTGCTGAATTACTTAACATGTTGAAAAGCTACTGAAGGTCACTTCCCATCCAAGAACAACCATGTCTTCTTGGTGGATGATTCTTCCAAGAAAAGGAAGAGGCCCAGGTATCTTCCGAAAGGAAGAAATCCAAGAAGGCTAAGGGAAAGGCGAAAGTGAAGGATCAAAGAAACTGATCCAACTAGCAAAGGAATTTGCTTCCATTGCAATAAGCCGGGTCATTTGGAAGAGGAACCTGCAAGGATTATCTCGCAGAACAAAAGCGAGCGAAGAAGCTTGGAAGCTTGAATCCTAATCAAGGTTTGTTTATGATTGAAATTAATTTTTCCGAAAGTCAATCTTCTACTTGGGTATTGGATACCGGATGTGGTTCTCACATATGGAATAATATCGGGGGTAGTGTCAAAAGTAGAAAGTAGAAAAGTGAGCAGGATGAGGTCGTCCTACACGAGTGGGAAATGGAGCAAAGGTTCTTTGCATTAGTTGTAGGGACTTATTGTTTAGCACTTGCTACTGAGGCAAGTTCATTAATTTAAATAATTGTTATTTTGTTCCAAATATCATTAGAAACATTATTTCTATCTCTGTATTGGATATGGATGGTTTTAATATTATAATAAAGAACAACAGTTGTTCCATTTATAATGATAATATTTTATATGGTGTTGGTAATTTGTGAAATGGACTTTATATACTTGACTTGCATGAAAATATATTTCAAATTGAACAAACTAAGAAAAGGAAAAGAGATGATGTTAATTATACCTTCATGTGGCACTGTAGACTTGGTCATATTAATAAAACAAGATTATCCAAGTTGCATAAAGATGGGCTCCTATAGCTATCTGATTATGAATCATATCCAACCTGTGAATCTTGTCTCATGGGTAAAATGACTAAATCTCCTTTTAGTGGAAAAGGAGAAAGAGTTCTGAGTTGTTAGCGTTGGTACACACAGATGTATGTGGACCTATGACAACGACATACGAGGAGGGTATTCTTATTTTATTACATTCAATTGATGACCACTCAAGATTTGGATATGTGTATTTAATGAAATACAAATCTGAATCATTTGAAAAGTTCAAAGAGTTCGAAGTGAAGTTGAGAAACAAAGCGGTAAGAGTATTAAGATTCTTTGATCGATCGAGGAGGAGAATACTTAAGTGGTGAGTTTCTCAATTGTCTCAAAGAAAATGGTATAATCTCACAATGGACTCCACCAGAACGCCATACGGATGAATGGTGTATCTCGAAAGGAGAAATCGAACATTGTTGGACATGGTTCGATCGATGATGAGCTTTACTGACCTTCCGGTTTCCTTCAGGGATATGCCTAGAATCGGTGCATACATACCTACTTAACAAGGTACCTACAAAATCCATCCCTAAGACCCCATATGAGTTATGAATGACGGGAGGAAACCAAATCTTAAGCATGTTAAGACTTGGGGTTGTCCGACTTATGTCAAAAATTTGAAAACGATAAGTCTGCAGACTAGATCGACAAATGTAGATTTGTGGGATATCCTAAAGAAACATCGGGGTATTATTTCTATCATCCAACCGATCAAAAGGTGTTTGTTGCGAAACATGCTTGCCTTCTTGGAAAAGGAGTTTATTCTTGAAGGGGTCGATTGGGAGTAAGATATATCTTGAAGAGGTTCAAGAACCACAAAATACTACGAGATCAAAGTGAGGTACCTAACCAAGTAGAGATTCATTCATACCACACCCCTATTCAGTAAATCGGAAGAGTACCAAAGATGCCAGACAAAATGAACTTGTCATAGAAGATGACAATGAGGTACGCATCATAGATGATGATGATCCATTGAATTACTGAGCAGACTATGAGTAGTAAAGACTCGAGAGAAATGGCAAGAAGCCATGAAATCAAGAGATGGACTCCATGTATGAGAACCAGTATGGACTTTGGTCTCACCACCTGAAGGCATTAAGCCTATTGGGTGTAAATGGGTCTTTAAAAGAAAGACTGGAGCAGACGGAAAGGTAGAGACCTATAAGGCCCGACTGGTTGCAAAAGGTTTCAAACAAAGACAAGGAGTTGACTATGACGAAACCTTCTCACCAGTAGCAATGCTCAAGTCCATTCGGATTTTGCTTGCGATTGCAGCTTACCATGACTACGAAAATCTGGCGGATGGACGTGAAAACGGCCTTCCTCAATGGAAAACTTGAGGAGGATGTGTATATGACACAACCCGAGGGGATTTGTTTCAAAGGTTGGAACAAATCAAGTCTGTAAGCTTCTGACGATCCATTTATGGATTAAAGCAAGCTTCTCGTGGGTGGAACATCCGTTTTGATAGAGACAATCAAAAGTTTGATTTTATCAAAATGAGGATGAACCATGTGTGTACAAGAAGGTTAGTGGAAAGGCTACTTGTTTCATTCCTTGTATTATATGTTGATGATATATTACCGATAGGGAATGATATTCTATCTTTATGAACAATTAAAATCGGTTATCTAAACACTTCTCCATGAAGGACTTGGGAGAAGCATCCTATATTTTGGGGATAAAGATCTATAGAGATAGATCTAATAGGATGCTTGGCTTATCCCAAGGAACGTACATTGACATGATGCTAAAAAGGTTTAGCATGGAAGATTCCAAAAGAGGTCTCATGCCGATGAGCCATGGAATACATCTCTCCAAGAAACAAGCCCCAAAGACACCTGAGGAGAGAAACCGTATGAGTAAGATTCCTTATGCTTCAGCAATAGGATCTATCATGTACGGTATGATATGTACTAGACCAGATGTCGCTCATGCACTTAGTGTAACAAGCAGATATCAGTCGAATCCAGGAGAAGAACATTGGAAGGCAGTGAAAAATGTCCTAAAGTACTTAAGAAGAACTAAGGATGTATTTCTTGTCTACGGTGGGTCTGAATTAAAACTAGAGGGCTTCACAGACTCAAGTTTTCAAACAGACCAAGATGACAGTAAATCCGTTTCGGGGTATGTGTTTACCTTAAACGGTGGCGCAGTGAGTTGGAAAAGTTCCAAGCGTGACAATTCGATTGTTGATTCAGTGTGAGGCGAGTACATAGCTGCAAGTGAAGCTGCAAAGGAAGCTATTTGGATGAAGAAGTTCATTACCGAACTTGGTGTGGTTCCTAGCATTAAAGGACCAGTGCCTTTATTCTGTGACAACACTGGAGCTGTTGCGCAAGCTAAGGAACCCAGGTCTCATCAGAAATCCAAACACGTGTTGCGGCGATTTCATTTGATCAGAGAGATCATTGAAAGAGGAGACGTCACCCTGGAGCGTGTGGACTCTCAAGACAATATTGCAGATCCATTTACTAAAGCGTTAACACAACAACAGTTTGATCGTCACTTAAAGAAGATGGGTATGAGATACCACGGCGATTGGCTTTAGTGCAAGTGGGAGATTGAAAGTATTATGCATACAAGCCAATCATGTATGATGATAAAGCATATCTTTGTGTAATCAATCTTATTTATTTATTAATAAAAGAATTATTTATTAAAGGCATTTATTATCTACATGGTGCTGTTTTAATAATATGTGATAAACCCATAGTTTTAAGCAACGCTTTTAGAATAATGATGATGATCATTCTAATGAGATCTAAATTCTTAGAAAGCTTAAAACTAAAATAGTTCCCAATCATTGGATTACTAAATAGGGATTAGTGAATCCGGGATAGATTGGTACATCGTTGCTTGCTCATTGGATGAGGATGATTGGTCTCATGATCATTTGTGTGGAGACACTAAATCAAGTATGTAGGTGCTTATTAGAGAATAAGTTCACCGAACGTGACTCTCGCTAAGGAATACCTAATGGAGTTTTACTTACTGTCATTAGGAATTCTGTAGTGATAGTAGTACAAATGATCCTTAGACTTGAGATCATCATAGTATCTTATATATAATGAATTACACTTTGACTTATTCCTTAAGACTCTTAGAGTATATCAAAGGGTATGCTTGGGTGTAATAAGTTATATATGAAGATAATGAATGATCAATAAAGAATCTACCACTTCTAGTAAAAGGAGAAATGTCTATGTGATTCGATAAATGACAACCCAGGAATCCTTGGCGAGGTGGAATGAAATTAGAAAGTAGTTTCTAATTTGCATTCATTAGGAGTTATTCATTTAGGAATCGAAATACATATAATTAAATAAAATAAGACTTGACAAGTAATTCCATGTCTTATATTTAATTGGGACATTGTATGGTGGAAGGATTGAATTGTCTGCAACTATTTACTCAAAGGTTCTTTTATGATTAATGTTGAAATCTATATTATCCGGAAAGTGGAATTTGATCGCTAGGGAGGCTTATCCCTATTGTAGAATAAATATTATTTATTTAAATATATTATTTGTTTAATTTATTTATTTAAATGAGATTAGAATTGTTCTAATTGATTTATTCACAACCTGGTTTAATATGGAGAACCTAAAGGGTCACACCATAAAAGGAAGAATAATTATTTAAGAAGTTAATGGCATAATTGTAATAATGTATTAAGTATATTTAATTTAATCTATGGTGATAGAATAAATTAAATAGCTTAATATTTATTATTTAATATTTTAGAAATATTAAATATAAATTAATAAGAGGAGTCTTATTAATATTATTACAATTATTATTATTTTAATTTCTAAAAGGTTTAGGAATTAATTTAATATTAGTACTCTCATTTATTCCTAATTGGATTAGGAAAGAAAATTAGTTAAAGGAGTTTAATTAATTAACCCTAATAGGATTAGGGAGCCCATTTAATTAAAGAGTTTAATTAAATAAATAATACCTTATTTTAATTAAAATAAGGTTACATGATATCTTTATAAGAGGAGTCTTATATTAGATATCTAAGATAATTAATTCTAGATTTGGAGTGTACGCCTTTTCTTATACATATAGGAAAAAACTAGG
Source organism: Panax quinquefolius (assembly GCA_020205615.1). Lineage (NCBI taxonomy): Eukaryota > Viridiplantae > Streptophyta > Magnoliopsida > Apiales > Araliaceae > Panax > Panax quinquefolius. Next base: position 207,148 of record JAINUW010000332.1, on the reverse strand, counting down.
GTTTGAGCCAACATCCTTCTTCTTAAAAATTCCTCTTCCTTGGTGGATCACCTATAGAGGCCATACACTTGGGTGGCTTACATTAATCAAAGGAAGAATCTACAGGAGATTCAAGGAGATCATGAGAAGTAGGAGGTGAACTCGCATTACTGAGGAAGCTCGTTTCTACAAGGGTATGATTTCATAATTTCTTATTCTTCGTTTAATTAATAATATGCATAAAGGATGATCCGGGTAATTGGTTTGTGAAAAATTTTAAAATCGATTTTATCTACGCTTATTATTTTTTGCAATTTTGATTGCTACTTTGATTTTCACAAAACCCAACACAAACAACCAAAAACTGAAAATGGGGTTGGCATTTATAGAGGAACTATGAACTGGACAATTATATTATCCTAATGTTGGAGCTCATGGTGCAAAGGAGAAACACATTGGTTGTTAAGGAGTGGTTGAGAAACTCACCACCAACCATTGGCTAGCAAATGATCACCTAAGGTTAGCCACTTGAAAGTTACGTAAACTAGCTCCTTACTACTGTTCATGTACTAATGAGACACTCTTTTTGGGACAAGAACCCAATCTCAGCATACTTGATCAACTAAGGCTTGGTTTGGACACTATAATTCCCATAATGTAATATAAATGTGTTACCACTACTACACAATTTATTTCTTATAACATAGGTTATAATGATTCAAAGAGCATACAATGTATTTCCTAATTACAATGTATCAAGTAGTGCACATACATATAACAATATTATTATGCAACTCACATGAATGCAAATAACTCTTACTATATAGTCTATATATATATATATAATATATAGACATATTAATGTATCACCTTGTACTATATAAAATATATAGTTAACTACCATATAATAAAGGTTTACTATATTGCACAAATAAATCAAGTAAACATATAATCATTTTATAAACTATTAATCTATTACACATTAATTATTATTTATTCATAATAATTATTAATTAACACATTATCAATTAATTACTCATAAATGCAATTAATCAATACGTTCAACTCTTGCTACTATATTCAAATAACATGAATATTTAATTAATATTCTTATCAAGTCTTTGATATTAGAATCTTATGGTTAGTCCACTAATTTAAATCAACTATTAGTGTCTCCCTTTAATTATTTCGTAAATTCACGTAACCACTTAAGGTTTAAATAAACTCAGAAAACTAACTCACTAAAATTAAATCACATATTTAATTAATAAGGAGTTTAAAATTCGTGGACGTTATAATACCTAAATACCGGAGACATAGTTTGTGGTCTTAAGACCCTCAGAGATTAAACTCGAACTTGTTTTCTATTTTAATTCGTAGAACAAGTTCATTATTGTTCAGCATTCGTTGTTCATTCTCATGTTGTTATCATTGCTACTTCCTATATCAGTGAGCAATTGTTTGCTCTCACTTGTATTTAACACTACAGCTAAAGTAGAGAAAGTCGATGAGCCATCTACTAGCAAAGGAAAGGGCAAGATGTCCAAGTGTTGAAGACTTATGAGAATTTTTATTTTAATAAATTATGTTAAAGACTTGTTTTATTTTATGATGTATTCCGCAAACATATGTAATAATTTTAAGGTTAGATTACCTGGGATTATTTTTGAGATGATGATGTAACCATTTAATGGGAAAGATTATTGTTTAAGTTATTTAAATTATGTCTTTATCCTTTATGATGGGTAGTTAGTTGTAATGGTTTTGGTACGTGAACACCAAATCCTGTGGGAATGGAGTACCTGGATTTGGGGGTGTCACAGGTTGGTATCAAAGCCTTAGGTTATTAACCTTAGGTGGGGAAACCTTAGGAAGTAACCTTTAAGAAAATAGAAAATATAGAGGTGTTCAACTCTTATCGAGTTTTAAGGAATGGATTAAGGTATCCATTGAAGTTAAATAATAAAAGACATTAGGTGCTATGTGTTAATAACTTATGTGCTCCCGAGTATCAAAAATGTTAAGTAAACCTTAAAATATTTTGTTGTCAGGATGTCTAACGAAGGAGGATCCAGTCCAGCTAGGGAAGTGATACCTCAGATACCTAGTGATGACGAACCCCGGGATATTCACGTAGTGCAGGAGTAGTTGATCCAGTAGGATGAGCCTATAACCGATCCCAAGGAGGATAGTTCTGAGGAGATAGAGGAGGATGAGGAGGAAGAGGATCCTAAGGAGTTTCCACAAAACTCCATACCAGCTCAGATGTATGACTCTCTATACGACCGTAACATAGAATTACAGGACAAAGTTGAGGAGCTGAAGGAGATGGTTGAGATGCATCACGCTTCGATAGAGCAGAAGGATGCGGAGATTCAGGAACTCGACTCACGCCTTGGAAACACAGAGTGAGACCTAGTTCATACCAAGGGTTAGCATGAAGACTTGTTGGCACTAAACGAGAAGATGAAGACTGACATGGAGAAATTAAAAGATGACTTCAAAGAGGAATCGGCTAAGTGTGCAAGAGTAGAGGATGCGTGGATGAAGGCGACTTAACGTGCAGACCGTGTTGAGGCTAAGTTCCAAGTGAAGAAGACTAAGATGAATGAGATGGATTACGCTTTTAATTCTGCGATTGATAGGGCCGAGGATCGAGTCTTTTATTATCCACCTAAGTTTGAAGACTCGCCATGGTTCGTGATAGATCGTAGAACGGCTTATCGTATCATGGAGGAAGAGCGTCGAGAAACCTTACAACGTCTTAATATGCCTAGATAGAATAAGAGTGATAATAACATGTGGTTAATTGTGTGAATAAATAAATTATGAATCCCTTATTTTAAGACGAATAAAGGGATAGTATGAGTATGTAATCCTGAAACTTGTCTAGTTCAGGAAAGTGAATGTTAATACCGGTTATGCTATCCTTAATATGTTTTAAAACGTTATGAATGAATAAAATATTAAAGTTTATTTGAAATGTTATGTGTTAAATCTTTAATCTTAGAATGTTTAAGTTAAACTTCAAATACCCAAGAAGTTGAGTAATAAACTAATCAATCGTATATTTTAACAGAGAATGCCTCCTAGAAGAAGACAACCACGTCAACAAGCACGTCCTGAGGGGTCTACTAATAATAATGATGATTCTAATGTTAATCCGGTTCAGCAGTTGGTAGCTTTGTTGACGGGTGCACTTGCGAATCAACCGCAAACTCAAGTCACAACCTTTAAGGAATTCAAAGCGGTTGGACCGCCAGAGTTTTAAGGGTCTAAGAATCCAGTGGAAGCCTAAACCTAGATCATGGAAATGGAGAAAGTGTTTGACGTTGCTAGGGTTAACGAGGATCAGAAGACTGTGTTCGCAACGTTCATGCTGAAGTCTGAAGCTAGCTACTGGTGGCAGGCAAATAAGGTTCATGGGGGACAAGGAGTGATAACATGGGATAGATATAAGGAGATGTTTTTTGAAATGTACTTTCCAGCGAGTTCTCAGAATCAGCTGGAAGTCCAATTTCTGGAGCTGAAACAAGGAACTATGATGGTGCCAGAATATGCTGCAAAGTTTAACGAGTTGGAAAGGTTTGCAACCTATCAAGTCAATACCGACGAGCGTAAATTAAGAAGATTCAAATAAGGATTGAAGCCCTGGCTTTACAGCAAGGTTTCAATGTTCTAGCTGAACATATTTGCGGCTGTACTAGAAAAGGCAATTATCGCGGAAGGTGGAAGCGACGCCTTAACCAAGTATAATCAAGAACAGAAAAAGAGGAAGAATGAGAAAGAGAATAAAGCTGGTGGAAGTAATGTTGGAAGTAATAGTCAGAAGAAAAAGTGGAGCGAGAATTCGATTGCGGTAGGACAGTAGGGAAATCAGCAAAAGAAAAAGTTTGAAACTTGTACGACGTGTGGAAAGAACCATACTGGAGTATGTTTGAAGGGAAAGCGAGTGTGTTTTAACTGTGGTCAGGAGGGACACATTGCACTGAACTGTTTTAGTCCGAAGAAAAGAGCATGTTTTACCTACGGCTCAAAGGATCACATGGCTCGTGATTGCCCTAAGAAGCCAACAAGAATTACAAGTGGTGGAAAAGGAAACATCAATGGTGGTGGTGCATTAACTATCACTAGACCAGCACAGTCAAGCCGACCTACTGCGAGGACTTTCAATATGACCGTGCAGGATGCTGTTCAGTCTAAGGATGTGGTGTCAGGTATCATTCCGATTAATGGTATTAATGCTTATGTATTATTTGATTCAGGTGCTACTTGTTCATTTATATCCGATGAATTTTCTCAGAACTTAGAATTTCCCCAAGAAGAATTAGAATTTCCCTTAAGTATAGAGATTGTGAATAGGGAAGTGATCCCTGTTAGATGCATATATAAGAATTGTAGAGTGGTTATAAAAGGTCACGAGATGAGGGTAGATTTGATACCAATTAGACTTGGCGAGTTTGATGTTATATTGGGAATGGATTGGTTATTCATTTACGGAGCAGTAATTGATTGCCAAAGGAAGTATATTAACCTTATGACTCCGTCAAAGGTAGTGTTTTATAGCAGCAAGTCACCTCAACAAGCAAGTTGTCTGACAATGATGCAAGCCAAGAAGTTATTGAGACAAGGATGTGTAGGATACCTAGCCTACATAGTCGATACACAGAAGAAGAGTGCGAAGTTAGAAGAAATGCCGATTATAAGAGATTTTACAGTAGTATTTCCAAATGATTTGACGGGTCTTCCACCGGATCGACAAATCGAGTTCATGATTGACTTACTACCAAGAACAGTCCCGATATCTAAGGCACCATATAGAATGGCTCTGGTAGAGATGAAGGAGTTGATGGTGCAATTGCAATAATTGCTTGACAAGAAGTATATTCAGCCGAGTGTGTCACTATGGGGAGCACCGATGTTGTTTGTTAAGAAGAAAGACGGATAGATGCGGCTCTGTATTGATTACCGTGAATTGAATAAGGTCATAATTAAAAATAAGTATCCATTACCTAGAATCGATGACCTATTCGATCAGTTAAAGGGAGAGAGATATTTCTCGAAGATAGACTTGAGATGTTGTTATCATCAGTTGAAGGTGAGGCTGGAGGATGTACCAAAAACAGCGTTTAGAACTCGATATGGTCATTACGAGTTTCTGGTTATGTCTTTTGGTTTAACCAACGCACCTACAATGTTCATGGATTTGATGAACAGGGTGTTTAAACCATTTTTGGACAAATTTGTGGTGGTGTTTATTGATGATATATTAGTATATTCCAAAACCAAAGAGGAACATGTTGAACACTTGAGATTGACGTTAGAGATGTTGAGAAAAGAGAAGTTGTACGCAAAATTTTCAAAATGTGAATTTTGGTTGGAACGTGTACAGTTTCTCGGACACGTTATTGATAAGGATGAAATTTCGGTAGATCCATCAAAAGTTGAAGCTATAATAAACTGGGATCAGCCAAAGACACCGTCAGAAGTAAGAAGTTTCTTAGGATTAGCAGGTTACTACAGGCATTTTATTCAAGACTTTTCCAAGATCGCGACTCCGTTGACGAACTTAACTAGGAAGGCAATTAAGTTTGTTTGGACAGGGAAGTGTGAGGAAAGTTTTTAGGAAATGAAGAAGAGGTTGAGTTCAGCACATGTGTTGTCGTTGCCTGATGATGCAGGGAATCTTGTGGTATATAGTGACGCATTGCATAAAGGATTAGGCTATGTGCTTATGCAAAATGGCAGAGTTATTGTGTATGCATCACGACAGTTGAAAGATTACAAGAAAGGGTATCCGACTCATGACTTAGAGTTGGCGATGGTGGTGTTTGCCCTGAAAATTTGGAGACATTATCTTTATGGAGAGAGGTGTGAGATATATACTGACCATAAAAGTCTGAAATATATCTTTACACAAAAAGATTTTAATATGAGACAAAGAAGATGGTTGGAGCTGATCAAAGATTATGATTGCAAAATTTTCTATCATCCCAGAAAAGTAAATGTTGTTCCTGATGCTCTAAGTAGGAAGGGACGGGAGAAGTTAATGTTGTTGACTGTTTAGGAGAAGCTAATGTCGGAAATGGCTAAGATGGAGTTGGAAATTAAATGTCTGACAAAATCTGACGAAAAGTTGTTCCAAATGAGAAACAATTCAACGTTGGTGGATAAGGTGAAAAATGCGCAACTTCAGGATGAAGACTGCGAAAAGATAAAACAGAAAATATTTAAAGGTGAGGAAAACAAATTCAAAATGGATTCGGAAGGGCTACTTTGATTCGAAGGGAGAATTTGGGTTCAGCCAGTATCAGAAGTTAAAGATGAAATTCTGAGTGAAGCTCATAACTCAAGATATTTGATTCACCTTGGGAGTACAAAGTTGTACCAGGATCTTAGACATCATTTTTGGTGGCCAAATATGAAAAAGGATGTGGCTGGGTGTGTTGCGAAATGCTTAACGTGTCATAAAGTCAAAGCTGAACATCAAAGGCCAAGCAGAATGGAAATGGGAGCATATCACAATGGATTTTGTAGTAGGTCTTCCAACGACTCAGCAAAGTTACGATACCATTTGGGTGATTATCGATCGACTGACGAAGTCGGCACACTTTTTGCCAATCAAGCTTCAATTTACCCTAGATCGATTACCAAATCTGTACGTGAAGGAAATTATTTCAAGACACGGTGTACCTGTGTCCATTGTATCATACAGAGATCCACATTTCACATCTAATTTCTGGAGACGATTACAAGAGTGCTTGGGGACATAGCTGAGAATGAGCACAGCGTACCATCCTCAAACCGACGAACAATGTGAGAGAATCATCCAAAGACTAGAAGATATGCTCAGAGCATGTATCATGGATTTCAAGGGAAATTGGGATGATCATCTACCATTGGTGGAATTTACTTAAAATAATAGTTATCATGCGAGTATTGGCATGCCGCCTTACGAAGCGTTATACGGCAGAAAATGCAGTACTCCGTTATGCTGGGATGAGGTAGGTGAACGTCAGCTATTGGGTCTAGAATTGGTAAAATAGACTGTCGAGTTCATCAAGGTTATTCGAGCAAGATTAGTTGCATAGTAGCACACGGTATTGATTATTGATGCTTACGTGAGAAGTCACTCAGTTATACTCAATTATTGCTACAGTAATTGTTACATCATATCTCTCATATTATTGATTCAATTATTGTCACAAAGATTATCCGCATAATATTTTATATTATTAAATCAATAATTGAGACGACAAAGTTATTCATATTATTATTTACAATATTGACAATGTCTAGAAGTTACATCAATGAGAGGTTTGGTCACCTAATTGCGGCTACCAATAAGGAGAAATCCTTATCGAAAGCCCCTCTTTCACTCAGAACGAACACGGTTGTTAAATATTATGAGTTATAATATTAATGATGAATAAGTTCGTGTTGATTAAAGATGAAATTGATAGTTCCATTGTGTTGGGATTATTAGTGTTAGTGGAAATCGACATTTATTTCGATAATAATTGATGTCTGGAAGTTATACTGACCAATCGGGTAATTAATCGGAAAAATTAACAATTAATTGTTATTAATTCACATGCGTATAACTATTTGTTCACATGTGTGTACTATTGATTCACATTCATGTACTATTAGGGGAGGTGGTGCAAGATTGATAATATTTGCATGATTAAGTTAAAAATGGAGGTATAGATGGAGGTACTATACTGTAATTCGTATTTTTACATGTATAGAACTATTGGTTTAAATAATTTAACTATTGATTCACATGATGTACTATTAGGGGAGGTGGTGCAAGTTTGATAATACTTGCAGGACTAAATTAAAAATGAAAGAACTGATGAAGGGATTATATTGTAATATTTTGATCCCCAAAACGTGCAATTATCAAAACTATATTTTCCTATAAATAGAAGCTCATTCTTCCTTCATTCTCACCAATTCACTAAGTCTCACAAGAGCAATTATAGAGAGAGAATCTATAGAGAGAAAGAAGAAGAGAAGTCTACTACCTCACTATTCCAGTATCCAGTCTTCTTCTGAGGTAAGGGATATTATATTTTTCAGTATTCATAGAAATAATATTTTCTTCCATACTCTGTAGTATGTGAGTAATATTATTTCGTTTCATATTCCTGATTATACCCTCATTCTGTTAAAGTATTGCTTCTATACTCCATGAAATTAGTAGAATATCCATGATATTTGCGCTTCATCTAGTATCTTTTCATGGAAATGTTATTATGAGCTTTCTTGATAATTATTGATCGTTTCATGTCGGAATACTACTCATGAGTTTCTATTTACAGGTTACTATTCACCCGGCTACTATTCACTCAAATATTATTCACTCGAGTATTTGGGACACTTTTCATGTCGGAGTACTATTCATGAGTTACTATTCATGGGTTACTATTCACCCGATTGCTATTCACCCAAATATTATTCACTCGGGTATTTGGGGCACTTTTTATGTCAGGATACTATTCACGAGGTACTATTCTTGAAGTACTATTCATAGGGTACTATTCATGGGATACTAGTCACCCAAAAAATATATTCCTTTTATGTTCAAATTATTTTTGATACATGAATATTATTCTTGAATTTTACTCCACAAAGAAGTATCATGTTGATAATTTGGATATTTTTAAACTCTAGATAAATTTAAAGTCTTTAAAATTTATCCTTGATTTCGTTTGATTAATTCTTATATCATTGTCATCATCCTCATGCTTATATTGTGATGAAAGTCATCTTTGGCTTACGTGCATAGATGGACTTTTGATTGGTACGATTATGACCCTGGATCATTCGGTATAATCGTGACTCGTAATGTTACAAATGATGTGGTAAAAGTCCTCAGTGGCACAGAGTGCATTGATGAGATGGTTGTTGGTATGATTATGACCAGGGATTATTCGGTATAATCATGACCATTGATGATTACATAAATATCCTTGGCCCATAGTGCATGGATGATTCAATGATGTGGTTTATTTATTAAGCTGAGTCTCAGCGATAAAATTGATGAAAAACTTTTTTAAATCATAGAAGATAGTAGATATTATGCTCTACTTGACTCTTCTAATGGATTGCTTGTTCCGCTGCAGTTAAACTTGATGTTTATTGTATTTTATCAGTTTAACACTGTTGAAGGCTAATGATAATATATTTTGCATTATCTTAGTCATAATATTTCTTACTGGGCTAGTTGAGCTCACCCTTTTGCTTTCATTGTTCTCTTCAGGAAATGAGAACGTAGCCGGAACTAGTTGGGGAACAGAGTAATGGTCTGAGATGGTGTTATAGTAGTCCTCACTATTCTATAAAATAGTGTGATAATGAATGTAATGAGGACTCTATTTGAGAGTTGATATTGTCTAGAAGGCAATATTCTTGTTTAAACTCTAAGCTATGTTTTGTCGTATTTTGTACGACAATTGTATAATTAAGTTTGTATTTGATTTATGTACCATGTATTTGGCAACTCAAGATGGGTGATGTATACCTATTTTGGGGGCGTCACATTTGGTATCAAAGCTTAGGGATATGATCCCTGGCTGAGATGTGAGACAAGAACTAGGAGGGGAGAGACGGGGAATTCCTTCGCTAGTATGACCTACATAAGTTTATTTGGTATTTAATTGGTCGGTCATAGTATAGGGATAATATGTGACATGTCAATTAACCCTTGTTTTGTGGTAGTATTTGAAAATGGCATCCGAAAATGTTGAGATAAGCAATGAAGCACATGAGACCGTTGAGTCACCAATAATCAATACCGAGGATAATGTGCAACAGGAAGACAATAATCCTCAGGTAAATAATAACACCGATGAAATAGTGAATGATGGGATGTTCAGAGGCTTTATGCAATTCATGCAACATCAGGCGAGAGCGGCTCTTGTTCAAAATGCAAGGGGAAACACTAGCAACTCTCGGACGGTCACCGCTAAATAGTTAAAGGAGCTGGGACCACCGAAGTTTTTTGGAGAGCCAAAACCACTTAAGGCAGAGATGTGGATAAAGTAGATCACCAATGTATTTGATGTCTTGGGATGCTCCAAGGAGCAAAAGGTTCCCTTTGCCACCTTCATGTTGTGAGCAGAGGCAGATTACTTGTGGGAATCTGTAAAGTGTACTCAACCTGCCGCACTAAAGATGACTTGGGAGAAGTTCCAAGAACTGTTCAACGACAAGTACTTTCCCGAAAGTATTCGTCACATGAAAGAGGTAGAGTTCATCAGGATGGAGCAAAATAATATGACCGTGTCACAGTACGAAGCCAAGTTTTCCGAGTTGTTCCGGTTTGCGTCACACTTGGTTGATAATGAGGAGAGAATGATGCGGATGTTTCTAAGAGGTTTGAAACCTGAGATACATCAATACCTTATCTCTCATAAACTATGTTTGTATTTAGATGTTGTAAATAAGGCTAAGTTATTGGAGCGCGATAATGAGTCAACCCAACCAAGAGAGAGCAATCGGTAAGTTGATAATACCAGTGGTAGCAGTCATCGAAGTGGTGACAACAAACGTGGAGGGAATCAACATACCAGAAATGGTAACCACTTCAGTGGTAATCATGGTTAAGATAATAGAAGTGCAAATTTCAAGAAGATGAGATTCAATAATGATGAAAAGATGTCAGCACCAGCACCTGTTGTTAAGGAAGGAGAAAGACTACCAGTCGTATGTTACAAATGTAGAGGGGAAGGACACATCAGTCCAAACTGCACGATGCAGTCCAAAGTGTGTTACAATTATGGAAAAGAAGGTCACCTAGCCAGATTTTGTCGTGCACCAAAGTCAAGTAAAACTGGGATGGAGGCATCAAAGGGTGTCCTAGACAAGACAAAATTGGTACTTCAAGGGAGAGCGTTTGTTGTAACCTCCCAAAAAGCGAGGAATCCGAACGAGGTGATCACGGGTAAGCTAATCATAAACTCTAGTAAAGTTTATACTTTATTTGATACCGGTTCTACCCATTCTTTTATTTCTCCTACTTGCACTCAACGTTTAAATTTAACTCCGGAGAAATTAGACTTTGATTTATCTGTTGAAACTCCATTAGGAGAAACCTTCATCGCATCCACTGTTTATAAGTCTTGTTTGATTCAAATCAGTAACCGCACGTTACTTCTCGATCTTATCTCTTAGAAAATACTTGCATTTGATGTGATTTTAGGGATTGATTGGTTAACTACTCATCATGCTAAAATCGATTATTTTCGTAACATTGTTAGCTTTCATATTCCTAACCAACCTATTATAAAAATTCAAGAAACCAAACCACTAAAGTCAATCACTGTCATATCAAGCCATAAAGCTATTCGTTTATTGAAAAATGGATGTCAAGCTTTCTTAGCCCACGTCACTGATTTAAATAAAAATACGTCAAATTTGAATGATATTTCTATTGTTAATAAATTTCCTGACGTATTCCCTAAAAAACTTCTTGGACTACCCCCCAGAGCGTGAAATCAAATTTTGTATCGACCTTGAATCCGATACAAAACCCATTTCCAAAGCCCCATATCGAATGGCACCTATTGAACTTCAGGAGTTAAAAACCCAACTACAGGAATTATTAGACATCGGTTTCATTTGTCCTAGTACGTCTCCTTGGGGTTCTCCTGTTCTATTCGTGAAGAAGAAAGATGGAAGTATGCGACTTTGTATTGATTATCGGGAGTTGAATCATGTCACAATCAAAAATAGGTACCCGTTACCTCGTATTTATGATCTATTTGACCAGTTGCAAGGTGCCAAATTCTTTTCAAAGATCGATCTTCGTTTTGGATATCATCAGTTGAAGATTAAATCAGATGACATTCCAAAGACTACTTTCAGAACTCGGTACGGGCATTATGAATTCTTAGTCATGTCTTTTGGATTGACTAATGCTCATGCTGCCTTCATGGACATAATGAACTGAGTATTCAAGGAATATTTGGATCACTTTGTGGTCGTCTTTATTGATGACATCCTCATATACTCCAAAACCCGTGAAGACCATGAGCAACACTTGAGGCTGATACTCCAAAAGCTTCGTGAAAACAAGCTATTTGCCAAATTGAAGAAATGCGAGTTCTGGCTTGAGGAAGTAGCATTCCTTGGGCACATGATTTAAAATCACGGAATATCTGTTGACCCGGCAAAGATTGAAGCAATTCAAAGCTGGGAGCAACCTAAGTCAGTGACCAAAGTACGTAGCTTTCTTAGCTTAGCTAGTTATTATCAGAGATTCATAGAAGGGTTTTCTCGAATCGCTACTCCATTAACTCAGCTAACTCGAAAAGATACAAAAATCGGTTGGAGCAAGGAATGTGAGAAGAGTTTTCAAGAACTCAAGAGGAAACTCATTTCAGCACCTGTTCTGATAATACCATCTGGCTCTGAGGGATTTGTCATCTACAGCAATGCTTTAGGCAAAGGGTTAGGATGTGTTCTCATGCAACATAGGAAAGTCATAGCCTATGCCTCATGACAACTCAAAGAATATGAGAGGAATTATCCTACTCATGATCTAGAGTTGGCAACTATCATTTTTGCACTTAAGATTTGGAGGCATTACCTGTATGGAGAGAAGGTGGAGATCTATACGGATCATAAAACCCTCAAATATTTCTTCACTCAAAAGGAACTCAACATGCGGCAACGACGATGGCTTGAGCTGTTGAAAGATTATGAAAGATTACGATTATACCATTCAATACCATCCTGGAAAAGCGAATGTAGTAGGCGATTTATTGAGTAGAAGATCATATCTTGCAGTGCGAAAGCGATATTGTCAACGAGCGGCCCATTTTGTATGACTTAGAAAAGATGGAGATAGAGTTAAATACTCCAGGGACCCATGTGATGATGGCAAATATATGAGTAGAACCAACTTTAATCGATAAAATTAAAGCTACTCAAGCTACAGACCTGGAGCTGATGCGTATGAAGAAGAAAGTGCAAGAAGGTGCTATTCTAGAAGCAAGAATCAACAAAGAAGGAATACTTTGAGTCAACTCCAGAATTTGTGTTCCTAACGATTCTGACTTGAAGTATAAAATCATGATGGAGGCGCACAACACACCGTTTGCAATCCATCATGGAGTACCAAAATGTATCGTGATCTTCGATATACATTTTGGTGGAGCAATAGGAAGAGAGAGATAGCGGGGTTTATCTCAAGGTGTCTAACTTGTCAACGAGTCAAGGCGGAGCATCAAGTGCCAAAAGGTCCATTGCAACCACTTGAAATTCTAGAATGAAAGTGGGAGCACATTACCATGGATTTCGTTACTGGTCTTCCTAAGGTTTCTCAAGGCATAGATGCGATTTGGGTCATTGTTGATAGATTGACCAAGTCTGCTCATTTCTTATCGATACGAGAAACTTATACACTGGAACATCTTGCTAGTATGTACATAAACGAGATTGTAAGATTGCATGGTATGCAAGTATCCATAGTTTCTGATCGAGACCCAAGATTTATTTCTAGATTTTGGGTTAGTTTGCAAAAAGCTATGGGCATGGATTTATGATTTAGTTCAGCATATCATCCTCAAACGGATGAGAGGACTATTCAAACTCTTGAAGATTTATTAAGACTCTGTGTCCTTGACTTCAAAGGAAGTTGGGACAAGTTCTTACCATTGGTGGAGTTTTCCTATAACAACAGTTATCAAGCAAGTATTGGCATGGCTCCATTTGAAGCATTGTATGGAAGAAAGTGTCGTTCTCCATTATGCTGGGATGAGGTGGATGATGCAACGTTGTTGGGACCGAAGTTGGTATGTATGACTACGGAAAAGATTCAAACGATCCGACAACGTATAAAAACCTCACAAGATCGACAAAAGAGTTATGTTGATCTTCATCGAAAGGACGTGGAATTCAATATTGGAGATCATGTGTTGTTACGTGTTGCTCCATGGAAAGGAGTTATGAGATTTGGAAAGAGAGGAAAGCTCAATCCTCGATTCATTGGCCCATTTTTAATCCTCGATCAAGTAGGAACTGTGGCCTATAGACTCTCCTTACCGCCAAGTATGTCTCGTGTTCATAATATTTTTCACATATCTATGTTACATAAATATGTGAAAGACCCAAAAAAAATTATTGAATTAGAACCGGATGATATAGCGGAAGATTTAATGTATGAAGAGGTACCTATTAAAATCTTGGATAAGAAGGATCATATTCTACGCTCTAAAGTTATACCTCAAGTCAAAGTTTTGTGGAGAAACCACGATGTTGAGGAAATGACCTGGGAGTTAGAATCTAAAATGAAATCAAGGTATCCTCACCACTTCAACATACCAGGTACGCACCCTAATTTCGAGGATGAAATTTCATAAGAAGGGGAGGTTGTAAGATTCCAACTTTTATGAATAAAGATTAATCTCTCTCGAAATATATTTTTGAATATTATGGTGTGGATATGATATACTGTTATAGTTGTGGGTAATATTTACAAATTTTGCAAAGTAAACAAGTGGTTATATAATTTTTTATTGGTCAGGGAATATTCGTTTTAGCAGGGAATATTCGTACGACAGCACAATCATTGCTGGACCCCACAACGGAAGTATTGTCGTAGTTAGAAAACAACAGAATTATCTTTTTATAAAAATAACGGCAGAAGTTTTACCGTTAAACTGTTGAACTACAAGGTAGTAAAAGTACAGTAATACGCGTGGTTGCATAGTAGCAAACGATATTGATTATTGATTCTTACGTGAGAAGTCACTCAGTTATACTCAATTATTGCTACAATAATTGTTGCATCATATCTCTCATATTATTGATTCAATTATTGTCACAGTATAATCTGCATAATATTTTATATTATTAAATTAATAATTGAGAAGACAAAGTTATTCATATTATTATTTACAATATTGACAATGTCTAGAAGTTCTGTCAAAGAGAGGTTTGGTCACCTAATTGCACGCCAATAAGGAGAAATCCTTATCGGAAAGCCCCCTCTTTCCTGGGAACGACCTGGTTGATAAATATTATAAGTTATAATATTAATGATGAATAAGTTCGTGTTGATTAAAGATGAAATTGATAGTTCCATTGTGTTGGGATTATTAGTGTTAGTGGAAATCGACATTTATTTCGATAATAATTGATGTCTGGAAGTTATACTGACCAATCGCGTAATTAATCAGATAAATTAGCAATTAATTGCTATTAATTCACATGCTTATAACTATTTGTTCACATGTGTGTATTATTGATTCACATTCATGTACTATTAGGGGAGGTGGTGCAAGATTGATAATACTTGCATGACTAAGTTAAAAATGGAGGTATAGATGGAGGTATTATACTATAATTCGTATTTTCACATGTATAGAATTATTGATTCACATGCTTTAACTATTGATTCACATGATGTACTATTAGAGGAGGTGGTGCAAGTTTGATAATACTTACAGGACTAAATTAAAAATGAAGAAAAAGATGAAGGTATTATACTGTAATATTTCTAGCCCCAAAACGTGCAATTATCGAAACTATATTTTCCTATAAATAGAAGCTCATTCTTCCTTCATTCTCACCAATTCACTAAGTCTCACAAGAGCAATTATAGAGAGAGAAGCTATAGAGAGAGAATCTATAGAGAGAAAGAAGAAGAGAAGTCTGATACCTCACTATTCCAGTATCCAATCTTCTTTTGAGGTAAGGGATATTATATTTTTTAGTATTCGTAGAAATAATATTTTCTTCCATACTCTGTAGTATGTGAGTAATATTATTTCATTTTATATACCTTATTATACCCTCATTCTGTTAATGTATTGCTTCTATACTCCATGAAATTAGTAGAATATCCTTGATATTTGCGCTTCATCTAGTATATTTTTATGGAAATATTTATGAGCTTTCTTGATAATTATTGATCATTTCATGCTAGAATACTATTCACGAGTTACTATTTATAGGTTACTATTCACCCAGTTACTATTCACTCAAATATTATTCACTCGGGTATTCGGAGCACTTTTTATGCCGGAGTACTATTTATTAGTTACTATTCACCTGATTACTATTCACCCGAATATTATTCACTCAGGTATTTGGGCACTTTTTATGTCGGGGTGCTATTCACGAGGTACTATTCCTGAAGTACTATTCACAGGGTACTATTCACGGGGTACTATTCACCCGAAAAATATATTCCTTTTTTGTTCAAATTATTTTTGATACATGAATATTATTCTTAAATTTTACACCACAAAGCAGTTTCATGTTGACAATTTGGATATTTTTAAACTCTGGATAAATTTAAAGTCTTTAAAATTTATCCTTGATTTCGCTTGATTAATGCTTATATCATTGTCATCATCCTCATGCTTATATTGTGATGAAAGTCATCTTTGGCTTACGTGCATAGATGGACTGTTGACTGGTATGATTATGACCACGGATCATTCGGTATAATCGTGACCCGTAATGTTACAAATGATGTGGTAAAAGTCCTCAGTGGCCTGTAGTGCATTGATGGACAGTTGTTGGTATGATTATGGCTAGGGAGTATTCGGTATAATCATGACCATTGATGATTTCATGAATATCCTTGGCCCGTAGTAAAGGGATGATTCGATGATGTGGTTTATTTAATAATCTGAGTCTCAGCGATAAAATTGATGAAAAACTTTTTAAATCGTAGAAGATAGTAGATATCATGCTCTACTTGACTCTTCTAATGCATTGCTTGTTCCGTTGCAGTTAAACTTGATGTTTATTGTATTTTATCAATTTAACACTGTTGAAGGCTAATAATAATTTATTCTGCATTATCTTAATCATAATATTTCTTACTGGGCTAGTTGAGTTCACCCTTTTGCTTTCATTGTTCTCTTCAGGAAATGAGAACGTAAGCGGGACTAGTCGGGGAACGGAGTAATGGTCCGAGATGGTGTTATAGTAGTCTTCACTATTCTATAAAATAGTGTGACAATATATGTAATGAGGACTCTATTTGAGAGTGGATATTGTCTAGAAGACAATATTCTTGTTTAAACTCTCAGCTATGTTTTGTCGTATTTTGCACGACAGTTGTATAATTAAGTTTGTATTTGATTTATGTACCATGTATTTGGCGACTCAAGATGGGTGATGTATACCTATTTTGGGGGTGTCACATTGATCGCAGCACAAGATAGACAGAAGAAATATGCCGATCAGCATCGACAAAATAGAGAATTCGATGTCGGTAGTTATGTTTTCTTGAAAGTGTCTCTCTGGAAGGGAAAGTTTTGGTTTGGCAAGAAGGGAAAATTAAGCCCTAGGTTTATAGGACTTTTTGAAGTGCTTCGAAGAGTTGGTGAAGTGGCGTACGAGGTAGCTTTACCTCCAAAGTAGGAGCATATTCATACTATTTTCCATGTATCAGTACTAAGGCCATATAAGCCTGATTATAAGCATGTAATAGAATATGAGCCCTTACAGTTTAAGAAAGACTTAACTTATGAAGAAGTCCATATTCAAATTGTTGACAGAAAAGAGCAGGTACTAAGGAATAAGGTGATACCTTCTATAAAGGTAGTCTGGAGAAACCACAATGCTGAAGAAGCCACGTGGGAGCTTGAAAGCGTTATGATGAAGAATTATCCTCAGTTGTTTGCTTGATTTTGGATAGCGATTCTTGGGACAGAATCTTCTTAAGGAGGGAAGAATGTAACGAATAAATTTTTCGAGTTGTGATTCTAGGGACAGAATCCTTTTAAGGAGGGAAGGATGTAACGATCGAAAAATTTATAATTTAATTTAAATATTTATTGAATTAAATAAATATTTTAAGTAATTTATTTATTGAGAAAAATAAATAATTGATGAATTGTGGTGAATTAATTTGATTAGTGTTAATAAAATTTAATAATGATAATTTATCTAGAGGATTTAATTTAAGGAAATAATTAAATTAAATCAATTGCTTAATATTTAAGAAAATAATTAAATTAAATGAATTGTTTAATTTAAAGGAAATAAATAAAGTAAATAAAGTGATGTTTCTAATTTATTAATTAAATTAGATATATAATTATTTATCAATTATAAGTATAATGATAATAAGATTATTATTATTATTATAAGTTATTTAAATTAACTAAACTAAAGTTATTTAAATTAATCAAATTAAAGTGTGACAAGTGGAAACTATATAATATAAATATTATTAAAATAATCTAGTTAGGGGAATGGGTGGTAGCCAATCAAGGCCTTGTGGCCTTTGGTTTATTTAACTGACGTCTTTTGTTTTTTTAAACTGAAAGAGAACGTGGGATTATGGCCAGTTATATTTTCTACGCGTCTTTCTAAGGTTAGCTATCAGTGAAGAGCAGAGAGGGTTTGGAGAGAGTCAATAGAGAAAAACACAGAGGAGATTGAGAGTGAGAGCTTGAGAGAATTTTCTATGATTGTCAAGTGGAAGAGAAGGGTTTGCTTATTGTTTTGCTAAATCAAGGTATAAATTATTCTTGATTTTAACTCTTAATTTGGGTACTATATATTCTATATGATTTGGAAATCGCATGAATTGTGATATATATATATATATATATATATATGTGTGTGTGTGTGTGTGTGTGTGTGTGTGTGTGTGTAGTCTTGCGAAATCTGTTAATCATCATAAATGATTGTTACTTGTTTGTCCAACACGTGAAATTGGGTTGTAGTAGAAGATTCCTGTAATAACCCGGGATTTCGAATAATCCAAATTTTAGGAATAATTTTTTTTATTTAATATTGACATTGACTGTTAATATTGTACTGTGTATCTGTGATACGAGTTTTGAGAATCGGTCAATTTGTGTATTGACCGAAAAATAGGAGTAGAGTTGTGCTTAACAGCTTTAAAAACCCTAACCCTAATTTCTGGATAGGGGTTCAGTAGAAAATATAATTAAAATAATCGTATCAATGATTACATGTTTGTACTGTGTAGAAATGTTGATAGATGATTGAAAAGATAAGGTTTAAAATTTATAAACCCTAATAAGAGATTAGAAACCCTAATCTCACGATTAGAAATCGTAATCTATAGTTAAAAATCCTAATTGTACGTCGAGAAACCCTATTTTTATATTCGGGATTCCTAAACCCTAATTAGGAAACTCTAATCCTAATTAGTAAGTCTTAATGTGTTTGATAACATTTAATGTAATTAGTAATCACTAATTATATTTTATCATCTAATTTTCTATCTTCAAAATCCTAATTTAAAAATTTTTGGAAGCTAATGATTTAAAACCTAAGGGTTAGAACTTTAGGGTTAAACCCTAAGGGTTTGTACAAATGTCAAGTATGCCATTAAATGTATTTTGCAAATGACAAAAGTGCCCTTTTTATATTCTTTAATTAGCTAACTTGTAGAAATTGCTATCCACTTTAGTTGGTAACCTAATATTGACTTTGTATAACCTACAAATACAACAAATCAGCCTATTTTGCTTGCAATCTCAGCAACATGCAATGAATCAATGTAATATAAATCGATTTGGAGAGAGAAAGTTCACCAAAATTGCAAAATTGCTATCCAACTCTCAACAACTCTCTCTATCCCAAACCTCCGAATTCCTTGAGTGGATCAGTCACCAAATAAGCCTTAGAAACACCAAGATCAGTTAAGGAGAATCAAGATCAAAACTTGGACTAGAAAGGTATAAACCTAAACCCATCCTAGATCTTGTATGCTAAGAGAAATGTTGTGTTTATGTAATTAGATTGATGCTAAAGAATGTTTTTAGATGATCTATGTTGATCCATGATGGATCTATAGCATCAAAATGGGTAAAAAGTTATTTTTCCAAAATCTGTTCTTGAGTTTGAAACATGGTCTGACAAGAAATGTCAGTAGCCATAGATCTTGATATGTTTATGGTTTTTGTTTTTTTAAAGTTATTATTGGTAGTTTGTTATGTTATCTTTGCTCTGCAAGTGGAATCAGGGTCATTAGATGTATGGATTTGAAGTTATAATCGATCAAAACTCATTAACCGGGCATGACCAAGCACAATCTAGGCAACCCAGAAATTTAAAATATCTGTCTGACAAGATTTTTAAGCTTTTTGATCTGTCAGGTTTTTAGTGTTATGATGTTGTTGTTGTGACATATTTGTAGCTGGTTATGTGTACTTTGTATTGGTGGCCTTATATCGTGTAGGATATCAACAGATCAAAGGAAACAGTTGGTCAAAGTAGGTCATTCGGCTATGACTTGAATTTCATGAAATTCTAGAAAAGGTTTTGCACGAACTTTCTGACATAGTTTGACCGCTTGGTAAATTGGGATTTTTTTTGTTGTTGGACCGATCTGTTGCTTTGGTATTGTTCCTTGATAGATGGACTATAACTTAGAACATTTAGATCACAACAAACATGACCAGATCGTATATAAAATCCAACTTGAAAGTGACTGGTTGAACAACCTGGTTTTCTGGAAAACCCAGAAACCGTCTGTCAAGAACTTGCAAAGCTCAGATCTTGCATCTGAGTTGTTGTTGGACTAAGATGTTGATTGTTAATGGTAGTATTACATACCTACTACAAGATCAATGCTCAAACAAGCCCAGAAACCATTTTGTCTGAGAATCAAAGGCAGTCAAACCATGACCTTTGATCACTGTCTGACAGTGTTCTTGAACACCAAGAACATCTAAGACGACAGATATGTGTCGCTAAAGGCTTCAGCGAAGGTTTAATTATTTTTATTTTCTAATATTTCTGGAAATTAATTAAAAATTGAAATAAAATATAAAAATTATTAAAAATGGTTTTAAAAATTATTTTAAATTATGAAAAATAATTTTTTAACCAATTGGAATATTTTTCTTTAATATATTTAATTATTTAAATATTAAATGTATTTAATTTATTTAATTAGTGTATTAAATAAATTAGAGAAAAATGATTTAATATTATGAAAAATCATTTTAAATAAGAATAATGTATTTAAAAATATTTTGAGTTATAAAATGTAACTTTTAATATTTTTGGAGAATTTTCATTAATAATTTAATATTAATGATATTAGATTTATTTAATCATTTTATTAAATAAATGAGTTAAAAATGATTTTATATTTTAAAAACAATTTTAAATAAGAATAAAGTGTTAGAAAATATTTAGAATTATAAAATATAATTTTTAATATTGTTGGAGAATTCTCAATAATAAATTAATATTAATGATGTTAGATTTATTTAATTATTATATTAAATCAATGAATTAAAAATGATTTTATTGATTTAAAAATGGGAAAAATGATTTTAAAATTTTTTAAGTTATAATTAATGACTTTTAATATTTGGATAATAATTTTATTAATATTTAAATATTAATGGTGATGATTTAAAATGATTTTAATTATTTTAAAAATCTATTAAGTAGAATATTGATGATTTAAAAATATTTTAAGTTATTGATAATAACTTTAATATTTTGACAAGTATGTTATTAATATTTTTATATTTTTAAATATTAATGATGATAAGAATATTTGATAATTAAATCATTTAAAATGATTATGATGTTTAAAGAATTATTATAAATTATAATAATTGCTTATAAATTATTAAAAGCTTCTGAAAAATATTATTAATGATATTTGAC
Organism: Panax quinquefolius; assembly: GCA_020205615.1. Lineage (NCBI taxonomy): Eukaryota > Viridiplantae > Streptophyta > Magnoliopsida > Apiales > Araliaceae > Panax > Panax quinquefolius. The sequence goes on along the minus strand of JAINUW010000332.1, from coordinate 185,530 downwards.
TTATCTTAAATAATATTGAAGCTTAGAAACCGAATTTACTTGACAATAATTGTGTTAATTGTCGGATAGGGTGACCAGAACACCGAGAATGGACCGAAGTCACACAAGACCAAACTAGTTAGACTTGTTAAGTGTTTATATAGGTTATAAACACTGATGTGGCTATGTGGTAATGTGTCTAGGAGAAGTTTGACTGTAAATTACACTGTTGCGTGTTATGAAATATTGTGCTAATTGTGAGACCGATATTATTGGTTATAGGTCTTTCGAAAGCAGATAAGTTTATTGTATAGCTGTAATCAGCGGAAGTGGCAAGTTTCCTAAATCAACCTTGGGTTATATTCATTCAATTATTATAGTGGTTAATTATTGCTAATTATACCACGTCCAGAGATTTATTGTTGATATTTCACAGTTAGTGCATGTTTAATAATTCAAATTAAATTACTGATTCGAAATATATACATTCGTAGAATAACTGTTGTTGGATATTCATATCCGTAGAAGCTAGAATTGACAGTAAAGATACTTCCTATTTATTATCAAATTATGTTGACTTAGCTAATTATTCTGGCTAGACGAATATTTGTTAGAACTTGATAGATTCGAAAATAGAAATCAATTATTATTGACAGATCGATGCCAATTATTTCGGCTAGATCGAGAAGTAATTAGAATTTGAAATCATAGTATTTCGTTGTGAAATCAAAATCTTGATTCTTAGACTGAGAAGAACAACCTTTTATATAAAGGGAATATTTTATTGGTCGTAAATTCGACTACTGCGCGCTATGTTTAAGTATTATGCATAATATAGGGTACAAGGAGTTGGCCGGCTCTAAGTACTTACAGAGGGGTATGATTTAATCTTTATGGTTATCTGATACACCTGAGTATATATCAAAGTAAATCTTTGATATCTACCCGAGAAGATAAGTTCAAGATCTTGTGTGATCACTCAGCATAAATCTGGAAAACATTCCACTTTGCTATTTCGTAGAATTGATTCATGATTATTCATTAGAATATCGTAGAAACTTTGAAAGCGTTGTACTCTTTCATTATTGAATTATTGTGTTGTATAGAATACAAGAAGACTTGTTATTGAATAACGATTTGTTCTGCTATTTCAAAGTTCCCCAAACTTTGGTTTCATTCAATCAAAATAGATAGTCTATTATTTAGAATTCTTATACATTTATTGTATGTCTTAACTTGCGGGGCAAATATGTTTCTCACCCTTGCTAAATAAAACTTTTTAGCTAGGGACGAAGTTGCAGGAGGTTCTGCAAAGGATAAAGGCAAATGCATCATGATAGCGTAGTTTTTATATTTAGCGTATTTAGTATGTTGTATTGTAAACCCTTTTTGTATATCTAAGGGGTACATTTGGAATGATCAGGTCAGAGAACTTAGGATTAATGTATTAATAACGTATGTTAATGTGGTATGTATTACTATTCATATATGAATGGGTAGTTAGATGTTATTATATTGTGGATCGTGAACGCCAAACTCGGAGGTCAGGTAACCCAGATTTGGGGGCGTCACAGGTTAGTGTCAATGCTGTAGGTTATAAACCTTAAGTGGGGTGGGGGGAAACCCTAGGATTATAACCATGAGCGTGATAGAGAATACTCATATAGAGTTCTAAGTGAGGGATTGCCGAAGTGTATCGATAGTGAGATATGTGGACGCGTAGTGAAAAAAGTTTGTACTATTAAAGTACTAATCAAGTTGTTTAAACTGATTGTAGGATGTCGGAAGAAGATAAGATGAGTACGGAGATGCTGCCGGCCAATGCTGCACCGCCGCATGGTGCGATGGCAAGCGAGAGTCGATGAGAAGTGCCAAAGACCGAATCGAATCAAGGAGGTGGGGAAAAGATGAACCCATGGTTAATCTCGGGAGTCTAAAGAAGCTAAAGTGGAGTTAAAGAATAAGATCAAAGTTGGAGAACAAGATCAATTATCTGCAGAAGTCCAGGAACTCTGGAGTAAAGTATTTCTTTTAGAGGAGTTGTGGAAGACGGAGCGGGCGTTATGTGAAATGACTGAAGAACGGAACGAGCTGAGGGCGCAGGTGGAGAGGATAAAGACTGAAGGTGATGGATCGTCTGAAGGAACCAGCAAGAAGGGAAAGAAGAAGAGAAAGAGGGACAACGACAACAACAACTCTAAAAATTCAAACCTGAAGAAGAGGCAAGCTTGCAGCAAGTGTGGGAAGACTAACGCGGGAGAATGCATGATGTAGAAGAACGTGTGCTTTAACTGTAAGCAGGAAGGACATATTTCTCTACATTGTACTAAGCCGAATTTGAGGAAGTGTTTCTCATGTGGTAGAATGGGTCATGGATTCGACAAGTGTCCCAACAAGAAGAAGATTGGAGAAAGGAGTGGTCAGTAGATAGCTTAAGTTTAAGCGTTAGTACCTTTTGGTAGAAGAGTATGATATTAAAGTTTGTAATATCGAGAATGATGTAGAAATATGTAAATATATATGTTTGTATGAATGAAATCTTTATTTTCTATATGAATATAAGATTAAGATTAATTTGTGTGTTCTTAAAACTCATACTTATGGTAAGTGCATGACTCATGATTATATAAAATGTTCTAAACCCCTTAGCGAATGGACGCCAAAAGTCTGACTAGGATAAGTTCATACACTCATATAATTGTGGCAAGTTACGGAACTCATAAGCGTGGTAAGTTTGATGGACTAGAATTAGATATGTGAATATGGTAAATGGCAACTTTTTGTGTAAAGTTGGAGAATTAAAACTTTTTGTGTCAAGTTGAGTATGTTAATCCTAAAATTATTTAAAAAAAGGATAGTAATATATGTTAAGTACTATATGTACTATGTGCTATTTGAATAATATCTGATTATATGAGAACTATGTGTTGAATTCTTATTGTGTTAAGAATTTGTATAGAGAAAGAGAATTAATATAAGATTTTTATTTAAATCAAATTTGACCGCCTAGACGACAGAATCGAAACCAACGAGAAGAGCAATCAGTGAATAACGAAGGAGGTCAAGCTGACCCGATGCAAAACTTTACAAATATGATAGCCGAAGCTATGGAGAATAGTGCTCCTGCAAGAGGAAGGGCGAGGAATCAGCCAGCTGACAGATTGGTAAACCTCAAGGACTTTAAAATGGTAGGACCGCCAGAAATTAAGGGAACCACAGATCCAATTGAAGCCCAAACTTGGGTGAAGGAGATGGAGAAAGCATTCGTCATTGCGTGAGTGGCAGAAGAGCAAAAGACGGCTTTTGCTACATACTTGATGAAGGGAGAAGCTAATTACTAGTGGGAGACTAATCAGGCAAGAGCTGGTACAATGGTGGTAGCGTGGACATGATTCAAGGAGTTGTTCTTTGAGAACTACTTCTCACTGAGTATGCAAGCTCGGATGGAAGTCAAGTTTCTAGAACTAAAGCAGGAGAATATGTCTATTTCTGAATACGCTGCTAAATTCAACGAATTAGCTAGATTTGCACCTCATCAGGTGGACACAGAAGCAAGAAATGCGAGAAGATTCAAAAATTGATTGAAGCCGGGGATATACAAGCTTTACTGGTAAAAGCTTTAATTACTGAAGGAGGGAGTGAAGCTGCATCTCGATTCCATCAGGAGAAGAAGAAAAAGACCAATGACGGAGGAAGCAGTGGGGTAGTAACCCAAACAAAAGGAAGTGGAGCGAGAATACCCAATTGGGTAGTAAGACTGAAGGGAATAAAAAAGAAGGAGAGCCTTGTGCGATTTGTGGGAAGAACCATGTAGGTGTTTGTCTGAAGAAGAAAGGAGTCTGCTATAACTGTGGGCAAGAGGGGCACATGTCACCCAATTGCCCCAGCCCGAAGATACAAGGTTGTTATGCCTATGGATCGACTGATCATCTGGTTAGAAACTGTCCAACGAGGAATGCTAAAAAGGAAAGTGTCAAAAAGGGACCCAGTGGTGGAACCTTGGCAATTCAAGGACCTGTACAGCCAGGAAGATCAACCGCCCGTACATTCAACATGATGGCAAAGGAGGCAGTGGCTACTACGGAGGTGGCAACAGGTAATGATTACGCTTAAATTACGTGAGTAATATGAGTCAGATATTTCTGTGAACTATTTTCTTTTATAGATTCAAGTCACAGGTTAGAATTTGAAACAGAAATTAACATTGTGTTGATAAAAATGAATTAATGATACAACTTTAAAAGATTGTAGAGAATAAGAAAGCGGTGATTCCGAGGACGGAATCCTTTTAAGGAGGGGTGAATGTAATAACCCGGGATTTTGAATAATCCAAATTTTACGAATATTTTTTTTTATTTAATATTGACATTGACTGTTAATATTGTACTTTGTATCTATGATACGAGTTTTGATAATCGTTCACTTTATGTATTGACTGAAAAATAGGAGTAGAGTTGTGCTTAACAGCTTTAGAAACCATAACCCTAATTTTTGGATAGGGATTCGGTAGAAAATATAATTAAAATAATCGTATCAATGAATACGTGTTTGTACCGTGTAGAAATGTTGATCAATGATTGAACAGATAAGGTTTAAAATTTATAAACCCTAATAAGAGATTAGAAACCCTAATCTCAGGATTAAAAACCCTAATGTACAGTTAAAAACCCTAATTGTACGCCGAGAAATCTTAATTTTATATCCGGGATTCCTAAACCCTAATTAGGAAACATTAATCCTAATTAGTAAGTCTTAATGTGTTTGATAACATTTAATGTAATTATTAATCACTAATTATATTTTATCATCTTAATTTTCTATCTTGAAAATCCTAATTTAAAATTTTTTGGAAGCTAATGATTTAAAACCTAAGGGTTAGAACTATAGGGTTTAACCCTAAGGGTTTGTAAAAATGTCAAGTATGCCATTAAATGTATTTTGCAAATGACAAAAGTGCCCTTTTTATATTCTTTAATTAGCTAACTTGTAGAAATTGCTAGCCACTTTAGCTGGTAACCTAATATTGACTTTGTATAACCTACAAATACAACAAATCAGCCTATTTCACTAGCAATCCCAGCAACATGCAATGAATCAATGTAATATAAATAGATTTGGAGAGAGACTGTTCACCAAAATTGCAAAATTGCTATCTAACTCTCAACAACTCTCTCTCTATCCCAAACCTCCGAATTCCTTGAGTGGATCAGTCACCAAATAAGCCCTAGAAACACCAAGATCAGTTAAGGAGAATCAAGATCAAAACTTGGACTAGAAAGGTATAAACCTAAACCAATCCTAGATCTTGTATGCTAAGAGAAATACTGTGTTTATGTGTTTAGATTGATGCTAAAGAATGTTTTTAGATTATCTATGTTGATCTATGATGGATCTATAGCATCAAAATGGGTAAAAAGTGATTTTTCCAAAATTCGTTCTTGAGTTTGAAACATGGTCTGACAAGAAATGTCAGTAGCCGTAGATCTTGATATGTTTATGGTTTTTGTTGTTTTAAAGTTGTTATTAGTAGCTTGTTATGTTGTTTTTGCTCTGCATGTAGAATCAGGGTCATTAGATGTCTGGATTTGAAGTTATAATCGGTCAAAACCCGTTGACCGGGCATGACCAAATACAATCTGGGCAACCCAGAATTTTAAAATATCCGTCTGACAAGATTTTCAAGCTTCTGGATCTGTCAGGATTTTAGTGTTATGATGTTGTTGTTGTGACATATTTGTAGCTGGTTATGTGTATTTTGTATTGGTGGCCTTATATCGTGTAGGATATCAACAGATCAAAGGAAACAGTTGGTCAAAGTAGGTCATTCGGCCATGACTTAAATTTCTGGAAATTCCAGAAAAGGTTTTGCACGAACTTTCTGACATAGTTTGACCGCTTGGTAAATTGTGATTTTTTTGTTGTTGGACCGATCTGTTGCTTTGGTATTGTTCCTTGACATATGGACTATAACTTAGAACATTTAGATCACAACAAACATGACCATATCGTATATAAAATCGAGCATGAAAGTGACTAGTTGAACAGCCTTGATTTCTGGAAAACCAAGAAACCGTCTGACAAGAACTTGCAAAGCTCAGATCTTGCATCTGAGTTATTATTGGACCAAGATGTTGATTGTTAATGGTAGTATTACATACCTACTACAAGATCCATGCTCAAACAAGCCCAGAAACCATTTTGTCTTAGAATCAAAGGCAGTCAAACCATGACCCTTGATCACTGTCTGACAGTGTTCTTGAACACCAAGAACACCTAAGACGACAGATATGTGTCGCTAAATGCTTCAGCAACGGTTTAATTATTTATATTTTTTGATATTTTCAAAAATTAATTAAAAATTGAAATAAATTATAAAAATTATAAAAAATGGTTTCAAAAATTATTTTAAATTATGAAAAAAAAAATTTGACCAATTGAAATATTTTTCTTTAATATTTATAATTATTTAAATATTAAAGGTATTTAATTTATTTAATTAGTGTATTAAATAAATTAGAGAAAAATGATTTAATATTATGAAAAATCATTTTAAATAAGAATAATGTATTTAAAAATATATTGAGTTATAAAATATAACTTTTAATATTTTTGGAGAATTTTCATTAATAATTTAATATTAATGATATTATATTTATTTAATATATTATATAAATGAGTTAAAAATGATTTTAATATTTTAAAAATTATTTTAAATAAGAATAAAGTATTAGAAAATATTTGGAATTATAAAATATAATTTTCAATATTGTTGGAGAATTCTCATTAATAAATTAAAATTAATGATGTTAGATTTATTTAATTATTATATTAAATCAATGAATTAAAAGTGATTTTATTTATTTAAAATCATTTAAAATATTTTTTTAAGTAATAATTAATGACTTTTGATATTTGGATAACAATTTTATTAATATTTAAATATTAATGGTGATGATTTAAAATAATTTTAATTATTTTAAAAATTATTTAAGTAGAATATTGATGATTTAAAAATATTTTAAGTTATTGATAACAACTTTAATATTTTGACAAGTATGTTATTAATATTTTATATTTTTAAATATTAATGATAATAAGATTATTTGATAATTAAATCATTTAAAAATGATTTCGATGTTTAAACAATTATTATAAATTGTAATAATTGCTTATAAATTATTAAAAGCTTCCGAAAAATATTATTAATGATATTTGACTTATCTAAAATAATATTGAAGCTTAGAAACCGAATTTACTTGATAATAATTGTGTTAATTGTCGGATAGGGTAACCAGAACACCGAGAATGGACCGAAGTCCAACCAGACTAAACTAGTTAGACTTATTAAGTGTTTATATAGGTTATAAACACTGATGTGGCTACGTGGTAATGTGTCTAGAAGAAGTTTGACTGTGAATTATAGTGTTGTGTGTTATGAAATATTGTGCTTATTGTGAGACCGATATTATTGGTTATATGTCTTTCGAAAGTAGATAAGTTTATTGAATAGTTATAATCAGCGGAAGAGGCAAGTTTCCTAACTCAACCTTGGGTTATATTCATTCAATTATTATAGTGGTTAATTATTGCTAATTATACCACGTCTAGGGATTTATTGTAGATATTTCGCAGTTAGTGCATGTTTAATAATTCAAATTAAATTACTGATTCTGAATATATACATTCGTAGAATAACTGTTATTGGATATTCATATCCGTAGAAGCTAGAATTGACAGTACAGATAATTCCTGTTTATTATTAAATTATGTTAAGAAATGTCTTAGCTAATTATTCTGGCTAGACGAATATTTGTTAGAACTTCATAGATTAAAAAATAGAAATCAATTATTATTGACAGATCGATGTCAATTATTTTGGCTAGATCGAGAAGTAATTAGAATTTGAAATCACAGTATTTCGTTGTTAAATCAAAATCTTGATTCTAAGACTGAGAAGAACAACCTTTTATATAAAGGGAACATTTTATTGGTTATAAATTCGACTACTGCGCGCTATGTTTAAGTATTATGCATAATATAGGTTACATGGAGTTGGCCGGCTCTAAGTACTTGCAGAGGGGTATTATTTAATCTTTATGGTTATCTGATACACCTGAGTATATATCAAAGTAAATCTTTGATATATACCCGAGAAGATAAGTTCAAGATCTTGTGTTATCACTCAACATAAATCTGGAAAATATTCCACTTTGCTATTTTGTAGAATTGATTCTTGATTATTCATTAGAATATCGTAGAAACTTTGAAAGTGTTGTACTCTTTCATTATTGAACTATTGTGTTGTATAGATTACAAGAAGACTTGTTATTGAATAACAATTTTTTCAGCTATTTTAAAGTTCCCCGAACTTTGGTTTCATTCAATCAAAATAGATAGCCTATTATTTTGAATTCTTATACATTTATTGTATGTCTTAACTTGTGGGGCAAATTTGTTGCTCACCCTTGCTAAATAAAACTTTTCAGCAAGGGTCGAAGTTGCAGGAGGTGCTACAAAGGATAAAGGCAAAGGCATCGTGATAGCGTAGTTTATATATTAAGCATATTTAGTATGTTGTATTGTAAACTCTTTTTGTATATCTAAGGGGTATGTTTGGAATGTTAAGGTCAGAGAACCTGGGATTAATGTATTAACAACGCATGTTAATGTGGTATGTATTACTATTCATATATGAATGTGTAGTTAGATGTTATTATATTGTGCATCGTGAATACCAAACTCGAAGGTCAGATAACCCGGATTTGGGGGCATCACAATTTTAAATAACAGTGTTTATGTTCATATAATATGGCTTTAGAAAGTACAAAAGTTGATGCTCTATATGTGTTATAATCTATAATTTGTTATTGGATTATGTTAGTAGGTTAAGAAACGAAAGCGACATAATTTAAATCATGTTAATTGATTAAGAAACGAGTTTGTGACGATCAAATTCGTTAAAAGTGTAAAAATGAAGAAATTTGGAAAAACTATGGTTTTGATTCTTCAAATTTGTGTATATAAGATGTTTGTATAGTTAGAATGATGAATAACATGCTTAACTATGATATTACCAAGTTTTAGATGTTGAAGTGTGGGCAAATTCTGTGGAATTGGGATTTTTGGCCTATAACAGAGTCTAAGTTCGTGTTCTATAAAATTGAAGATCGATCGTCATATACGGTATACCGTTCTGGCTACTGATGCAGCGTATGCCATTGTCTTTAAGCGCTGGGCATCTTTGCTACTGCTGCAGCATCTTTGTAACAGAATTAAAAAAATCAGGCGGCCGCCCAAAGAGTCAATCGAGACCTAGTAATTAGCTGATAAGAGCATAGCTTGGAAATTGTTAACTTAACATAATTTAATGGTTTGTAAAGGACCAAAAACATGTTACAAGGCATTGTAGTGTATTGTAATCACAACACCAAAATTATAGATTATGAATTAATAAGTTGTGAAAGTTCGTAATATCATGTCATTTGAATTGGAATTGTTTTACAATCACCATGTCGTGTACTATGATATAATTGAGAATTCAGTTTTGTGTTATTTGAATGAGTAGGTTAATCAAGTCCTAAGTTAAGGATTATAGACTTGATTAAAATGAAAACTAAACTAATGAAATGGATGTTAATGTATCTAATTGTTGTTGCGATTTCAATGATATATGTAGGGTAATTGGTGAATATTATTACTTGTGTAGCTTACATGCAAGGCAAGTTTCTTACCCTAAACTTTCGTTGACCATGTTCCTAACTTCATTCTCTTTATAAGAATGAAAGTTTTCTATTCCTAAATTATCATTATACAAGTTTCTAAATTCTATGTTAAAGTTGAGCAAAACTAATCTATCTTGTGTAAGATTGTACAAGCTCTTGTAACCCAATTCATTACATCGAGCATGTTTCATTTTCCTTAATGTTATTCAAAGCATATGTTGTTTTAGTACATCGATTCAAAGGAGATTGTTCTAACTCTTTTGAATATAGCACTTTGCATATATATCGTGTTTACTCAATTATATATTATTGTTATTCCATCTTTGACCTTGATAACCTTGTTCAATTTTATATTGATTATATTAAACCTCCAAGTAATAAGCAAACTCTTATTGATTGAACTAGTCTATTATGGAATAGTGTTCTGAAATTCTAGAACCACTGATAAGTTAGTTCCGAGTAAAACTTTTTTTAGTGCAGAAATTCTAAATTTGAACTGAGACGAACAACCCTAACATAGGGGATTTTTTACGTGTAACGTTTAGATGTTTGTGCACAATACATGGTACAAAGGGTTGATCCCCTTACGTATGTTAAGAAGGGTCTGTATACTCTAATTACTGTTAAGGTTGAGGTAATAATACCTAAATACCGGAGACATAGTTCGTGGTCTTAAGACCCTCAGATATTAAACTCGAACTTGTTTTCTATTTTGATTCGTAGAACAAGTTCATTATTGTTCAGCATTCATTGTTCATTCTCATGTTGTTATCATTGCTACTTACTATATCAATGAGAAATTGTTTGCTCACTCTTGCATTTAACACTGCAGCTAAAGTAGAGAAAGTCGATGAGCCATCTACTAGCAAAGGAAAGGGCAAGATGTCCAAGTGTTGAAGACTTATGAGAAATTTTATTTTATTGAATTATGTTAAAGACTTGTTTTATTTTATGATGTATTCCGCAAACTTATGTAATAATTTTAAGGTTAGAGTATCTGGGATTATTTTTGAGATGATGATGTAACCCTTTAATGGGAAAGATTATTGTTTAAGTTATTTAAATTATGTCTTTATCCTTTATGATGGGTAGTTAGATGTAATGGTTTTGGTAAGTGAACACCAAATCCCGTGGGAATGGAGTACCTGGATTTGGGGGTGTCACATGTAATGTGTATGTGTAAGTATATTATGCTAAGTAGAGCATGTTTTACTAGATTTGCATGATTAATGAAGGCATATGGTTTAAATGGAGATTTAGACTTTAAGTTTTGAAAACAAACTATGTTAGAGATCATGTTCTGCAGATTTTGAACCTAGTAAGCTATACATGACTGATTTTACACATAGATGAGCATGTTATAGTGTACATAATTAATTTGAGCATGACCAAACTTATTAGGCTTTGTGTTAGGAAGGTTTTCAAGAAAAAGCTTAGCCTAGTGAGCTAATATGCATGACCACTATATGATGTATATTCTAACTTTGCAAGCATGTTAGTATGGCTTAGAAATGCATGAATAAACCTTTAGATTATGTTTATATGATTAGTAAGCAAACATGAGCATGTTGAACCTACTAGTAAGCTTTGAATGTGAATATTGTCAAGCTACCATGAGGACTAAAATCTGATATTTGTGATCATGTTTGATGACACTCTTAGACTCACTCATGTAGCATAAACGTGTATATACCATGCTAATGTAACACATTTCCAGAAAAGCATAAACGAAGCATATTTTCAACTAAAGCAGTGTTAGTTTCACATATATGTTATGAATACTCACAAGCATGCCTAATATGAGTTTTATAACTTCTTGTATGTTTAGAGAGCAAGCATGATAGACTTTGTGGTTTCATAACCTCGAATGGCCTTAAATGGTTGAAATGATCAATTTAGAATTCTATTATGTAAGAAGGAAACTAGATTGACTTAAGGAGCATGAAAAGACCCTTAACATGACAAGTATATCATATATGATTGTTTTGAGCAAGCCAGATAGAAACCACAAGGCAGCAGCTAAGTCTTAGCTTGGCCAGAGGATGATGCAGCATTACTTGAGTCCTAAAGCTTAGCCATACGGCGGCAATTGCCGCCTTGATCTGGAACCTTGAGTTCTGCATTCTATTTTTGAACTAATGTTTGAAACATGCCTATAGGATTACTTTAACTTATCTTACATGACCAAAAAGCTATGTAATGTGTTAAGAAGCATGCTATGTGATAGAGACAAATGTTGATCATGAATTCCAAATGTTAAGTCCAAAGAATATTTTCAAGAAACAAAGTAATCAAGACGTTGTGATATTTTTGATGACTTACAAACTGAATTGTGCTATGAAAATATAGGGTAAGCGATGTGTATGAAGTTATATCTAAGTTAAACGTTTATGTGTACGTTGAACTTACCTATATGTGTTAGATAATGAACATATAATATGTTATAAATAGAATTTGAAAGTGTTGATTTCTTAAAGTGGATAAACTACGATTAAGGCAAGTTTCCTGAATTCTTACTCTTTTCTTGAGCAAGTTCCCTAAACTTACTTTATTTATTATTGAGCGAGTTTCCTTGAACTTCACTCTTGATTGTGCAAGTATCTGAACCCTACATTACATTGAGCAAAGTATTCTAACTCTTGCATTACTTTATTCGACGAATACCGTAAGCTTATCTCTTTGAATACAAGTTATACTACTTTCTCGTTCGCATGAGCTAGTATGTTTAAACCCTTGTGAAAGTTATTATTCATGTTGAACTTGGTATTGTTTTTGAATATTGTGAAAGAGTCAATGCCATTTGATTCGGTTGGACTATATGCATGTTTATAAAAGTTATCCAAACTAATTGATTTGTGCAAAAATCTTGAAAACTGAGTTGGACAACCCTTTTGGTAAGGGGAGTGTATGTCGTTGGAAACCCTAACACATGATTGAATATTATGGTGGTGTTATGCATAACATAAAGTATTGTAGACTGGTCATCTATAGTACTTGATATTTTTGGGTTATCAGTTTAATATTGTTAACTCTAGTGGAGGTTCTACAGTCCTTAGTGACTGCTCAGTATAAATTGTTTTTCCATTTGGATACATTGATAGTCGTTGAATTCATATATATTTGTTGATTTATATTGAATTATCGTTATTATTCCAAGAATTGTTGATATTCACTATTCATGATATTATTCTGAAACTCTGAACTATCTTAGAGATGATACTTCAATATTTCAAACTCGTGTTAAGAAACTCTTTACCCTTGTTGTATATTACTTGCTAGGCAATTTGTACTCATCCTTGCTTATTTAAAACCTTTCAATTAAGGAGGAACAGGGAGGTGTTTCTGGAATAGACAAGGGCAAGGGCAAAGCTACCGACTAGCTTGTTCCTTTTATGTTTAAGACTAATATATTTTACTAAGACTATTTTTAAACCATGTTTAAACTTAAATAGGATTATGTAATAGGTCTTTATTCGATACTATTATGTAATCTATTAAGTACTATAGGTTGCGAGACTTGGGGAAATAATTATAATAAATCATTGTATATTATTCTAAATTAGATTTTTCGTTGTGAATGTATGATTTTAGTTATTATGGTAATACTTTGAGCACGTGATGAACCGAATTTGAGTGACCAAGTGGAGATCCGAATTTGGGGGCGTCACAACTGTTCCAGCCTTAGAACCTTCCATGTTTACTGCTCCATCAAAATAGATCTTCCATGTCTGGTGTGTATCATATTGATGGTGTTATTGAACTATCATTACCCCTACATCAGGGAAGTATGTTTCAAAGGGTTTGAAATCCCCTAAAGGTACGGCGACCAGTTGATCCAAAATTCCTTGACCTTTGATAGATTTTTGCATCACGTAGACGATGTCAAATTGCTGTAGGATCAACTGCCATCTGGACAGCCTACAGTTCAACATTGGTTTGCTAAACACGTACTTGAGAGGATCCACGCGGGATATGAGATGGGTTGTGTGACCATGGAGGTAATGTTGTAACCTCATGGAAGCCCATGCTAAAGCAGAACAAGTCTTCTCAATTAGAGTGTACTTGTGTTCACTACTGCTGAATCTTTTGTTGAGGTAGTAGATAGTTCGCTCTTGGCCTCTATCGTCTTTCTATCCCAGCATGCAGCCCATGACATTGTCATTAATGGACAGGTACATAAATAAGGGAACACCATCCCTAGGAGGTACCAAAATAAGAGCTTTGACTAGCTACTCTTTGATTTTAAGGAAGACTTTCTGACACTCATCATTCCATTTCATGGAGGATTTCTTCCTTAACAGCTTGAAGATAGGCTCACAAGTTGCTGTGACTTAGGAGATGAATCGGCTAATGAAGTTGATCCTCCCCAAAAATCCCCGTATTTCTTTCTCTGTCCAAGGAATGGGAATTTCCTTGATGGCCTGGATTTTGGTGGGATCCAACTCAATCCCTTTGTGGCTGACTAGGAAACCTAGCAACTTGCCTGATTTAATGCCAAAGGCGCACTTAGCTAGATTCAACTTCAAGTTGTACTTACGTAACCTATTGAAGAGCTTTTTGAGATGGCATATGTGGTCTTCTTCCCTTCGGGATTTGACAATGATGTCATCCACATAGATCTTTATCTCTTTGTGTATTACGTCATGAAAAAGAGCCATCATGGCCTGCTGATAGGTAGCTCTGGCATTGATGAGGCCGAATGACACTGTCTATAGCAAAAGGTTCCCCAAAGCATGATGAATGCAGTTTTCTCACGATCCTCTTCAGCAACCATGATTTGATGGTACCCCATAAAATAATCAGCAAAGGAGTACATGTCATATTGAGCAGTATTGTCAATGAGAACGTGGATAAATGGCACGAGAAAGCTATCTTTAAGGTAAGCTTTATTCAGATCCCTGTAATCCATGCAAACTCGCACCTTTCCTCCCGGGTTAGGCACGAGGACTATGTTGGATAGCCATTCAGGGTATGTTGACACCATGATGATGCCAGCTTGAAATTATTTCATAATTTCTTCTTTAACCTTTAAAGTCCACTCAGGTTTTAATCACCTGAGCTTCTACTTGACTAGCTTGAATCCCTCTTTGATAGGGAGGCGATGAATGACAATGTCAGTGGACAAACCCACCATGTCTTCATGAGACCATGCAAACACATCCTGGAATTGGGTTAATAGAGTAACCATGTCAATCCTTTTGTTTAGAGTGAGGTCCATAACAATCTAGATTAGTTTAGGGGTTTCTAAGGTTCCAAGGTTGAAAGAGGATGTTTGATCAAGATTTTGTTTGGGTTTTTCCTCAACCAATTCTTTGATCTCTTGAGGTATCTCATAGTCCTCTTCTACTTCCATCAAGTCTGAGTCCAACTTTACATCAAATTTACAGTCCTTGAGGAGAATAGGCACCTCATCAGCAAGTTTAAGCACATCTAAATTTAGAGTCCTGAAATAAAAATGCTTTCACTTAATATATGAAACTGTTCAATCATACAAATTGTTAGCATGTAATGACAAAACAACTGCTAATACTATAAAGAAAAGTAAGCAGTTATTTCTATCTATAGGGCAGAGGGATTTTCTGCCCTTTTTACCCTTGTTAGCAAATGCATGGAATGCTGCTCCAATTGCCAAGGGTGAAGTCCTGTTGGACAGCAGTGATAAAGGGATTGTTATCGTCCTTCTTCTCCTGAATAATGACCATGATATTTGGACAATCATCGTCTGGGATGTCTCTATTCATGCATCCAGTATGGACAATGATGCTTATGTTTGACAACTACCTGGCGATGTCTTATTTACATCTCCGTTCCCTTTCTTCCACTTTGGGATCTGGAATTAAGACCTCTTGTGCTTTGACTGGTATCGGTTTGGGAAATAACATAGCCATTACATGGGCAGGCACCTTTATGGGAGACCGTACATACTCAGGATCTGTAGGTTAAAACAATCGTTGTGTGGCTGAAGCTGAAGGAATTTGTTTGTGCTTGTGAGGATTCTTGTGACTGGAGCTAGCAGAATAGCCTAGTCTGGATGTCCCTGTTTGACTGTGAACTTGAATTGGGCTCTTAATACCTTGATGATCTTTGCCCAACCCTTGTCCAGGTTGATAGCCTAATGACATCATCTCTTGAGTTGCCGACATTACCTCGATAGAAATCTTGGGTATCAGAGGTGGCGCCCCAATATGATAGTAATCAGTGTTGCTCACCTTTAGGGCATGGAAACTGACCTATTCAACTTCTGAATTGAAGTTGATGAGTGGTATGTCACCTTGTTCAGGAAATTCTGGCTCAGCATTGATAGTGACTAGGTTATTATTAATAATGTATTTGAGTTGCTGGTGAAGGGTGGAAGGAACGGCTCCAGCCATGTGAATCCACGGTCTTCCCAAGAGAAATTTGTATCTTGTGGCTATTTTGAGCACGTGAAAAGATATGCAGAAAGTATATGGACCAATCTCCACAGGCAGTTCAATCTCTCCGACAGTATTACGCCGGGATCCATCAAAAGCTTTAATAACCGTATGGTTGTTTCTGATCCTCTTGAGATTGATGTTCAGCTTCTCCAAAGTGGCATAAGGATAGATATTTAAAGATGATTCTCCATCTATCAAAACCCCTCCCACCATGTATCCAGAGGACAGAACCGCTATGTGCAACGATTTGCAATGACCAGTCCCTTCGGGAGGTATGTCGTCATCAGTGAAAGTTATCACAGTGTTGTTAAAAATGTGATCAAGCAGGTGCTGGAATTTTTTGACATCCACTGATTTCTGCAAGTGGGATTCTTCCAAAACCTTTAGCAAGACCTTCGTGTGATCTTCGGAAGAGAAAACTAAGTCCAGTATGGAGATTTGTTGTGGAGCTTCTCTCATGCTTAAAACCACCTTGGTTTCATTATGGCCCATAGTACAAAGGAACTTTTTAATCTTCTTCATGGAAACTTTCCCCTTTGACCTGATGGTGGGCTTCATTACCCGTTGGGGAAGATACAATGGATTCTCCTTCAACATTACAGTAGTTATGTGGGATGTGGATCCTTCACCCTCTCCATAATTCCATGACACTTTTTTTAGGATGACAAAAGGATACTTTGGTCTGTATGGCAATGTAATTGGCTTTGGCGTAGCCACTTTTAAAGGATTGTCAACACCTTTGAGTTGAATTACTTGTATTGGGGGTGGTCTGGAAGCCAAATCATCCTCAGCGGATATAACTGCTACGACTTCCTTCCATTTTGTAGGAAATGTGTCCCCATTCTCGAGTAACATAGTGTCATTATCTGCCAACTACAGGACAGCGCTGTCAATTAAGTTCTGAATAAGATGGTAGAGTGCCCAGCATTCTTTAGTGTTGTGCCCGCGAGAGTGGGAGTGATACTGACATACTCCATTAGAATTGAACTGTCTTGAACGAGGATTGATTGGAGGTAGCAGAGCTGCGATTCTTCCTTCATTGATCAGCATATGAAATTTCTCATCCATTGGTTGGCCCAGATAGGCACATTCCCTCCTGTTGGCAAAATCCCGATGGACTTTGGCACTTGCTCTTTTTGCAATTTTATCCTCCATAGTTTCACTTTCTGGAGTTAATGTAAGAACCCGAATTTTTAGAAAATATTAAAATAAGAATTTAGTAGATAAAATTCTTAAAGCATGAGATGGGTTCGAACAAGAATATATAAATGTGTTACGAGGTATGTGGTATTGTGTCACATAGGGTAATATAAGTTATGTAATAGGTGATGTTGTGCTTATTAAATATATTATTATTATATATTTGTTATAAATTATAGAAGATTTATTTATCGACATTAAATAATTTATAGAATTCTTTTATTATAGTAAGTTGGTGACATTAAATAACTTTGATAATCACCAATTTCTTGAGTATATGTACGAGTAAGTATCAAGTCTAAGGTAGTGCAACCATACTCTTTAATGGTGGATGTATAGAAGCTGGGCTAAACAATTCCTTCAGAGAGCGGAGGTATATACGAATTAGTAATCGATCTAACTCACTGTGAAAATAGTGTAGACGAGACGAAAACTAATTTATTGGTTATTTTTGGGAAACCACTCAGTGTACTATATTGAATACTATTAAAGACTCGATGCGTGCTAGGTTTAGACTTGTATGCGTGTACGTTGTCGACGACAGATGAAAATCGATATACCTTTAAAGTGGTTAGAGAATTATTGAGTAAATTGATACATAGCGAGAAGTGAAGATTAAAGGAATGAATGTATGTGTTATATTCGAGTGTTGTGTTATTGGTGGGAAGAAACCATAAAGGAGTTGTATAGTTGGTTAAACTAATAAGGGAAAATAGAGTTTTAGAACTCGAAGTGTGATCCTTAAATTGTTAAGGAAAATAGTAACCAATGGTATGAAACCAAAGAGGGGATTAATGTTAGACGAGTTAACGCTTAAGAAGAATGTGTAAAGTATTTAGAAGCGTATGTCTCATTTCTGCTAAGACAGAACTTGTTTACCTCTAATTTTGGTATGGCACAGCTGCGCCATTTCCAAGCCTTTGACCAGCGCATCTACACCGGTCTGTAGAAAACTCTTAGTCAGTTTATGAAAATGTGATTTACAAGCCATGTATACTAATAACTATTATAAGGTCATGAATGGTGGCTAAGTGTTCATGAAGAAATTTAGTTAGCAAAACATGACTTGAATAAAGATTTAATTAATTAACCCGAATTAAATATTGGTTAATTAAGTTATATTATGGAATATTATAATCCTTGTATGGCAGTGGCGTGATAATAAATTAAATGAAAAGGGTTACTTCACTTGTATAAGATGGTGGATTAACATATATGTTTAGCATAAGAGGATGAAAGAAATATTTTAATTAACATTTGATATTTTTAATATATTACATAATATTACAATGTATAAAAGGGTTAATATTTGAAAGATAAATGATTAATAAAAGAAAAAACTAATATAGTTATAAGTAATTATTGGTTAGAGATTGATGCATTAAGTTAATACCTTATGTGGTTGTTAAAGAAAATTGTTTTGGAGCAGTTTTTGGAAGAAATAAAATTATATCATATTAATTAGTGTAGTACATTCTAATTATTGTAAAAAAAATAAATAAATATTATTAATTAATCGTTGTGATAGTAAAATGTGATAATGGGTTGAAAGTACCCAACTGAATGATATTTAGCCCAATTAAAATATTAATAGTATTACTATGTGTAATATGGAAAATGTGGACAGTAGTAAAATATAATACCTATGGCCTAAGAATACATGAAGTGTGACATTTAATTGGGACTAATGATATAAGGTACAGCGAAATCATATGTAATTCTAATGCATAAAGGATTAAATATCTGGGTATTCTAGAAATTGAGAAAAGAATTAAATGTTTAAATAAACATTAATATTAAATAAGGTTATAATGTGGTTATGTGAGTAGTAGAAATAATTATGAAACTACCCGGACAATAATACCTAACTGCGATATTTTATTACATGTATTTAATGTACATGGATTATATGATGTGAGTATAAAATTTATCTTTAAATTCCTAATATGGTAACAATTGTACCTTAATATTACATTATGGGAACTAAATGAACCAAACCAAGCCTTATATGACCAAATGCTAAGATACTTATTCTTATCCCAAATTGAGTGTCACAAAAGGTACATGAACAGTGGTCTATACTCTAAATGCATAACTTGCAAGCTGCAAGACATAGGTGATCATGGCTAGCAAGGTGGCTAGTATTGAGTTGTTGAACAACTCCTTAATAACCTTTGTTTCCTTCCATTACACCATGGACTCCAATCATGTGTAATGTCATTGTCTAGTCCAAATTTTCAGTTTTTGTTATTTGTAATTGTCTGAGTTTGAGAGTTTTAAGTGCTGAGCTACTATAGAAGTACACTAAGAGTGTAGGAGGTCCAATTCAAGCTCAAGAAGGCATAATTTCTAATTATGTTCTTGAAATGGGTCTTGTTTAGTTCTTGAAATTTCTTGAATTGCTATGTCAAGCATGATGAATTAACATGTTATAATGTGTTTAAGAAGTTTACTTACATGTATGAACTCTTCAATGATCGTCGGAACCAGTTTAAATGGAAAGGAATCAAAGTTGAGTAAGGCTATGCAAAATGCAGTGTCTGCATTCTCGCTTCGATTGTGGCATGGCAGCAATGCGCCCTATTTATCTTGGTCTGCACAGAAATGCTATTGCACTTACAAAATCGATTGTTGAGTTCGGTTATGCTAGGTGGTTGCTAATTTGGTTTTATGACTTATGTACACCTGCAAAAGAGGTATAACTTGTGTTATAAGGTTTCCTTATGAGTTAGGAAGTGTTCAACATAAATTAGTAGAAGATCTTTAACAAGAACTTCAAGTTTTGAAAATAAACTTTATTAAATTCATGTTCTGCAGATTTTGAACTTAGTGGTCTATACACATGACTGATTTTACACATAAATGAGCATGCTATAGTTTACGTAGTTCCATTGTTCATAGTCAAACTTGTTAGACCTTGTGTGAAAGAAGTTTTTAAGAAAACATGGTATAAAAGAACTAAGGTGTATAAATGCTACTTTGTATACATTCTGAGCTTGCAAGCATGTTAACATGACTTGACTACATATGAATATAGCCTTAAAGTTGTCTTGTATGTGTTGATTAGCATTGTTCAAGTTTAAAGTGGTTTCAAAAGCAAACTTGAACATATTTTTAAAATCTAGTTGCATCACATGGATATCTAGATTTTAAAGGATTAATATGTCATGTTATAATATCCCTACATATGATTTATATGTGCTATATTGCATAATTCATGAAAAATGATTTCAAAGGCAACCTCGAGCATGTTTTTGAACTTAAGTTACATTACATATGAGTATTTAGATTCTAAAGGCTTGAGATGCCTTGTTATATTTTACTATGCCTCTAAACATGATTCGTAAGTGATGGACATAAAGAGAATTTAATCAAACATGAGTTTTAAGCATGATTTAAAGTGATAAACAATGATAGTTGTGAATAAGCAATATGAATACTATAAGCATGAATATTGACAGATTGTGTAATGTGGACATATAGCCAAGTTATAAGATATGGTAACCATTTGATCTTGTTATGCTTTAGTACCATGTAAGTTGTAAGTTTAAACTTGTTCAAGTGAACTCATGAATGGTCATATGCTTATGTGAGCACCTTTAACATGTATATATGATAGAGTATTAGTACATAGGTGTGTAATAATTGGACAGAAATAGGAAGTGCAAAGCTCAACCTTAGTTTGGCTAAGGGACACGGTCAGTACCAAGGCCTTGTCCCCTAAGCTTCAGACAGTGGCACAAATTGTGCCATCCTGCAGTCAAGAATAGTTTCTATTTTTGATCTAAAGTTCAAGGCATGCTTATATGATTACTTTAAATTGCAATATATGACCAATATGCTATGTGATGTGTAAGAAGCATGCTATGTGATAAAGATGAATGTCAATTAGGACTTTCAAAATGTTAAAAGTCCAAAGGAATGTTTTCAATATATAAAGCAATGATACGTTGTTTGAATTTGTGAGCTGATTTGTGCTATAAAAATATAGGATAAGTGATGTGGTGTGAAGTTACAACTAAGTTAAACGTTTATGTGTACGTTTGAACTTACCCATATGAATTTTTAAATGTGTCAAACACATAGCAAGTCAAGTGTGTGATAAATATATATGAATGTTGATGTCAATTACGAGTGGTTAAGGTATACCTATACATACCTAGCTATTCTAAGAGTATGATGAGATAGTGAAGTGTAGGTTTTTACTAATGTAACATTATTATTACATTGATAATGTATGAATATACAACTAATGGATATGAATCCATGATTATATAACTGTGTAGGAATACACGAAGTGCAGATAAGCTTTAAGCAGTTAAGTCGTAGTTGATAAACTACGAATCAGGCAAGTCTTTCAGTTCCTATTTGCTATATGAATTCGATAACTGTTAGTTGAGCTATATTATGCTATAAAAATGTTGATGTATATATATAAAATGCATATGAGATATGTACGAAATATGAAAGTTGATCTTTGATGATATGCTTATGTTGTTAATTCTCTATGCCTGTTATGTGTAAAGTAACATGCGTAGTAAATATTAATTGATTATGAATGCATGAACTAAATATGATATTATATGTTATGTGTTGCATGAAAACTGTTAGAATTGCTGGGCTGTCGAGCTCACCCTTGCAAATAACCACTTTTGTAGGTTAAGGATACACGGTAAAGGTTACGTGCTACTTGATTGATAAAGTCCAATAGTATCGAATGAGATTGATTTATTATTTAACTAGATGCTCTTGAACCATGTTTAGGTTCTATTAGATGTACATGATAGTAGTTTATAATGTGTAATACCTGTTAAGTTGTATTATATGATACATAGAGAAATTCGAATCGAGATGTAAAGATTTATACGAAAATTGAATAAAGTGAATCATAGAATAATTTGATTGAGGGATTTATAATTGATTCGAGTTAAAATATCAATAAAAGATTATTTTTTAAAAAGGAGATTGAAAAAGTTTAAAATATTCCGCATATTTTTATAACATCGAATATGATGTAAGACAGGAATTATAATGACCGAGATTTGAAACTTATAAAAGTTGGGGGTCATTGTACAGATCCTGGAAATGGAAAGAATTTATTTTCTAAATTGTAATAAGCAAATTTATATTCATTAAGTTATGAATAAGAGATATAAATAGTTTGACGATAGTAGTATCGTGGCAGACCGAATCCGAGGTTCAAAGGGACCTGGATTTGGGGGCGTCACAGGTTGGTATCAAAGCTGTAGGTCATAAACTTTAGGTAAATGTACCTTAGGCTATAACCTGAGAGAGAGGAAAAGATAAAGATTAATATGTATATATGTGAAGATTCAAAGAAGAATCTTGAAGTATCTAAGAGAATGAGAATTCAGGAGTTTCCCAACTCTGGTAATAAAAATGTTAAGATTATGTCTATAAGATAAATATGACGAAGATAATGAGATTGAACTCGAGTGGAGTTTTGTTGATAACAGGGAAAGAACCCTAAGGTAAATTGATGATCACGACGTGATCGGATTGAGCTATGAAGTGATAAATAGTCTATAACGACTAAGTGTGTATAACTTGATGTTATAAGTGAATGTAGTATGAAATGGTACGATATGAACTCATGAGGAGTTGTATATGATGAGATACGAAGAATTCGTATCAAGTAAAGAGCAAGTTAAGTGTAAGATAGAGTTGGGTGGGATTTCAATTGAGGACCCATGTCAGCAGCTGAGTTGTATGATTCCTTATTATGGGTGGGGAATTGTACTTGGTGTAAAAACCACTTAGTTTCTGGCACTGATAATCATTGAAATGTCTATGTCGCGCTATTTGCTATATACCTGTTGAGAATGTGATTCTTTTATCATGTGTATACCAGATAAATAGGTTATAGCTAGAGAATATAAGGTTAAGTTGCGAGTTCTTAAAACTCATACTTATGATACGTTCGTGACTCATAATTATATGAAATGTTTTTGAACCCCTCAGCGAATGGACGCCTATGGTCTGACTAGGGTAAGTTCCTAAACTCATACGATTATGGTAAGTTCCTGGATTTCCAAAGTGTGGTAAGTTTGATGAACTATATCGGGTATATATATGTTATGAAATTAGAAATTTTGGTATAGTGAGCATTGATGGTGTTAAAATGAAGCAATGGAGTAAAGATTGAAGTTGATGGAGAAACATGGATTTTCTAAATCTTCTAGCTCTACTAGATTTCCAAAATTTATTGAATTTGTGCTGAAGTTTGCACCTCTTTTTTCTCAAAAAACTTTGGATCATGTGATTGAACCAATGATGTTTAAAAACAATATCGTTATTCATACGTCTATGCTAATTGTTTCGGGTAAGAAAAAAATGATTTGAAAATTTTCAAAATGTATTTCTGACCATTTACATCATTTGATATGTTGTAGAAACGGTAAACGATGGAGTTATCAATGCAGTTGAACCTAGTGTTGGTTGTGATCGAAAGATTGTCAGCCCACTATGGTGTGATGTAATATGACAAAGTCATATAATGGTGTAATCCTCAACGTACTACTAATCTGGTATGGTATCATGACGTCATAAAAGAATTTTTGTTTTCTTTTAAGTTATAAAGAAGGTCAATTAAGTTAGCCAAATTATTTCGATTGATGTCCAAATTGTTGATAAAAGTCTAAGCTATTTGATTCGACTAGATGAATGTTGAAAAATATTGGTCGAATTCAAGTGTTCTTAAGTATTTATGCCAAACCAGATTGCTCTGGTGAGGATTCAGATGTTGAAAAGCTGAGGTGAACAACCCTATAAGGGGACATGTTTTCGGGGACAATGGTTCCAAGCGTAACGCATGAATTCGTTATAAAACACTACGTTGCGTCCCAACGTAGTGGTATAATAGGCTGGCTCTAACGCCCCCAAAATAGGTCCAATCCATCCAACCTATTCTGAGTCGCCAAATACATGGTACAGAAAACAACTACAACTTTATTACTACCACAACACATATGATGTGAGTTTTGATATAAATATATACCAACTGTGACTCATGTTCCAACCGTGGACAATACCTCACAGTGATACCTTACATAAAGGTACAGTCAATAACTGTTTTAGAAAATAAAAATCTTTGGGAAGTGCTCAAGGAAACCTTCGTACATAGGAGACCATGAATCTAAGTTATGATAGATATCATATGTCCAGAGAATTATCCTTGGTTGATCCAATAGACCCCAAAGAAAAATGAGAAGATTACTATCATGTTACTTCTAATGGTGAGTCTTCTCTTGACATATAACTATCTCCACCATCTGTAATTGAACGTTATGTTTTAACCAAACTCCGAGATCATATAGGTAGTGCTCGTAGATATACTCAGCAAGTGGATGTGCACAACCCTGTCTTATGATAACTCGTAGGTCATTAGACATCTTGTATGATAGTGGCAAAACACCCTTCTAAAGTTGGGTTCACCTCACCCTATTCGGTTCACCAAAATTAAATATCAAATGACATATACAATACGACAAACTTATCTAAAGTTCTTAATAAAATTATTTCCATATTATTTAGGGAGAACCTCAACAGCTATAGACCACCGTTCTATTCCCCTGTTATCCCCGCTCGACCTAGTAACACTCTTATTACCTGAAAGGAATTGTGAAGCAAAAGGGTGAGCAAAACTAGCTCAATAAAGAATATCATGACTAAAGATAATTAAATTATCAATAGTCATCGTCAGTAATAAATCAGAGATTTAGAACATATGGTAGATGATAAAACTTTTCAACCATAGTTGCAGCGGAACGAGCAATCCATTAGAAGAGTCAAATAGACCATAATTTCTATTATCTTCTCTATGTTAAAAGTCCATCAACAATGTTTTATCCCTATAACATCAATCAACAGTTCATGTCCACAATCATATGAATAACTCATAATCATATTTGTGGTTCCAAATTTCTTTTCTCATCCAGGACGAAGATAATTTTCATCACCTGTTTTTACCTAAAACATCAGAGATCATGGTTATACCAAATAACAATTCCTGTTCATAATCATACTAAAAAAATCATCTTTTCACTACGGGCCAAAGATATTCATCAACAGTTCATCTTTGCACTATAGGCCAAAGATATTCATCAACCGTTCATCTTTGTACCACGGACCAAAGATATTCAACAATAGGTCATTTTTGCACTACTGGCCAAAGAGAACCCATAGTAACGATCATACCAATAATCTACCCATCTTTACACTCAAGTCAAAGATAAATTTCTTCACCAAGATTATAAAAATATTATATATAATGATAAAAAAAATATGATCAAAACATAGATTTAATCTCAAGAGTAAGATTCATAAATCAATGATTTTATAACACCTTAATCCAAAGGTTATAAATCACTTAATAATCTCATAATCTAATATCATTAATATTACCACAATATCTTAATCATTTCTTAAACTTATAAACAATTTATTCTAATTATTTAAACTTTACTAATTATTGCATTTAATCTTTCTAAAATGCTAAACTCATAAGATTTCATCACCAATAACCAAAACCCTCATCAAAAATCAGCATATACCTTATATAGGATTCGCAAGCCATAAAATCCTATTTTCCACTTTTCTTACTTCACATAACATATTTAATCCATTTACTCATAACTAATCTATTTTCATGAAAAATACCAAATCAGACCCAAAAATATTTATTTTCTGGGATTAGCAGAATATAGTCCCATATTGAACATATATTTTTCTCAGTATTTTAAAAATTCATTTACAATATCATATGGCCAAAATGGCTGAATATTTAGACATTTATCATAAATTGTACTTTTATCCAAAAATTCCAAAATTTACAGGCTATACTGATATTATATTGATGTACTCCCAATAAAAATTTTATCAATTTTGGAGTTAACCACAAGGAGTTATAAGGGTTTACTTTTAAAATAGTCTTTTCTCATAAAATTCATAACTCTTAATCTATAAATTCAAAAATTGTCATTTTTGGACACAATCTAGAAAACTCATCAAATTATCATTTCAAATTTTTCTAGAATTTTTGAAGGTCCGAAAAAAGTACGAAACTGAAAAACATAATAACCCTTAAAAATCCCTTACCTCAAAAAGAGCGATTATTTACCTAGGAATATCGGATGTAAAGCCGAAGGAAACTTGTACTAAATAGCAACTCTCAAAGTATCTAAATACTCACAAAAATACGCTCGACAATATAGAGAGAAAGAAAAATTGTTTTTGGTGTGAATTTTAATTCTAACATAATCACCTATTTATAGGAAAATGCTACAACGCCAAAGGAGACTAAATTAATAAAATATTAAATTTTCTTTTCTTCAATTCTACGCACCAACCATTTGAATCAAAGCATGTCAGCCATCTTGGAACAAGAAAATAGCAGCCCACATGTTTTAAACAACAAAAGTGGGTCCCACCCAATTTTAATAAAAATTATTTTATTTTCTGAAACTTCAACAATTCATAGAAAATATCCCGTTTATCAAAAAAATATGAATTTTATGTCCATTCCACACGAAATCGAATTCTCTACAACTTTGTAGATTTAAGTTTTTCCAAATTCCAGATAGAAAATATCTGAAATTCACAAACGGATAATTTTTAACACCTTTTAAAATTCATAACAAATCATACGTTAATTTTTAACGGTTCAAAATTTGTGGACATATACTCAACTTATATATGTATAACATATCCGAAAATCACAATGATCCAACGGTCCGATTAAAATTATAACTCACGTAATAGAGCTTTAAGAACACCGATTTGATCTTTTAATACCTCCATTCTGACAAAATACTGGAAAAAAAAATACCTCAGCATTAATTTCTTTATTTGTATCCACATAAATAAATCCATCATTTATATCCACATAAAATAAATATTTCCTTATCATATAAATCAATAAATAATTATTCATAAATAATATTACAGAATCACAATAATGACAACCAGGCGGTTCCCAGGAAAGAGGGGGCTTTCCAATAAGGATTTCTCCTTACTGGCGCGCAATTAGGTGACCAAACCTCTCCTTGACAGAACTTTCTAGACATTGACAATAATGCTATCTAATAATATTATTCAAATAATATGAATTATTGATTTGATAATGGGAAATACCGTGCAATGACAATTATTGAAACAACAATAATAAAAAATATCAACTCAGCAATTATTGAATCAATAACATAAAATATTAAACAGTAATTACTGTAACAATTATTGAGTAGAGCCTTCTTACGTAAGAATTAATAATTCAAAAATATTTTACAATACCGTGTGCTACTGTGCAACCACGCGTATTACTGTATTTTAACCACCGGGTAATCCAACAGTGTTAACGGTAACAATTACGCCGTTATTTATAAAAACTCAAACTTGTCATTTTCTTCATTCGATAGCTTATTACATTTATGGGGCCCATAAATGGTCACCTTGCAATCGTCTTAATATTCCCCAAACAATAATAAATATTTTATAACCACTTTCTTATTTTGAAAAAAAAAAATTCATATGTCACCCTTAACTTTACTTTCTTTCAATTTAACCATTTACTGAATAATAAGAAAAATGGAATACTTTTATTTCGTAAAATTCGGTGTCTTACATTGGCCACCTAGTGTACATGTGGAGGGTGTTTTCAGTCTTTGTGATTGATGAACACTCTGGTTTGCAGTGTGAAGTATTGTGTTGAAGCACTAGTTCACGGTCCTGTGTGACCCCTCAGTATAAATTGGAATCTGAGTTATTCATACTACTTCTCGATTGTTGAAAAATCGTGGAAGACTCTTATTCTTCGGTGTGATGAATGTAGTGAGTAGAATGCTCCTTAGAAAGGAGAATGTAGTAGAATGCAAGTGACCAAGTTATAAAAAAAACATCCGAAAAGAGAATGGATAAATTTTTTTAAAAAAAGAATATGTAATATTCGAAATAACACTGAGTAGAGGAGGTTTCGGTGATTCCGAGGACGGAATCCTTATAAGGGAGAGAAGATGTAAGAACCCGAATTTTTAGAAAATATTAAAATAAGAATTTAGTAGATAAAATTTTTAAAGCATGATATGGGTTCGAACAAGAATATATAAATGTGTTACGAGGTATGTGGTATTGTGTTACATAGAGTAATATGAGCTATGTAATAGGTGATGTTGTGTTTATTAAATATATTATTATTATATATTTGTTATAAATTATAGAAGATTTATCTATCGACATTAAATAATTTATAGAATTATTTTATTATAGTAAGTTGGTAACATTAAATAACTTTGATAATCACCAATTTCTTGAGTATATGTACGAGTAAGTATCAAGTCTAAGGTAGTGCAACCGTACTCTTTAATGGTGGATGTATAGAAGTTGGGCTAAACAATTCCTTCAGAGAGCGAAGGTATATACGAATTAGTAACCGATCTAACTCACTGTGAAAATAGTATAGACGAGACGAAAACTAATTTGTTTGTTATTTATGGGAAACCACTCAGTGTACTATATTGAATACTATTAAAGACTCAACGCGTGCTATGTAACGACCCCAAAAATTCATACAATAATATTCTCCTTCTCGATCGTTAACAATACGACTTTAATCTATCTTTACATCATTATTCAATATTAAAATCACTAAAAATACGGAATATTTAAAACTTTTATACATTTCCTTCTGTATTGCCCTAAATCACAACATTTACATTACATCTCTTCGATTCAAATTTATATCATGAATCGTTACACCAAAATGGCTCTACAAAGTCTTACATCATATGTAAGACCCCGAATTTTATGAAATAAAAGTCTAATTTAATTTATGATTATTATTCTAAAATTGTAAAATGTTAAATTGATAAATTGTCAAATGAAAAATTAATAGGATAAATGAGCAAATAATTTTTTTTAGAAAAGTTGCCCATATGGGCGGCTGAATTATGAGATTTATGGAAGAGGGAATTGGTAGTGGGAAATAGTGGAGAAAATAATTGTGGAAGAAATGCTGATTTTCTATATGCTCCAAACTTTTTATAATTCATTCACCAAAGTCTTTTATGTTAGGAAAGTGTGGGGTAAATGTGTTGGCTAACTTATTAACCTATTAAGACATTTATATGCCTTCTCTTCATTTGATACTCCCCGTAGCCCATGGTCAGAGGAAAAAAAATGAGAGAAAAGAGAGTAAGTGGGAGACAAAGAAAAAGGGGAAGAGGAAAGGAAAGAAAAAGAAGGAGATAGGAAGGAAAAGAGGGAAAGGAAAAGAGAGAAATAATTATACTTCCTCCCACCTCCATTACTCTTACAACGAAATCAGTAGAAAGAAAAGAAAGAAAAAGAGAGAGAGAAGAGAGAAGAAGAAGAAGAAGAAGAAGAAGAAGAAGAAGAAGAAGAAGAAGAAGAAGAAGATGATGAAAAATAAGAAGAAGGAAATAAAGAAAAAATCAAGAAAGGTATTTTTAAAATCATTGATTAATACTTTGATTTATGAATTTTATTGAGTACATACTTATGTATGTATTGGATGATTTAAACTTGTAAAAAATGAATCAAATGAGAGAAATCTAGAAATCAAATGAAAAAAAATAAAATCTGGATATTTTCATAAAAATTAGTTTATTTCTTGATTTTGTAAAATTCATAACTCTTTGTGTATAATGAGTTAGGAGATGAGCCATATATCAAAAGAAAGCCTTGGAAGTAAGTTAACTGTAGAAATTGGAATCACCCAAAAATTCATTGTGAATTTTTTGTGGTGGCTGTTTGAGTGAAATTGGTCCGTAGGACTTATAGTCCAAAAAATAAGTTTTATTAAGCTCTATTGCGTGAGTTATAATTTTTAATCTGACCGTTGGATCATTGTAATTTTAGGATATGTTATACATATATAAGTTGTGTATATGTCCACAAATTTTGAACCGTTAAAGTTTAACGTATGATTTGTTATGAATTTTAAGAGGTGACTGATTCAGAAATTTTTATTGCAGCATTTTTCGGTAAGCCTTCTCTCTATGTTAGAGTCAGAAATTGGAAAAACTTTCTTCTAAAAAGTTGTAGGGAATTAAATTTTACATGGAAAGGACATAAGACCTGTATTTTTCTAATAAAAGTGCTAATTATTATGAATTATTGAAATTTCTGAATATTGGAGTTTATGATTAATTTATCAGAAAAAAAAATTTTATAGGAAGCTTATTATATCATCTTAGAATTTCTGTAAAATTTTGATGAATTATTGAAAAGCGAAGTAATTATTATATTTTAAACTATTTATAGTTAGTTTGAAAATAGAAGAAATTCAAAGAAAATTCTATGAATGAATAAAAATTATGAAGCTTGGTGAAAAATCTTATAATGTTATTTTATAATTTTCTTTTACGCTTTTGGAAAATTATTGAATAATGTAAATGTTTATTGTATTTTTAAGTTATCTATGGTTAGTTTAAAATAGAGAAAATTCATAGAAAAATTCCATGAATGGGGAAAATTATGAAATTTCTTTGAAAAATATTATAATAAGATAAGATTAATATTAATGATGTTTTAAAGATATAAAAGTATGTGGAGTTAATATTTCTATTTTGAAGCTATTAAATGATAGTTTTATAAATAGAAAAATTATTGATAATTGTTGGATAATCTGAAAAATATGAAAATTGTTTGGAAATTTCGAATCATATTTTTAAATATTTTAGAAGTGTTAGTAAATTCATGAGGTGTCGGGGATGTAAACGCACTAGTAATGAATGAGTTATGATAAAAATAAAATAATATTTTGTTAAAGTAAAAATGGTGATAATACCGTAATAGTGGATTGTCATGTATGAGGTTTTAGATTTCTCAAGTTTTATTATTCACTTCTAAAGTTTTGGAATATGAATAATGATTTTATCACGATAAATAAAGACAACTTGAATGAATAATGAATTATTAGTTGGTTTATATGTTATTCGAGATAAAAATGATTTGGTGTTGATCCTTACTTTTATTAGAATTTAAATTGTTTATAGTAAGGTATTGATTTGATTCTTACGTAAGAAGTCACCATGTATTTCATTCAATAATTGTCACATTAATTATTTCACGATTGATTCATATTATTGATTCTTAATTACGTAAGAAGTCACTCGATCTTTTTTATTCAATAATTATCACGATAGTTATTGCCTTTGCGACTCATATTATTTGATATGATATAATTATACCAAAAAAGTATTGTGAGTCTATGTTAATAATTATGAATAATTGTTGAAAGATTAAAGATGTGTAAATAATTGTTGAATAAAAGGTGTTGATTAAAGATAAGTATGATATACAGATGTTTGTTCAATTATTTTCTTTTTACAAAAGTAAGTTTCGTAGGACTTACCGACACTCTACTTTTTCTAAAGTAGTATGGACCACAACTCTATTATTGAATTTTTTTTGTTAAAATGTGTACAAATTGGTTTAATTTTCTCTGTAGGACCATAAATTCTACTACCATTATTATATACCTCATTTGGATATTTTGTCAAAGCGGGTGTGCTAGTTGTTTACTAAATTTTCAGTATAAATAGGTTGCTCGGTTCAGTACCTAAACACACACCATCACTACACAAAAATTATAAAAAAAATTTACTACAATATTGTGAGTATAATATTATGAGTTTTTCTATTGAGTGTAATGTTAATCCAAGTGTAGATAAGGAATGAAAGCATTGTTTAAGTTGATCAATTTCACAAAAAGCAGAATCAAGGCACATGTTAAGGTAAGGGATATCATTATTGTGGTAAGAGGGTATCATTTTTATGGTAAAAGGAATATCATTTTCTTTCATACTCCATATTATGGTAAGATATTATTATTCGTTTATTCAGTTTATCATTAAATGGTGAAAAGTCCTGAAAGGGTTATAATATCCTTAATAGTTTGTGCTTCATCTAATATTATGTTAGCAATTTGGACTCCGGATAATTAAGTTGAAAATCACTAAGATCTATGTTATCTTATTATTCTGATTATTTATGTTTATTCATTATATATATCATTGTCATGCTTATATTGTGTTGAAAGTCATCTTTGGCCCGTAGTGCAAAGATAGACTTGGTATGATTATGACAAGGGATTATTCGATATAATCATGATCGTAATGTTACAAATGATGTGGTAAAAGTCATCTTTGGCCCGTAGTGCATAGATGGACTTGGTATGATTATGACCAGGGATTATACGGTATAATCATGACCGTAATGTTACAAATGATGTGGTAAAAATCCTATTTGGCTTACATGCAAAGATGGACAGTTGATTGGCATGATTATGACCAGGAATTATTCGGTATAATCATGACCATTGGTGAAAACATGAATATCCTTGACCCGTAGTGCATGGATATTCATGGTCATGATACTATTGAGCTAAGTCTCAGCGTTATTGATTTTACAGTTGTATGTCTTAGGCTTATATTGCAAAGATGGACTATTAATTTACCTTATTATAAATATAAATTATGATTTAATTATAATCTATGGTGGCTCAGGTGAAGACAGGTGATGAGAGTTCTCTTTGTCTTGGGTATAACAAAGAACTATTGAGGAGTATTACAGGAATGAAATATTAACGATGGACTTTTAATCTAGAGGAGATAGTAGACATTATGTTCTACTTGACTCTTCTAATGGATTATTGATTCCGCTACTATTATGGTTGAAATTTTTTATCTTCTACCATATGTTCTAAATATCTGAATTATTTTGATAATTTAATTATCTTAAGTCATGATATTCTTTACTGGGCTATTTGTGCTCACCATTTTACTTCACCACCCCTTTCAGAAAATAAAAGTGTAGCTGGGACTATCAGAGAGGACGTGGGTATAAAGTGGTGTTTCAAATTAGTCGAAATCCTAATCAAATTATGAAACGGTGGGGCATGATAATTGTACTGAGAATTTAAAATGTGCGTAACATATTTTATACAACATTTAATAGTTATATTTTGTGAATTAAATAGGGAGATGTGAACTCAAATTTGAAAGCGTTAAAATGCACTCCATTAGAATGAGGAGGACATAAATCTTCTCGTATTCCTTTGGAGACTTGAAATATTTGTTGTTGTACTTTATATGGCATTGTAATAATTTGAGTATGAATATTGTCGTATTATATACGCTACAATATTTGTATTGAAACTCACAATATATGTGTCGTCGTATTTTGCACGATAGTTATATTAATGATGTTATCAGTAGTGTTGTTTTTGGCAACCCAAGATGGGTGATGTATACCTATTTTGAGGGCGTCACATCATAAATAGATATCCATATACACCGGATAGCCCAACTTACAATTTAACAACATGTTACATTCAAAATATTAAATACATTTCACATAAAATATAAGTAATCTTCGTGAATATGGATCTTTATAATTCACTTAGCACATATCCTTACCTTGAAATCTTGACTTGTAAAAATTATTATTCGCAAGAGTGAGCTCGACAGCTCAGCAAGTTCTAACCGTTTTCATGCATCACATAGCACATAACAATATGCTCAACATACATATCCTAACAATTAAAGTAACATGACATACATGCTTTAATTCACATAGCAAATATAAAGATTGAGTTTCTTACTCAGTCATCATTATTTAACCAAAACAATGTAGTCATAAATTGACTTTAACATTTTATGATTACAACATGTATAACATATCATTCTCGCTTACAACACATATAACATATCATGCAATTTCAAATAGTTAATCAAGTCCACGTAGAAAATAAGAATCGAAAGACTTGCCTTGATCGTTGTTTACCAATAACAGTTTAACAGCTTACAGTTATCTGCACTTCACATGCCCTACACAATTATATAATCATACACATCAACTATTAGTCACATTGACCTTTTCCAAATTCTAAACATAGAATTCCAGAAAATTAGTTCAAGGTGACTAGCCCGAGTAGGTTAGACAGTTTTGACGCGACTACTTTGAATGGTCATAACTCTTTATTCCGAAGTCAAAATTAGTCCTTTCCGGAGTTTATGGAAAGCTTATTCAGTGTACTATAATATACCAAAGGCCTAGAATTTTCTAAATAATCTAGCTAACTTTGACTTTTAGTTTTTGGATCAACAGTCCACTAGTTTTTCGGACTTCTCGTTTTGGCATCCAAAACTCGCCTCGACTCGTTCCAACCCAACTTTCTTTACAAATAAGTCTTATTTAACATAATCAGACTCGTCTAAGGTCTCGGCTACATATCTCTAATTACAATCATTAGAACTCATTTACATAATCAATTCCAAGCCAAAATAAACATAGTAAACTAACTACTTTACTAACAAAACTAACTAAACTTCCAAAATTCAAACTTTAACTAACAAACTAAATACAATATTTAAAATAATAAATTACCAAAAATTAAATAAGAAACATAACCAAAAATACGAATTCCACAAACTGAATATGTACTCGACCAATATTTAACTAAGGAGATCTTTATAAAAAGTCCTCCCACAACAAGGCCTTTCTCAAAATTGGAGGCCTTATTGTTAGTTAATGAAATAAAGGACCAAGACCTTCTATTTATAGGTTTAAAAAAGGGGTAAAGTTCTCAATTTAGTCGATGTGGGACTTGGTTTATACTAATTCTATTTGGTTTATACTAATTTTTCATATTTTTAACATGCTAAGTGTATTCATTCATCACGAATTCGTTTCTTAACCAATTCGATCCGTTCAAGTTGTGTTGTTTTCGTTTTATAGAGGAGAACAACAATCATCCATCAATTTAAAGTTTCAATCACGAATTCATCATCAATTTTAGTCTCAAAGTACACCAAAATACACATTACCATCAAAACCCAAATTCCTCTTCTTTAGCATAAATACATGAATTTGATTTCTAAAAAATTATTTTTTAGATGACCATTATGAAATTATAAAATCTAATAACATATATAACATCATAACCCACAAATTCATTAACCAAAACCCCAATTTTGAAAGAAACTCAAGAACACATAAACTAGAAATATAAACTAGATTATGTACTTTTAATTCCTTAAGAAATAAAATGCACCTTATTAGTAAAATTATAATTTCTATTCAACCATTATAATCATAACATTATTTAACAAATTCTCACTCCTCTAATTTAATTGTTTAATTAAATTAGAATATATCGCCATTATACTCACGTAATAAAATACGTATGAATCTCATCTATTCTATCACACTTAAATAAACTATCCCATAATAATTTTCATCAAATATTTATTTAATACCATAAAGTTTTCAACTAAAATATTTAATGTACTTAATAAATATTTTACTCGCATGATACTAACATTTATATTTTCATGCAATATATTACCTTCTCACTTTATTAAATCAATTATACTTGTATTAGTTCACTATTTTAATTAAGTGAATTCTTCACACTATTTATGAAACTTAACTCATAATAATTTTATTGCCCATAAGGCATAACAATTAAAATTATATTATCTCATAACATAATTTCAACTTAATTAAATTAACTAATATTATTTAAAAAAAATTTAATAGTTTAATTAATTATTAAATCTCACATTCTCCAACACATGAATATATAATTCTCTTCACACCAAATCACATAATTCAAAATATATACACATCATAATAAGAATTTTAATTATTAAATTCTTATTTTAATAACTTATGAAAAGTCGGGTTGTCACATGCTGGGTTTAGACTGGTATGCGTGTACGTTGTCGAAGAGAGAAGAAAATCGATATACCTTCAAAGTGGTTAGAGAATTATTGAGTAAATTGATACACAACGAGAATTGAAGATTAAAGGAATGAATGTATGTGTTATATTCGAGTGTTGTGTTATTGGTGTGAAGAAACCATAAAGGAGTTGTATAGTTGGTTAAACTAATAAGGGAAAATAGAGTTTTAGAACTCAAAGTGTGATCCTTAAATTGTTAAGAAAAATAGTAACCGATGGTGTGAAACCAAAGAGGGGATTAATGTTAGACGAGTTAACGCTTAAGAAGGATGTGTAATGTATTTAGAAGCGTAGGTCTCATTTCTGCTAAGGCGAACTTATTCTCCTTTGATTTTGGTATGGCACAATTGCTTTGTAATTCCTCAGAAAAACTTTGAGTCAGTTTAAGAAAATGTGATTTGCAAGCCATGCATACTAATAACTCTTATAAGGTCATGAATGGTGACTAAGTGTTCATAAAGAAATTTAGTTAGCAAAACATGACTTGAATAAAGATTTAATTAATTAACCCGGATTAAATATTGGTTAATTAAGTGATATTATGGAATATTATAATCCTTATGTGGTAGTGGCGTGATAGTAAATTAAATAAAAAGGGTTAGTTCACTTGTATAAGATGGTGGATTAACATATATATTTATCATAAGAGGATAAAAGAAATATGTTAATTAATATTTAATATTTTTAATAAATTACATAATATTGTAATATATAAAAGGGTTAATATTTTGAAGATGAATGATTAATAAAAGAAAAGAACCAACATAGTTATAAGTAATTATTGGTTAGAGATTGATGCATTAAGTTAATACCTTATGTGGTGGTTAAAGAAAATTGTTTTGGAAGAAATAAAATTATATCATATTAATTAGTGTAAATACATACTAATTATTGTAAGAAAATAAATGATTAATATTAATTAATCGACGTGATAGTAAAATGTGATAATGGGTTGAAAGTACCCAATCTGAATGATATTTAGCCCAATTAAAATATTAATAGTATTACTATGTGTAATATGGAAAATGTGGACAATAGTAATATATAATACCTATGGCCTAAGAATACATGAAGTGTGACATTTAATTGGGACTAATGATATAAGGTACAAAGAAAATCATATGTAATTTTAATACATAACGGATTAAATATCTCGGTATTACGAAATCGAGAAAGGAATAAATGTTTAAATAAACATTAATATTAAATAAGGTTATAATGTGGTTATGTGAGTAGTAGAAATAATTATAGAACTACCCGAACAATAATACCTAACTGCAATATTTTATTACATGTATTTAATGTACATGGATTATATGATGTGAGTATAAAATTTATCTTTAAATTCCTAATATGGTAACAATTATACCTTAATATTACATTATGGGAACTAAATGAACCAAACCAAGCCTTGCATGACCAAATGCTGAGATATTTGCTCTTGTCCCAAATTAAGTGTCACAAAAGGTACATGAACAGTGGTTTATACTCTAAATGCATAACTTGCAAGCTGCAAGACATAAGTGATCATGGCTATCAAGGTGGCTGGTATTGAGTTGTTGAACAACTCCTTAATAACCTTTGTTTCCTTCCATTACACTAGACTCCAATCTTGTGTAATGTCATTGTCTAGTCCAAGTTTCCTTTATAAATAGAAGCTTGATTTTAAGTTTTTGTTGCTTGTAATTGTCTTAGTTTGAGAGTTTTAAGTGCTGAGCTACTATAGAAGTACACTCAGAGTGTAGGAGGTCCAATTAAAGCTCAAGCAGGTATAATTTCTAATTATGTTCTTGAAATGGGTCTTGTTTAGTTCTTGAAATTTCTTGAATTGCTATGTCAAGCATGATGAATTAACATGTTATAATGTGTTTAAGAAGTTTACTTACATGTATGAACTCTTAAATGATGGTTGGAACTAGTTTAAATTGAAAGAAATCAAAGATGAGTAAGGCTATGCAAAACAGAGTCTGATACTACTTGATTACGGTACATGTAAATTGCTATTTATTTATACTTAGGAAATTGCGGCAAATTGCTTATGCGCATACTAAAATTAGTTCTTTGAGTTTTGTTATGCTAGGTGGTTGCTAATTTGGTTTTATGACTTATGTACACCTGCAACAGAGGTATAACTTATGTTATAAGGTTTCCTTATGAGTTAGGAAGTGTCCAACATAAATTAGTAGAAGATCTTTAACAAGAACTTCAAGTTTTGAAAATAAACTTTATTAAATTCATGTTCTACAGATTTTGAACTTAGTGGTCTATACACATGACTGATTTTACACATAAATGAGCATGCTATAGTGTACGTAGTTCCATTGTAATGCCCCCAAATGCAGATACTTGAAACCCGAACTCAGTACATTACGATACCATTTTTATGAGCGGAAATAATAATATTATCATAAATATCAAACTTAATTTACATATCAGAGTCTAATCCCAGGTACGCGACCGTAAAACATTTCATGATAGATAATAAATATAATCATCTTATTTAAGTCTAACTACTACATTAGATAACTCAAACTTATTCAGGTAGCTTTCCTTTCCTTTTATTCTTGGCAGAGCCCTCTGGTCGATCATACTTAACTGAAAACATTTAAATCAAGCAATGATGGGCATTTGAGTGCCCAACAAGTAATAACAATTATAAATATTAGCTGAAAGGATTAAATGTTTTCTTTGTACTACCCTTCTGCAACAATCTGGACCGATAATAATAATATAACAACTCTCTATCAAATTTTTGAAACTACATACTGACTATAAATAGGGTTAAGGTGACATACTATGAACATTATTCTCAATTTTTGGAAAGGTTTAACAGAACATCATCTGTAAACCGTCATAACTTACGGTCACGAGGGTGATCTGTCCAATGTGCCCTGTATTAATCAATACTACATGCAAGAATGATATTATCGTTCACTCTGGCCGCCTTGGGCCCATAAAATTTTTTTCATGTTCGGGATGTTCATACATAATCTGGAATCCGAACCAAAGCAATTTGATTGGATACAAAAAGGTTTTATCATAATCAATGATATTTCTAAATTTGTGTCTAATCAAGGTCAAATAAGCTTAGACGATATATATATATATATATATATATATATATATATATATATATATATATATATCAACATGTGATTAAATACAATGATTATCCAAGTGGGGACACTTGTGTAACCATATTTAGGAATTAACAAACGGAATATATATCTGAATTACCATATACTAGCATGTTGATAAACAATGATCGGATATAGCATATATCACAATAGGGTTAATAATTTAGCATAATAATAATATAATTCTAAAACTTCTTAATCATATCCATTGTATAAAGAAAATGCAAAGGTAGGATACTTGCTCAATAATAATTGGAGTAAGTATAGGAAACTTGCCTGATCTGCTGCTTACAATACGTAACTTAGTTTTATCTTTTATACCGAAACCTATCA
Organism: Panax quinquefolius; assembly: GCA_020205615.1. Lineage (NCBI taxonomy): Eukaryota > Viridiplantae > Streptophyta > Magnoliopsida > Apiales > Araliaceae > Panax > Panax quinquefolius. Next base: position 145,960 of record JAINUW010000332.1, on the reverse strand, counting down.
TTAATAAGATCATTCTATCGATTAGAATCACATATCATAACACACAAGATCGCTTATTGCGATTGACATAACCTAATCACATCCAAGACACCGAAAAGTAAGTAGTATGCACACAAGCCAATCATGTTTGATGATAAAGCATATACTTTGTAACAATCTTATTCATTTATTAATAAAAAGTATTAATTTATTAAAGGCTTTTAATTATCTACATGATGTTGTTTTATAATATGTGATAAACCCATAGTTTTAAGCAATGCTTTTAGAATAATGATGATGATCATTCTAATGAGATCTAAATTCTTAGAAAGCTTAAAACTAAAATAGTTCCCAATCATTGGATTACTAAATTGGGGATTAGTGAATCCGGGATAGATTGGTACATACGTTGCTTGCTCATTGGATGAGGATGATTGATCTCATGATCATTTGTGTGGAGACACTAAAAGCAAGTATGTAGGTGCTTATTAGAGAATAAGTTCATCGAATATGGCTCGCTAAGGAATACCTAATGGAGTTTTACTTGCTGTCAATAGGAATTCTCAGAGTGATAGTAGTCTAAGTGATCCTTGGACTTGAGATCATCACACAGATATCTTGTGTATGATGAGTTATACTTTGACTTATTCCTTAAGACCCTTAGGGTATATCAAAGGGTATGCTTGGGTATAATAAGTTGTACATGGAGATAATGTATGATCAATAAAGAATCTACCACTTCTAGTAAAAGAAGAGAAATGTCCTATGTGATTCGATAAATGACAACCCAATGAGTCCTTGGCGGCGAATGAAATTAGAAAGGAGTTTCTAATTTGCATTATTTGGAGTTGTGCATTTAAGGATCGAAATACATATAATTAAATAAAATAAGACTTGACAGTAATTTCATGTCTTATATTTAATTGGGACATTATATGGTGGAAGGATTGAATTGTACGGTAACTATTTACTCAAAGGTTCTTTAATGATTAATGTTGAAATCTATAATATCTGGAAAGTCGTTGATCGCTAGGGAGGCTTATCCCTATTGTAGAATAAATATTATTTATTTAAATAAATTAATTATTCTAATTGATTTATTCACAACCGGTTTAATATGGAGAACCTAAAGGGTCACACCATAAAAAGGAAGAATAATTATTTAAGAAGTTAATGGCATAATCGTAATAATATGTTATGTATATTTAATTTAATCTATGGTGATAGAATAAATTAAATAGCTTAATATTTATTATTTAATATTTTAGAAATATTAAATATAAATTAATAAGAGGAGTCTTATTAATATTATTACAATTATTATTATTTTAATTTCTAAAAGAGTTTAGGAATTAATTTAATATAAGTACTCTCATTTATTCCTAATAGGATTATGAGGGAAAATATTATTTAAAGGAGTTTAATTAATTATCCCTAATAAGATTAGGGAGCTTAATTAATTAAAAGAATTTAATTAATTAAATAAAACCCAATTCCTTAATTGTTAAGGTGGGTTGCCCACATCTATAAATAAGAGGAGTCTTATTATGGGTGATGGGTTTTGTTGACTTTTACAACATATGACGTAATTCCAATAATTGGGAGAGTACGCTCCTTTTCTATAGAGATAGAAAATTAGGGTTTGAGCCAAATACCCATCTTCTTAAATCCTTCTTCTTCCTTGGTGGATCACCTCTAGAGGCCAAACACTTGGGTGGCTAACGTTGATCAAAGGAAGGAACCAAACCCGGTGGATTCAAGTTGAACGCGAAAGGATTGGAGGTAAACTTGTACCTGAGGAAGCTCGATCTTCAAGGGTATGATTCTTTTTCGTTATCTTTTTCGTTTAATTAATAATTGTGCATAAAGGGTGATCCGGGTATATGGTTTGTAAAAATTTTAAACTCTGATTTTTACACGTTTTCGCTAATTTATGCAATTTGATTGCGTTCTTGAATATTACAAACTTAACAGTGGCATCAGAGCCAAACCTTTATGCGAATTATTAATTGTTTGATTTGATATGTATATCTATATGTGTTTAGAAAATTTTAATTGGGTATAATTTTATTGTATAAAATTTATTTATAAAAAAAAAAATCGCGATTTTTTTTGGAAATTACGTGATTCCGTGGATATTGTTTTCGCTGTACTTGCGCTAATACAGTTATTCATCCAACGCGAATTGCTTTCTTTTTTTTTGGCTGCTATGCTGTATCCCTTTTTCCAAGTGAAGTATTGAATCTACCAGGAGCTTATCTCATGAATTAAAAGTTAGTAAAGGATGACATGCACGTTTTTTATTAAACGTAATACTTATATATATATATATATATATATATATATATATATATATATATATATATATATATATATATATATATATTACCGTAACATATATTATGTATATGTAATATATATTTTAATAATTTTATAATTAAAATAAAAGTTTATTTTAATTTTAAAATAAAATGTTTATTTTAATCTTAAAATAAAAGGTTTATTTTAATTTTAAAATTAAATTTCATATTAACTAATTAGAGTTGGAATTGGATTTCATATTAACTAATTGGAGTTGAAATTGGATTATATTTTCCTTAAATAAAGGAGTTTATTTAGATATGAAATAAGATTTCATATTATTCAAAATAAAGGAGTTTATTTGTGAATAGGAAAGAGAATCCTAATTTCCTTAAATAAAGGAGTTTATTTAAATATGAAATAAGATTTCATATTATTCAAAATAAAGGAGTTTATTTGTGAATAGGAAAAGAATTAAATGTTTCCTTTAATAATTTTTTTTTTACATGGAATTGGATTCCGTAATTAATTAAAATAAAGGAGTTTATTTTGATTAAAAATTTAATTAAAATAAAATAGTTTATTTTATTCAAAATTGGATAAATTAAAATAAAATAGTTTTATTTTGATTTAAATTTGGATTAAAATAAAGGAGTTTATTTTGATTCAAAAATAGATTTTATACTAACTAAATTTGCCCATTAAATGATATCAATATATATATATTAAATGTTTATTATTCATAAGATGAATTTTATTTATTGATGCATATGATGATGTGTATGATAATAAATGGGATTGATTATGGACTATTGACCAATGTGATTGGATTTTATTTTAGTTGGATGCATGAATGTATGGGTTTTTATTAAATGGGGATTACTGCACCTCGCCTTCTCTAAATTTTCTTGTGTAAATTCTATCTCCTCCTATGTACTTCCCTTAATCACGATCAAGATTTCTATTTATTTTAAATAGTTTTGTAATAGGAATAGTTAGAATTAATTTTGAAAAATTGGAGATCAAAAGCAAGGAGGCGCTTGAAGACCCGTTTGTAATGGAGCCCGGTTTTAAATGTAATAGTTATATTTAAATATTATTTCTTGCACCCTAGGGGTTTGACCTTTTGGTTCACTTGGTGGCTCTAGTGAACCAAACTAGAATAAAAGTCCATAATCAATCCGTAGAATATAGTATTCTATATGTGCATGCTTATACTATATATATATATATATATTATGCAAACATGCTTCGCATGTTCATTAATATATTGGCGTATTTTATATATATATATAAATGCTACTTAAACAAGATGAGACAAATTAATAACAAACCCCTCAATTTTATATTAAGTCCTAAGTGTTCAAAGATATTTGGAATATCGAACGTCGCCTTCTAGCATGATAAAATTAATAGAGTATTAAATATTTAATATGAGTTTATTGTGTCACCACAAGGCAAGTATTAAGTATTTAAGATGTTAATTTATCACATTTGATGCTTATAAAGAAAATTGAACAATATTGTTTTTTGTTGTGTCACCACAAGGATGATATTTTTCTTTTTTGAATATATGGAGTGCTAGGTCGGACTTAACTTGGATAATTTTTATTCTGGATGTGCCACCACTTGATCAAAATAATCTAAGAGGCAAAAGAAAAGGAGTTGCATAGTTGATGTAATTGACAAAAGTTGTCTACCTATTTATTTATATATAGTTTGTTGTGTCACCACAAGGCTATATACATTTGAAATGGGATCCTTATTCTCACTAGCGAGATCTTTAATTAGATTTTGCCGAACTATATATATTGAGGGTAATATAGTTTGAAGAAAATAGTGGAGATACCAATTTAAAACAAGACCTAATTTATTTTGGTAATTAATAAAAGAATGTATGTTAAAATGTTGTTAATTACAAATTCATTTACGAAATTTTACAATGTCTAAAATTACTATCATCATGCGAAGCATATTAGATGCTAAATTAACGGGCAAAAATAAAAGGATTGGTTAAGGAATTTGAGAATAGTTCTCATAGTTGAAAAGCTATCTTATGTCCTTAATCGCCTATCCCCGCAATGGTTGCGGACTATGCCTCGAGGAAGAGATTGCTACTTTTAGAAAGTGGCAAGATGATGCATAGTTAGCTCAATGCATCATGCTCGCATCCATGAGTAACGAGCTTGACACAAGATGAAACTATGGATGCTCCTACTATATTCCTACACATCAAGTAGTTGATGGTGAGGAAAGTAGGGCCGATAGATATCGATATCTAAGGAGCTCTTCCGATCTAGAATGGCCAATGGCACTATAGTACGCATAAAAAAGTTCTTAACATAATCAATTTGATTGATCAATTAGGACAACCGGTTTTGTCATGGATGGAGAGTTGAGCCAAGATTTGATCTTGCACTCACTCTGGGACTCCTTTCACAATTGTTGTGAATTTTTCATATGAACAAGCTAGATATCGCCTTCGCTTATTTTGCTTAACATATTGAAAATGTTGAGAGTCACTTTCCAACCAAGAAAGATCAAGTCTTCTTGGTATGGGCCAAAGGATCTTCCGAAAAGAAGAACGATTCAAAGAAGGTATATAGAAAGGCAAAAAACAAAGGATAATAAGAACAAAACTGATATGGATAGCAAAGGAGTTTGCTTCCACTGCAATAAGCCTGGACACTGGAAAGAAACTGCGAGAAGCATCTTGCAGAGGCTAACCAAAGAAGCTTAGTGAAGTTTCGGTTACAATACAATTTTGTTCATGATTGAAATAAATTTTTCTTTAAGTCAAGGTTCTACTTGGGTATTGGATACCGACTTTGGTTATCATAAATATAGATTTATGAAGGGACCAAGCAGAAGTAGAAAGCTAAACAAATATAAGTAATCCTATGTGCGAGAAATGTAGCAAAGGTTGCCATATTAGCCATAGAAACTTATAGTTTAGCAATGCCTACGGGACAAATCTATTAAGTCAATAAGTTGTTATTGTATTCCAGTTCTTGTTAAAAAAATTATTTCCATTTTATTGTTGGACAATGAAATCTTTGGTATTATATTTAGGAACAATTGTTGTTCTATTTATAATAATAATGTTTTGTATAGGACTGGAATATCACTTAATAAATTTTGTATACTTGACTTACATAAAAATAATTTTGCATATTGAACAAATTAGTATGAGAAAAGGAGATGATCATTCAAAGAGTTGAATGTATGTATTTGTTGAAATACAAGTGTGAATTATTTGAAAGGTTCAAAGAATTCAGAAGTGAAACAAATTGACAAAGTATTAAGATTCTTTGATTAGATCAAGGAATAAATACTTGTGCAATAAGTTTCTAGATCATTTCAAATGGTTTTCTCATAATGGACACATCCTGATACGCAATAATTGATTAATGTATCTGAATGAAAAATCGTACCTTGTTGGACATGGTGCGGTCCAAAATGATTTTACCGACATTCCAGTATCCTTCTAGGATCATGTCCTAGAAATGGTTGCATATCTACGAAAAGGTAACCTCAAAATCCATTTTTCCCAAGACTCCATAAAAGTTATGGATGGGAGGATTCCTAATCTTAAGTATGTTAAGATAAGGGTTATCCAACTTATGTGAAAAGGTTTCAAGGATAAGCTTGGGACAAGATTTGACATGTATGCATTTGTGGGACATCCTAAAGTAAGTTTAGGTATATGTTCTATAATTCTACTTAGCAAAAGGTGTTTGTTATGAAACACGTTGCCTTCTAAGATAAAGGTGTTTATCATTAAAAGGGGCTAGTGGGAGGATAATATATCTTGAAGAGTTCAAGAACCACAAAACACTATAAGTCAAATAAGAGGAACTCAGAGATGAACTATTGTACCACAAACCGAATCGTAAATCGGAATAGTGCATCAAGATACCTAGGAGGTATGGATTCATCATGGATGATGATGATGAGGTACACATCATAGAAGATGATGATCCGATTCTGATTTATGAGGTAAGAGTTCTAGTGTGTGTACAAAAGGGTCAAGGTGGGAGCATCGTGACATTCCTAGTACTATATGTTGATATACTACGGATAAGGAATGACATACCAATGCTACAATCAAGAAAAGATAAAGTTGTCTAAACATTCCTCCATGAATGTTTTGGAAGAGTATCTTAATTGGGGATATAAATCTATATAGATAGATTTAAGAGGATGCTCGACTTAACCCAAGAAACGATATTCATTTGATGCTAAAGTCGTTTAGCATGGCAAACTCAAGAGATGTCTCATGTTGATGAGCTATGGGTGTATCTCTTTATAGTCCCCACAGACTCTCGAAAGAGAGATCGCATGAGTGACTATCATGTATGCAATGAAATGTACGAGACCTAATGTTGATCACCATATTATGGAGAAGTTCACTATGAGTCGGTGAAAACATCTTAAAGTGCTTAACTTAGGCACTAAGGATGTGATCATATTCATGGTGGGTCTAAATTAAAACTAGAGGGCTTAACAGCTCAAGTTTTTTCAAATGCACCAAGATGATAAAAAATCCACTTTAAGGTAAAGCGTTATCTTGAACGAAGGGTGCGTTGAATTGAAAGGTTCCAAACAAAGAAGAGTTCTTTGGTTTAGTGATAAAGATAAAGTATATAGCTATAAATGAAGCCGCAAGTTGATTGTTTGGATTAAAGTTCATTCTGTAACTAGGAATAGTTCCTAAGTCTCATCTTGGATCTAAACATGTGTTGTGGCACTTTCATATGATTATTAGAATCATTGAAAGATGGGAAATCACTATAGAGATAGTGGACTCTCATGAACAACATTACATATCCATTAACCAAAGCTTATCCAAATGTTAGGATAATCGTCACTTAGAGAAGAAGAGTATGAGATACCATGACGATTGGCTTTAGTACAAGTGGGAGATTGAAAGTAGTATGCACACAAGCCAATCATGTTTGATGATAAAGCATATACTTTGTAACAATCTTATTCATTTATTAATAAAAGTATTAATTTATTAAAGGCTTTTAATTATCTACATAATCTTTGTTTTATAATATGTGATAAACCCATAGTTTTAAGCAATGCTTTTAGAATAATGATGATGATCATTCTAATGAGATCTAAATTCTTAGAAAGCTTAAAACTAAAATAGTTCCCAATCATTGGATTACTAAATTGGGGATTAGTGAATCCGGATAGATTGGTACATCGTTCTTGCTCATTGGATGAGGATGATTGATCTCATGATCATTTGTGTGGAGACACTAAAGCAAGTATGTAGGTGCTTATTAGAGAATAAGTTCACTTTGAGCGTGGCTCGCTAAGGAATACCTAATGGAGTTTTACTTGTGCATCCGATAGGAATTCTTGTAGTGATAGTAGTACAAGTAATCCTTGGACTTGAGATCATCATAGTATCTTGTGTATGATGAGTTATACTTTGACTTATTCCTTAAGACCCTTAGGGTATATCAAAGGGTATGCTTGGGTATAATAAGTTGTACGTGGAGATAATGTATGATCAATAAAGAATCTACCACTTCATTAAAAAAGAGAGAAATGTCCTATGTGATTCGATAAATGACAACCCGATGAGTCCTTGACCAAGGCGAATGAAATTAGAAAGGAGTTTCTAATTTGCATTATTTGAGTTGTGCATTTAAGGATCGAAATACATATAATTAAATAAAATAAGACTTGACGATAATTTCATGTCTTATATTTAATTGGGATATTGTATGGTGGAAGGATTGAATTGTATGGTAACTATTTACTCAAAGGTTCTTTAATGATTAATGTTGAAATCTATATTATTCGGAAAGTCGTTGATCGCTAGGGAGGCTTATCCTATTGTAGAATAAATATTATTTATTTAAATAAATTAATTGTTTAATTTATTTATTTAAATAAGATTAGAATTGTTCTAATTGATTTATTCATAACCTTAGGTTTAATATGGAGAACCTAAAGGGTCACACCATAAAAGGAAGAATAATTATTTAAGAAGTTAATTGCATAATCGTAATAATATATTATGTATATTTAATTTAATCTATGGTGATAGAATAAATTAAATAACTTAATATTATTATTTAATATTTTAGAAATATTAAATATAAATTAATAAGAGGAGTCTTATTAATATTATTACAATTATTATTATTTTAATTTCTAAAGAGTTTAGGAATTAATTTAATATAAGTACTCTCATTTATTCCTAATAGGATTAGGAGGAAAATTAATTAAAGGAGTTTAATTAATTATCCCTAATAAGATTAGGGAGCTTAATTAATTTAAAGAATTTAATTAATTAAATAAAACCCAATTCCTTAATTGTTAAGGTGGGTTGCCCACATCTATAAATAAGAGGAGTCTTATTATGGGTGATGGGTTTTGTTGACTCTTCTGACATCGGACGTAATTCCAATAGTTGGGAGATGCGCTCCTTTTCTATAGAGATAGAAAATTAGGGTTTGAGCCAAATACCCATCTTCTTAAATCCTTCTTCTTCCTTGGTGGATCACCTCTAGAGGCCAAACACTTGGGTGGCTAACGTTGATCAAAGGAAGGAACCAAACCCGGTGGATTCAAGTTGAACGCGAAAGGATTGGAGGTGAACATGTTGTTAGGTTTGTAATATTCAAGAACACAATCAAATTGCATAAAAATACGGAAACGTGTAAAATCAGAGTTTAAAATTTACAAACCATATACCTGGATCACCCTTTATGCATAATTATTAATTAAACGAAAAAGATGAATAAGAAACATACCCTTGAAGATCCGAGCTTCCTCAGGTACAAGTTCACCTCCAATCCTTTTCGCGTTCAACTTGAATCCACCGGGTTTGGTTCCTTCCTTTGATCAACGTTAGCCACCCAAGTGTTTGGCCTCTAGAGGTGATCCACCAAGGAAGAAGAAGGATTTAAGAAGATGGGTATTTGGCTGAACCCCTAGTTTTCTATCTCTATAGAAAAGAACGTACTCTCCCAACTATTGGAATTGCGTATATTTTGATATCTGATATAAGACTCATCTTATAAAGATATCAGGTAACCTTATTTAATAAAATAAGGTATTGTTTAATTAAACTCTTTTAATTAAATGGGCTCCCTAATCTTATTAGAGATAATTAATTAAACTCCTTTAACTAATTTTCCTCCTAATCCTATTAGGAATAAATGAGAGTACTTATATTAAATTAATTTCTAAACTCTTTTAGAAATTAAAATAATAATAATAATTGTAATAATATTAATAAGACTCCTCTTATTAATTTATAATTAATATTTTAAAATATTAAATAATAAATATTAAGCTATTTAATTTATTCTATCACCATAGATTAAATTAAATATACATAACATATTATTACGATTATGCCATTAACTTCTTAAATAATTATTCTTCCTTTTATGGTGTGACCCTTTAGGTTCTCCATATTAAACCTATTGTGAATAAATCAATTAGAACAATTCTAATCTTATTCAAATAAATAAATTAAACAATTAATTTATTTAAATAAATAATATTTATTCTACAATAGGATAAGCCTCCCTAGCGATCAACGACTTTCCGTATAATATAGATTTCAACATTAATCATAAAAGAACCTTTGAGTAAATAGTTACTTGTACAATTCAATTCTTCCACCATACAATGTCCCAATTAAATATAAGACATGGAATTACTTGTCAAGTCTTATTTTATTTAATTATATGTATTTTGATTCTTAAATGCACAACTCAAATAATGCAAATTAGAAACTCCTTTCTAATTTCATTACGCTTATAACCAAGGACTACTGGGTTGTCATTTATCGAATCACATAGGACATTCTCTTCTTTTAATAAGTGGTAGATTCTTTATTGATCATACATTAACTCCATGTATAACTTATTATACCCAAGCATACCCTTTGATATACCCTAAGGTTCTTAAGGAATAAGTCAAAGTATAACTCATCATACACAAGATACTATGATGATCTCAAGTCCAAGGATCACTTGTACTACTATCACTACAGAATTCCTATTGACGTAAAAGTAAAACTCCATTAGGTATTCCTTAGCGAGCCACGCTCAGGAACTTATTCTCTAATAAGCACCTACATACTTGCTTTAGTGTCTCCACACAAAATGATCATGAGATCAATCATCCTCATCCAACGAAAGTAAGTTAACGACGTATGTACCAATCTATCCTGGATTCACTAATCCCCAATTTAGTAATCCAATGATTGGGAACTATTTTAGTTTTAAGCTTTCTAAGAATTTAGATCTCATTAGAATGATCATCATCATTATTCTAAAAGCATTGCTTAAAATTATGGGTTTATCACATATTATAAAACAGCATCATGTAGATAATTAAAAGCCTTTAATAAATAAATACTTTTTATTAATAAATGAATAAGATTGTTACAAAGTATATGCTTTATCATCAAACATGATTGGCTTGTGTGCATACTACTTTCACTTGTACCTGAGGAAGCTCGATCTTCAAGGGTATGATTCTTATTCGTTATCTTTTTCGTTTAATTAATAATTGTGCATAAAGGGTGATCCGGGTATATGGTTTGTAAAAATTTTAAACTCTGATTTTTACACGTTTCCGCTAATTTATGCAATTTGATTGCATTCTTGAATATTACAAACCTAACACACACATGTTTCACAGTCATTAAATCACAAATAAACATATATACAGTCAAACTATCTAAGTCCGTATCACTTTCAAAGACATGTAGGTGTACCGACGGCGTATCGGGTACTTACCGAGTTTAAAACTCTATTCAATACCCTTAATATTATTCTGGACAACCTAAGTATCAGTCATATTATTTTTCATAGCCTTATAACAATTTTCAAATAATTATTATAATTTATCATGAATTTTCAAACTCCGGAATCATTATAAAATAATTTAAACATCAAATAATTCTATTATCATTAATATTAAAATAATATTAAACTATTAATGAAACCATCGCCAAAATATTAAAGTTAGTTATAATAACTTAGAATATTATTAAAGTACTAATAATACCCTTAAATGATTTTTAAAATAATTAAAATCATTTTTAAATAATTACCATTAATATTAAAATATGAATCTATTATCCCTCAAAATATTAAAAGTCATTAAGTATAACTTAAAAATATTTTTAATTCATTTATATCCTTTTTAAGAGATTTTAAATAAATAAAACCATTTTACACTATTTATTTTATATAATAATTAAATAAATTTAATATCAATAATATTAAATAATTAATATTTTTCATGACAAAATATCACAAGTTATATTTTATAACTTCAAAAATTTTATAACCTTTAAATCATATTTATATAATTTTAAATCATTAATTCTATTCTTCATAATTTATTTAATACATTTATTAAATATCATTAATATTATTTAATTAATGAAATTCATCACTATATTAAAAATAACTTAAAATATTTTCTTATAGCATAATACAATTTTAAATACAATTTTCTTACAGTGAACTTCTCCAGAATATGACTGATCAACATCAGGTCTCGTATATTTCATTACATACATGATTGTCACTCATGCGACCTCTCTTTTCAGGAGTCTGTGGGGACTATTAAGAGATACACTCCATAGCTCATCGACATGAGACATCTCTTGAGTTTGCCATGCTAAACGACTTTAGCATCAAATGAATATCGTTCCTTGGGTTAAGTCGAGCATCCTCTTAAATCTATCTATATAGATTTTATCCCCAATTAAGATACTCTTCCAAATCATTCATGGAGGAATGTTTAGACAACTTTATCTTCTTGATTGTAGCATTGGTATGTCATTCCTTATCCGTAGTATATCAACATATAGTACTAGGAATGTCACGATGCTCCCAATCGACCCTTTGTACACACTAGGTTCATTCTTATTTTTGATAAAATCAAACTCTTTTGATTGCCTCATCAAAACGAATGTTCCATATTTGAGAAACTTGTTTCAATCCATTTCTCTGAGTGTCTACAACACTTACCTCATCGTATGTAACTGGATCATCATCTTCTATGATGTATACCTCATCATCATCATCCATGATGAATCCATACCTCCTAGGTATCTTTGGTACTATTCCGATTTACGATTCAGGTTGTGGTATAATAGAATTATCTACGTGTTCCTCTTATTTGACTTATAGTATTTTGTGGTTCTTGAACTCTTCAAGATCTATTATCCTCCCACTAGCCCCTTGATAATAAACACATTTATCTTATAAAGCAAATGTTTACGCAACAAACACCTTTTGCTAAGTAGGATTATAGAACATATACCCTAAACTTACTTTAGGATGTCCCACAAATTGTACTTGTCAAATCTTGTCCCAAGATTATCCTTTTGAAACCTTTTCACATAAGTTGGAACCCCTTATCTTAACAAACTTAAGATTAGGAATCCTCCCTGTCCATAACTTTTATGGAGTCTTGGGGCTGGATTTTGAGGTTACCTTTTCGTAGATATTCAGCCATTTCTAGGACATGAATCTAGAAGGATACTGGAATGTCGGTAAAATCATTTTGGACCGCACCATGTCCAACAAGGTACGATTTTTCCATTCAAATACATCAATCAATTATTGCATATCAGGATGTGTCCATTATGAGAAAACCATTTGAGATGATCTAGAAACTTATTGCACAAGTATTTATTCCTTGATCTAATCAAAGAATCTAAATACATTGCCAATGTGTTTCACTTCTGAATTCTTTGAACCTTTCAAATAATTCACACTTGTATTTTAGCAAATACACACATTCAACTCTTTGAATGATCATCTCCTTTTCTTATACTAATTTGTTCAATATGCAAAATTATTTTCATGTAAGTCAAGTATACAAAATTTATTAAGTAATATTTCCGGTTCTATACAAAACATTATTATTATAAATAGAACAACAATTGTTCTTAATTATACTACCAAAGATTTCATTGTCCAACAATAAAATGGAAATAATATTTTTAACAAGAACTGGAATACAATAACAACTTATTGACTTAATAGATTTGCCCGTAGGCATTGCTAAACTATAAGTTTCTATGGCTAATATCGTGAACCTTTGCTTTATTTCCCACACATAGGATTACTTACCTTGTTTAACTTTCTACTTACTTCTTGGTCCTTCATAAATCTATATTTATGATAACCAAAGTCGGTATCCAATACCCAAGTAGAACCTTGACTTAAAGAAAAATTTATTTTAAATCATGAACAAATTTGTATTTGTAACTGAAACTTCACTAAGCTTCTTTTGGTTAGCCTCTACAAGATGCTTCTCGCAGTTTCTTTCCAGTGTCCAGGCTTATAGCAGTGGAAGCAAACTCCTTTGCTATCCATATCAGTTTTGGTCTTATTATCCTTTGTTTTTGCCTTTCTATATACCTTCTTAGAATCGTTCTTCTTTTCAGAAGATCCTTTGGCCCCTACCAGTAAGACACGGTCTTTCTTGGTTGGAAAGTGACTCAACATTTTTCAATATGTTAAGCAAATCAACGAAGCTGATATCTAGCTTGATTATATGAAAAATTCACAACAATTGTTCAAGGAGTCCGGGAGTGAGTGCAAGATCAAATCTTAGCTCAACTCTCCATCCATGACAAAACCAGTTGTCCTAATTGATCAATCAAATTGATTATGTTAAGAACTTTTATGTCTGCATTTATAGTGCCATTGGCGATTCTAGATCGGAAGAGCTCCTTAGATATCTCGATATCTATCAGTCCTCATCGTCTCTCACCATCAACTACTTGATGTGCGGGGAATATAGTAGAGCATCCATAGTTTCATCTTGTGGCCAAGCTCGTTACTCATGGATGCGAGAGCATGATGCATTGAGCCAATCAGTGCATCATCTTGCCACTTTCTAAAAGTAGCAATCTCTTCCTCGAAGCATTGTCTACAACCATTGCGAGGATAGGCGTATTAAGGACATAAGATAACTTTTTCACCATTAGAACTATTCTCAAATTCCTTAACCAATCCGTTTAATTGATTACGTTAATTTAGCATCTAATATGCTTCGCAATGATAGTAATTTTAGACATTGTAAAATTACAGTAAATGAATTTGTAATTAACAACATTTTAACATACATTCTTTTATTAATTACCAAAATAAATTAGGTCTTGTTTTAAATTGGTATCTCCCACTATTTTCTTCAAACTATATTACCCTCACTTATATAGTTCGGCAAAATCTAATTAAAGATTTGCTAGTGAGAATAAGGATCCCATTTCAAATGTATATAGACTTGTGGTGACACAACAAACTATATATAAATAAATAGGTAGACAACTTTTGTCAATTACATCAACTATGCAACTCATTTTCTTTTGCCTCTTAGATTATTTTGATCAAGTGGTGGCATATCCGAATCAAAATTATCCAAGTTAAGTCCGACCTAGCACTCCATATATTCAAAAAAGAAAAATATCATCCTTGTGGTGACACAACAAAACAATATTGTTCAATTTTCTTTATAAGCATCAAATGTGATAAATTAACATCTTAAATACTTAATACTTGCCTTGTGCTGACACAACAAACTCATATTAAATATTTAATACTCTATTAATTTTATCATGCTAGAAGGCGACGTTCGATATTTAGGACTTAAAAAAAATTGAGGGGTTTGTTATTAATTTGTCTCATCTTGTTTAGCGCGCATGCACATATATATATAAAATACGTGTCATATTAATGAACATGTGAAGCATGTTTGCATAATATATAATATATATAGTATAAGCATGCACATATAGAATACGATATTCTACCCGGATTGATTATGAACTTTTATTCTAGTTTGGTTCACTAGAGCCACCAAGTGAACCAAAAGGTCAAACCCTAGGGGTGCAAGAAATAATATTTAAATATAACTATTACATTTAAACCCGGGCTCCATTACAAACGGGTCTTCAAGCGCTCCTTGCTCCTTGATCTCCAATTTTTCAAAATTAATTCTAACTATTCCTATTACAAAACTATTTAAAATAAATAGAAACCTTGATCAGCAGTCAAGGGGAAGTACATAGGAGGGAGATAGAATTTACATTAAGAAAAAATTAGAGAAGACGAGGTTCATGAGACCCATTTAATAAAACCCATACATTCATGCATCCAACTAAAATAAAATCCAATCATATTGGTCAATAGTCCATAATCAATCCCATTTATTATCATACACATCACCATATGCATCAATAAATAACATTCATCTCATGAATAATAAACATTTAATATATATTGATATCATTTAATGGGCAAATTTAGTTAGTATAAAATCTATTTTGAATCAAAATAAACTCCTTTATTTTAATCCAAATTTATATCAAAATAAAACTATTTTATTTTAATTTATCCAATTTTGAATAAAATAAACTATTTTATTTTAATCAAAATTTTAATCAAAATAAACTTCTTTTATTTTAATTAATTATGGAATCCAATTCCATGTAAAAAAAAAAATTATTAAAGGAAATACGGATTCTCTTTCCTATTCACAAATAAACACTTTTATTTTGAATAATATGAAATCTTATTTCATATCCAAATAAACCGCTTTATTTAAGGAAATTAGGATTCTCTTTCCTATTCACAAATAAACGCCTTTATTTTTGAATAATATGAAATCTTATTTCATATCTAAATAAACTCCTTTATTTAAGGAAATTAGGATTCTCTTTCCTATTTACAAATAAACTCCTTTATTTTGAATAATATGAAATCTTATTTCATATCTAAATAAACTCCTTTATTTAAGGAAAGATGAAATTCAATTTCAACTCTAATTAGTTATCATGGAATCTAATTCCAACCCTAATTAGTTAGCATAAAATTTAATTTTAAAATTAAAATAAACATTTTTATTTTAATAATAAAATAATTAAAATTAATATATACATATATATATATATATAACTATTATATATATATATATATATATAAAAAAAAAACCAAACATCTTGGCAAAGTTTTTGAAGCAAAAGAAAAAAAAATTGATCCTGCATGATTTGGTGAATCCTACCTTGTAATATATATATATAATATATCATATATCATATATATAATATAATATATATACTAATACATGACCACGTGGGAGACCCTTTTTCCTTTGAATAAACGTAAAGAAAAAAAAACATGGATTCAACACTTTTTTAAGAAGAACTTTATTATATTAAATATATATATATATATATATATATATATATATATATATATATATAATTACGTATTAATGCCCGACTAAGCGGAGTTAATCATGTTAATCAGGTTATTCACGTGAATCAGGTTACCTGTTAAAAGAATCACTTTTGCAACGTGATAAAGATATCAAGCGCAAAAAACGTGGTTTTTTTTTTATACAATAAATTATGCCCAATTAAATTGTTCTAAACACATATCAATATACATTTCAAATTAAAACAATTAATAATTTGCATAAAGGTTTGGCTCTGATGCCACTGTTAGGTTTGTAATATTCAAGAACACAATCAAATTGCATAAAAATGCGAAAACGTGTAAAATCAGAGTTTAAAATTTACAAACCATATACTCGGATCACCCTTTATGCATAATTATTAATTAAACGAAAAAGATGAATAAGAAACATACCCTTGAAGATCCGAGCTTCCTCAAGTACAAGTTCACCTCCAATCCTTTTCGCGTTCAACTTGAATCCACCGGGTTTGGTTCATTCCTTTGATCAACGTTAGCCACCCAAGTGTTTGGCCTCTAGAGGTGATCCACCAAGGAAGAAGAAGGATTTAAGAAGATGGGTATTTGGCTCAAACCCTAGTTTTCTATCTCTATAGAAAAGAACGTACTCTCCCAACTATTGGAATTGCGTATATTTTGATATCTAATATAAGACTCATCTTATAAAGATATCAGGTAACCTTATTTAATAAAATAAGGTATTATTTAATTAAACTCTTTTAATTAAATGGGCTCCCTAATCTTATTAGGGATAATTAATTAAACTCCTTTAACTAATTTTCCCTCCTAATCCTATTAGGAATAAATGAGAGTACTTATATTAAATTAATTTCTAAACTCTTTTAGAAATTAAAATAATAATAATAATTGTAATAATATTAATAAGACTCCTCTTATTAATTTATATTTAATATTTCTAAAATATTAAATAATAAATATTAAGTTATTTAATTTATTCTATCACCATAGATTAAATTAAATATAAATAATATATTATTACGATTATGCCATTAACTTCTTAAATAATTATTCTTCCTTTTATGGTGTGACCCTTTAGGTTCTCTATATTAAACCGGTTGTGAATAAATCAATTAGAACAATTCTAATCTTATTCAAATAAATAAATTAAATAATTAATTTATTTAAATAAATAATATTTATTCTACAATAGGGATAAGCCTCCCCTAGCGATCAACGACTTTCCGGATAATATAGATTTCAACATTAATCATAAAAGAACCTTTGAGTAAATAGTTACTGTCTGAATTCAATTCTTCCACCATACAATGTCCCAATTAAATATAAGACATGGAATTCTTGTCAAAGTCTTATTTTATTTAATTATATGTATTTTGATTCTTAAATGCACAACTCCAAATAATGCAAATTAGAAACTCCTTTCTAATTTTATTCTGCCTTGGCCAAGGACTCTTTGGGTTGTCATTTATCGAATCACATAGGACATTCTCTTCTTTTAATAGAAGTGGTAGATTCTTTATTGATCATACATTATCTCTATGTACAACTTATTATACCCAAGCATACCCTTTGATATACCCTAAGGGTCTTAAGGAATAAGTCAAAGTATAACTCATCATACACAAGATATTATGATGATCTCAAGTCCAAGGATCACTTGTATCACTTACTATCACTACTGAGAATTCCTATTGACGAGACAAGTAAAACTCCATTAGGTATTCCTTAGCGAGCCACGTTCAAATGAACTTATTCTCTAATAAGCACCTATATACTTGCTTTAGTGTCTCCACACAAATGATCATGAGATCAATCATCCTCATCCAATGAGCAAGCAACGTATATCCCAATCTATCCGGATTCACTAATCCCTAATTTAGTAATACAATGATTGGGAACTATTTTAGTTTTAAGCTTTCTAAGAATTTAGATCTCATTAGAATGATCATCATCATTATTCTAAAAGCATTGCTTAAAACTATGGGTTTATCACATATTATAAAACAGCATCATGTAGATAATTAAAAGCCTTTAATAAATAAATACTTTTTATTAATAAATGAATAAGATTGTTACAAAGTATATACTTTATCATCAAACATGATTGGCTTGTGTGCATACTACTTTCACTTGTACCTGAGGAAGCTCGATCTTCAAGGGTATGATTCTTATTCGTTATCTTTTTCGTTTAATTAATAATTGTGCATAAAGGGTGATCCGGGTATATGGTTTGTAAAAATTTTAAACTCTGATTTTTACACGTTTCTGCTAATTTATGCAATTTGATTGCGTTCTTGAATATTACAAACCTAACACACACATGTTTCACAGTCATTAAATCACAAATAAACACATATACAGTCAAACTATCTAAGTCCGTATCACTTTCAAAGAAATGTAGGTGTACCGACGGCGTATCGAGTACTTACCGAGTTTAAAACTCTATTCAATAACCTTATTATTATTCTGGACAACCTAAGTATCAGTCATATTATTTTTCATAGCCTTATAACAATTTTCAAATAATTATTATAATTTATCATGAATTTTCAAACTCCAGAATCATTATAAAATAATTTAAACATCAAATAATTCTATTATCATTAATATTAAAATAATATTAAACTATTAATGAAACCATCGCCAAAATATTAAAGTTAGTTATAATAACTTAGAATATTATTAAAGTACTAATAATACCCTTAAATGATTTTTAAAATAATTAAAATCATTTATAAATAATTACCATTAATATTAAAATATTAATCTATTATCCTCAAAATATTAAAAGTCATTAAGTATAACTTAAAAATATTTTTAATTTATTTATATCCTTTTAAAAAGATTTTAAATAAATAAAACCATTTTACACTATTTATTTTATATAATAATTAAATAAATTTAATATCAATAATATTAAATAATTAATATTTTTCATGACAAAATATCACAAGTTATATTTTATAACTTCAAAAATTTTATAACCTTTAAATCATATTTATATAATTTTTAAATCATTAATTCTATTCTTCATAATTTATTTAATACATTTATTAAATAACTTAAATATCATTAATATTATTTAATTAATGAAATTCATCACAAAATATTAAAAATAACTTAAAATATTTTCTTATAATATAATATAATTTTAGATAATTTTTCAAGTATTAAAATCATTTTTAAGTAATTTATTTCATATTATAATTAAATAAATTAAATACCATTATTATTCCAAAATAATAAATTTTAATGAAATATATTCAAAATAATTAAAACCTATTTTTAGACTTTAAAATAATTTTTAGGAATTTATTTTGTATTTTAATAATTAAAAATTATTTTTCTCTATTTATAATTAAAAATAATAATTTCCATAAATAAACTGTCGCTAAAGGGCCCTATAGCGACGAAACTGTCGCTATAGGTGTTCTTGACCATGTTCATCACCAACCTAGAAACTCATGTTAGTTAACAGGGAGGGTAGTTTGACCAACTATAATTCATATATCCGGAGGTATATGAGTTTGATTAATTGTTCAGATTATAGTATTGATGCAATACTACAACCCTAAACAAACAACATGGCCATCTTTTATCTAATCAGAGAGATCTGGCCTCTCAAAATCTTGTCAGACAGTGTTCTTGAGTTTCTGGGTTTTCCAGAAACTCGAGCAGTGTGAGGGTCCCTACTTTACATCCTTATATCTTTGATTCTAGGAATGTTTTATGTGATCTATAAATTCAAAAGTGTAGTAGAGGTGTCAGGGTACCATTAGCAAACAATTTCATATCATTTTATCAAAACATAAGATGGATCAAAGCCGGTCAAAGTAGTGGTCAGGAACTGCCTTTGAAGATTTCTAGGTTACCCAGAATCTTCATCCGGCAGTTTCGTCTGGCTTACTTTGACCACAAATTTCTTGGATTCTGTGCATTATTTAAGGATTATAAAGACATGGGTCGATAGTACTCATGTCAGTCTACACAACCATAACAATAACATATCACATATAACTAACAACAGGAAGATCAAAGCCTTGCAAAAACATTGTCAGACTTTTTTGGGTAATCTGGGTTACCCAGATTCGTTCGGTCATGGTCGGTCAACGACCTTTGACCACTCATATCTTGAGTTCTAGACATGATATTACCCTACTTCCAATTCCAGATCAAAGGTAGCATTAAATACTACAAGTCTATAACTTAAAACACACATAGCACTTAACACAGAAAGATCTAGAGGCTCTGACATTCATTATCAGACCACGGTTTTAAACTTTTTCTAGATTTCTAAAATCATCAATTTCGAGCATCTAAGTGTTATGGATCTGAGTTATAACAACCCAGATCACTAAATGACACCTTCTAACATAACTTTAAACAATAAACAACAACAAATAACATGAATCACAGGGATTTCTAGGTTTAGGGTTTTTATACCTTTCTATGAACCAAATCTTGATCTAATGCTTCTGATCTGCTACAAGTGTTAGTGGGGCTTGAATAGTGACTGGTCTAGCCAGAAAATTTCAGATGTTTGAAGTTGAGAGAGTCTTGGTTAAGTGTTGTGATCAAATGTGGCTTGAATGTGACATTCTCTCTCTCATAATCTATATATAATGTGGTGTAATGCTATGGCTGATCATATTTTGAATGATTAAAGCTTATTACTAGACCACATGGCTAGCTAGAGTTGGTCACCAACTCCTTACTAGGGCTAGATCTACACTCCACCTTATTAAAGTAATCAAAAGAGCAATTTGGTCATTTGACTCATAAAGTGAATTTTAACACCTTTTAAAATTCATAACAAATCATACGTTAATTTTTAACGGTTCAAAATTTGTTGACATATACTCAACTTATATATGTATAACATATCCGAAAATCACAATGATCCAACGGTCCGATTAAAATTATAACTCACGTAATAGAGCTTTAAGAACACCAATTTGATCTTTTAATACCTCCATTCTGACAAAATACTGAAAAAAACGCCTCAGTATTAATTTCTTTATTTGTATCCACATAAATAAATCCATCATTTATATCCACATAAAATAAATATTTCCTTATCATATAAATTAATAAATAATTATTCACAAATAATATTACGAAATCACAATAATGACAACCGTGCGGTTCCGGAAGAGGGGCTTTCAATAAGGATTTCTCCTTCTTCATGCCGCAATTAGGTGACCGAACCTCTCCTTGATGAGAACTTTCTAGACATTGCCAATAATGCTATCTAATAATATTATTCAAATAATCTGAATTATTGATTTGATAATGGGAAATACTGCGTGCGATGACAATTATTGAAACAACAATAATAAAAAAATATCAACTCAAAGAATTATTGAATCAATAACATAAAATATTAAACAAATTATCAGTAACAATTATTGAGTAGAGCCTTCTTACGTAAGAATTAATAATTCAAAATATTTTTACAATACTGGTGTACTATCTTGTGCAAACCACGCCAGACATCGTATTTTAACCACCGGGTAATCCAACGGTGTTAATGGTAACAATTACGCCAATTATTTATAAAAACTCAAACTTGTCGTTTTCTTCATCCGAAGCGCTTATTACATTATGGGGCCCATAAATGGTCACAAGCGATCGTCATTTAATATTCCCCGACAACAATAAATATTTTATAACCACTTGATTATTTTGAAGAAAAAAAAATCATATGTCACCCTTAACTTTACTTTCTATCAATATAACCATTTACTGAATAATAAGAAAAATTGAATACTTTTATTTCATAAAATTCGGGGTCTTACACTAGCCACCTAGTGTACGTGAGGAGGGTGTTTTCAGTCTTCGTGATTGATGAACACTCTGGTTTGCAGTGTGAAGTATTGTGTTGAAGCACTAGTTCACAGTCCTGTGCGACCCCTCAGTATAAATTGGAATCTGAGCTATTCATACTACTTCCCGATTATTGAAAAATCGTGGAAGACTCTTATTCTTCTGTGTTATGAATGTAGTGAGTAGAATGTTCCTTAGAAAGGAGAATGTAGTAGAATGCAAGTGAGCAAGTTATAAAAAAACTTCCGAAAAGAGAATGGATAAAAAAAAATTTTAAAAAAAGAATATGTAATATTCGAAATAACACCGAGTAGAGGAGGTTTCGGTGATTCCGAGGACGGAATCCTTATAAGGGAGAGAGGATGTAAGAACCCGAATTTTTAGAAAATATTAAAATAAGAATTTAGTAGATAAAATTTTTAAAGCATGAGATGGGTTCAAACAAGAATATATAAATGTGTTACGAGGTATGTGGTATTGTGTTACATAGAGTAATATGAGCTATGTAATAGGTGATGTTGTGTTTATTAAATATATTATTATTATATATTTGTTATAAATTATAGAAGATTTATCTATCGACATTAAATAATTTATAGAATTATTTTATTATAGTAAGTTGGTAACATTAAATAACTTTGATAATCACCAATTTCTTGAGTATATGTACGAGTAAGTATCAAGTCTAAGGTAGTGCAACCGTACTCTTTAATGGTGGATGTATAGAAGTTGGGCTAAACAATTCCTTCAGAGAGTGGAGGTATATACGAATTAGTAACCGATCTAACTCACTGTGAAAACAGTATAGACGAGACGAAAACTAATTTGTTTGTTGTTTGTGGGAAACCACTCAGTGTACTATATTGAATACTATTAAAGACTCGACGCATGCTATGTAACGACCCCAAAAATTCATACAATAATATTCTCATTCTTGATCGTTAACAATACGACTTTAATCTATCTTTACATCATTATTCGATATTAAAATCACTAAAAATGCGGAATATTTAAAACTTTTATACATTTCCTTCTATATTGCCCTAAATCGTAACATTTGCATTACATCTCTTCGATTCAAATTTATATCATGAATCGTTACACCAAAATGGCTCTAAAAAGTCTTACATCATATGTAAGACCCCGAATTTTATGAAATAAAAGTCTAATTTAATTTATGATTATTATTCTAATATTGTAAAATGTTAAATTGATAAATTGTCAAATGAAAAATTAATCGGATAAATGAGCAAATAATTTTTTTTAGAAAAGTTGCCCATGTGGGCGGCTGAATTATGAGATTTGTGGAAGAGGGAATTGGTAGTGGGAAATGGTGGGGAAAATAATTGTGGAAGAAATGCTGATTTTCTATATGCTCCAAACTTTTTATAATTCATTCACCAAAGTCTTTTATGTTAGGAAAGTGTGGGGTAAATGTGTTGGCTAACTTATTAGCCTACTAAGACAATTATAAACCTTCTCTTCATTTGATACTCCCCATAGCCCATGGTCAGAAGAAAAAAAAAGAGAGAAAAGAGAGTAAGTGGGAGACAAAGAAAAAGGGGAAGAGGAAAGGAAAGAAAAGAAAAAGAAGGAGATAGGAAGGAAAAGAGGGAAAGGAAAAGAGAGAAATAATTATACTTTCTCCCACCTCCATTTCTCTTACAACGAAATCAGTAGAAAGAAAAGAAAGAAAAAGAGAGAGAGAGAGAGAGAAGAGAGAAGAGAGAAGAAGAAGAAGAAGAAGAAGAAGAAGAAGAAGAAGGAAATAAAGAAAAAATCAAGAAAGGTATTTTTAAAATCTTTGATTAATTCTTTGATTTATGAATTTTATTGAGTACATACATATGTATGTATTGGATGATTTAAACTTGTAAAAAATGAATCAAATAAGAGAAATCTAGAAATCAAATGAAAAAAAATAAAATCTGGATATTTTCATAAAAATTAGTTTACTTCTTGATTTTGTAAAACTCACAACTCTTTGTGTATAATGAGTTAGGAGATGAGCCATATATCAAAAGAAAGCCTTGGATGTAAGTTAACTGTAGAAATTGGAATCACCCAAAAATTCATTGTGAATTTTTTGTGGTGGCAGTTTGAGTGAAATTGGTCCGAAGGAATTATAGTCCAAAAAATAAGTTTTATTAAACTCTATTGCGTGTGTTATAATTTTTAATCTGACCGTTGGATTGTTGTAATTTTAGGATATGTTATACATATATAAGTTGTGTATATGTCCACAAATTTTGAACCGTTAAAGATTAACGTATGATTTGTTATGAATTTTAAGAGGTGACTGATTCAGAAATTTTTATAGCAGCATTTTTTTGTAAGCCTTCTCTCTATGTTAGATTCAGAATTTGGAAAAAATTTCTTCTACAAAGTTGTAGAGAATTAAATTTTACATGAAAAGGACATAAGACCTATATTTTTCTGATAAAAGTGCTAATTATTATGAATTATTGAAATTTCTGAATATTGGAGTTTATGATTAATTTATCAGAAAAAAAAATTATTTGGGTTGAAATGTTTTTACATGAAGCTTATTATATCATCTTAGAATTTCGTAAAATTTTGATGAATTATTGAAAAGCGAAGTAATTATTATATTTTTAAACTATTTATAGTTAGTTTGAAAATAGAAGAAATTCATAGAAAATTCTATGAATGAATAAAATTATGAAACTTGGTGAAAAATCTTATAATGTTATTTTATAATTTACGGGCGCTTTTGGAAAATTATTGAATAACGAAATATTTATTATATTTTTAAGTTATCTATGGTTAGTTTAAAAATAGAAAAATTCATAGAAAATTC
Source organism: Panax quinquefolius (assembly GCA_020205615.1). Classification (NCBI taxonomy): domain Eukaryota; kingdom Viridiplantae; phylum Streptophyta; class Magnoliopsida; order Apiales; family Araliaceae; genus Panax; species Panax quinquefolius. The sequence continues at coordinate 120,787 of JAINUW010000332.1, read as the reverse complement.
CATGAATGAGGAAAATTATGAAATTTCTTTGAAAAATATTATAATAAGATAAGATTAATATTGGCGATGTTTTAAAGATATAAAAGTATGTGGAGTTAATATTTCTATTTTGAAGCTATTAAATGATAATTTTTATAAATAGAAAAAATTATTGAAAATTGTTGGATAATCTGAAAAATATGAAAATTGTTTGGAAAATTCAGAATCATATTTTTAAATATTTTAGAAGTGTTAGTAAATTCATGAGGTGTCAGGATGTAAACGCACTAGTAATGAATGAGTTATGATAAAAATAAAAATAATATTTTGTTAAAGTAAAAATGGTGATAATACCAGAATAGTGGATTGTCATGTATGAGGTTTTAGATTTCTCAAGTTTTATTATTCACTTCTAAAGTTTTGGAATATGAATAATGATTTTATGCGACAAATAAAGACAACTTGAATGAATAATGAATTATTAGTTGGTTTATATGTTATTCGAGATAAAAATGATTTGGTGTTGATCCCTACTTTTATTAGAATTTAAATTGTTTATAGTAAGGTATTGATTTGATTCTTACGTAAGAAGTCACCATGTATTTCATTCAATAATTGTCACAGTAATTATTTCACAGTGATTCATATTATTGATTCTTAATTACGTAAGAAGTCAGTCAGTCTTTTATTCAATAATTGTCACAGTAGTTATTGCACTGTGACTCATATTATTTGATATGATATAATTATACCAGTTAAAAGTATTGTGAGTCTATGTTATTAATTATGAATAATTGTTGAAAGATTAAAGATGTGTAAATAATTGTTGAATAAAAGGTGTTGATTAAAGATAAGTATGATATACAGATGTTTGTTCAATTATTTTCTTTTTACAAAAGTAAGTTTCGTAGGACTTACCGACACTCTACTTTTTCTAAAGTAGTATGGACCACAACTCTATTATTGAATTTTTTTTTTGTTAAAATGTGTACAAATTGGTTTAATTTTCTCCGTGGGACCATAAATTCTACTACCATTATTATATACCTCATTTGGATATTTTGTCAAAGCGGGTGTGGTAGTTGTTTACTAAATTTTTAGTATAAATAGGTTGCTCGGTTGAGTAACTAAACACACACCATCACTACACAAAAATTATAAAAAAAAATTACTACAATATTGTGAGTATAATATTGTGAGTTTTTCTACTGAGTGTAATGTTACTCCAAGTGTAGATAAGGAATGCAAGCATTGTTTAAGTTGATCAATTTCACAGAAAGAAGAATCAAGGCACGTGCTAAGGTAAGGGATATCATTATTGTGGTAAGAGGGTATCATTTTTATGGTAAAAGGAATATCATTTTCTTTCATACTCCATATTATGGTAAGATATTATTATTCGTTTATTCAGTATATCATTAAATGGTGAAAAGTCTTGAAAGGATTATAATATCCTTAATAGTTTGTGCTTCATCTAATATTATGTTAGCAATTTGGACTCTGGATAATTTAGTTGAAAATCACTAAGATCTATGTTATCTTATTATTCTGATTATTTATGTTTATTCATTATATATATCATTGTCATTATTATCATGCTTATATTGTGTTGAAAGTCATCTTTGGCCCGTAGTGAAAAGATGGACTTGGTATGATTATGACAAAGGATTATTCTGTATAATCATGATCGTAATGTTACAAATAATGCGGTAAAAGTCATCTTTGACCCGTAGTGCATAGATGGACTTGGTATGATTATGACCAGGGATTATACGGTATAATCATGACCGTAATATTACAAATGATGTGGTAAAAATCCTATTTGGCTTACGTGCAAAGATGGACAATTGATTGGCATGATTATGACCAGGGATTATTCGGTATAATCATGACCATTGGTGAAAACACGAATATCCTTGGTTCATAGTGCATGGATAATTCGTGGTCATGATACTATTGAGCTAAGTCTCAGCGTTATTGATGTACTTTATATGGCATTGTAATAATTTGAGTATGAATATTGTCGTATTATATACTCTACAATATTTGTATTGAAACTCACAATATATGTGTCGTCGTATTTTGCATGAAAGTTGTATTAATGATGTTGTCAGTAGTGTTGTTTTTGGCGACCCAAGATGGGTGATGTATACCTATTTTGAGGGCATCACATCATAAATAGATATCCATATACACAGAATAGCCCAACTTACAATTCAACAACATGTTACATTCAAAATATTAAATACATTTCTCATAAAATATAAGTAATCTTCGTGAATATGGATCTTTATAATTCACTTAGCACATAACCTTACCTTGAAATCTTGACTTGTAAAAATTATTATTCGCAAGAGTGAGCTCGACAGCTCAGCAAGTTCTAATCGTTTTCATGCATCACATAGCACATAACAATATGCTCAACATACATATCCTAACAATTAAAGTAACATGACATACATGCTTTAATTCACATAGCAAATATAAAGATTGAGTTTCTTACTCAGTCATCATTATTTAACCAAAACAATGTAGTCATAAATTGACTTTAACATTTTATGATTACAACATGTATAACATATCATGCTCGCTTACAACACATATAACATATCATGCAATTTAAAATAGTTCATCAAGTCCACGTAGAAAATAAGAATCGAAAGACTAGCCTTGATCGTTGTTTACCAATAACAGTTTAACAGCTTACAGTTATCTGCACTTCACGTGCCCTACACAATTATATAATCATACACATCAACTATTAGTCACATAGACCTTTTCCAAATTCTAAACACAGAATTCCAGAAAATTATTTCAAGGTGACTAGCCCGAGTAGGTTAGACTGTTTTGACGCGACTACTTTGAATGGTCATAACTCTTTGCTCCGAAGTCAGAATTAGTCCTTTCCAGAGTTTATGGAAAGCTTATTCAGTGCACTATAACATACCAAAAGCCCAGAATTTTCTAAATAATCTAACTAACTTTGACTTTTAGTTTTTGGATCAACAATCCACTAGTTTTTCGGACTTCTCGTTTTGGCATCCAAAACTCGCCTCGACTCGTTCCAACCCAACTTTCTTTACAAATAAGTCTTATTTAACATAATCAAACCCGTCTAAGGTCTCGGCAACATATCTCTAATTACAATCATTAGAACTCATTTACATAATCAATTCCAAGCCAAAAAAAATATAGTAAACTAACTAGTTTACTAACAAAACTAACTAAACTTCCAAAATTCAAACTTTAACTAACAAACTAAATACAATATTTAAAATAATAAATTACCCAAAAATAAATAAGAAACATAACCAAAAATACGAATTCCACAAACTGAATATGTATTCAACCAATATTTAACTAAGGAGATCTTTATAAAAAGTCCTCCCACAACAAGGCCTTTCCCAAATTGGAGGCCTTATTATTAGTGAATGAAATAAAGGGCCAAGACCTTCTATTTATAGGTTTAGAAAAGGGGTAAAGTTCTCAATTTAGTCGATGTGGGACTTGGTTTATACTAATTCTAATTGGTTTATACTAATTTTTCATATTTTTAACATGCTAAGTGTATTCATTCATCACGAATTCGTTTCTTAACAAATTCGATCCGTTCAAGTTGTGTTGTTTTCGTTTTATAGAGGAGAACAACAATCATCCATCAATTTAAAGTTTCAATCACGAATTCATTATCAATTTTAGTGTCAAAGTACACCAAAATACACATTACCATCAAAACCCAAATTTCTCTTCTTTAGCATAAATACATGAATTTGATTTCTAAAAAATTGTTTTTTAGATGACCATTATGAAATTATAAAATCTAATAACATATATAACATCATAACCCACAAATTCATTAACCAAAACCCCAATTTTGAAAGAAACTCAAGAACACATAAACTAGAAATATAAACTAGATTATGTACTTTTAATTCCTTAAGAAATAAAATGCACCTTATTAGTAAAATTATAATTTCTATTCAACCATTATAATCATAACATTATTTAACAAATTCTCACTCCTCTAATTTAATTGTTTAATTAAATTAGAATATCACCATTATACTCACGTAATAAAATACGTATGAATCTCATCTATTCTATCACACTTAAATAAACTATCCCATAATAATTTTCATCAAATATTTATTTAATACCATAAAGTTTTCAACTAAAATATTTAATGTACTTAATAAATATTTTACTAGCATTATACTAACATTTATATTTTCATGCAATATATTACCTTCTCACTTTATTAAATCAATTATACTTGTATTAGTTCACTATTTTAATTAAGTGAATTCTTCACACTATTTATGAAACTTAACTCATAATAATTTCCATTGCCCACAAGGCATAACAATTAAAATTATATAATCTCATAACATAATTTCAACTTAATTAAATTAACTAATATTATTTAAAAAAAAATTAATAGTTTAATTAATTATTAAATCTCACATTCTCCAACATATGAATATATAATTCTCTTCACGCCAAATCACATAATTCAAAATATATACACATCATAATAAGAATTTTAATTATTAAATTCTTATTTTAATAACTTATGAAAAGTCGGGTTGTCACATGCTAGGTTTAGACTGGTATGCGTGTACGTTATCGAAGAGAGAAGAAAATCGATATACCTTCAAAGTGGTTAGAGAATTATTGAGTAAATTGATACACAACGAGAAGTGAAGATTAAAGGAATGAATGTATGTGTTATATTCGAGTGTTGTGTTATTGGTGTGAAGAAACCATAAAGGAGTTGTATAGTTGGTTAAACTAATAAGGGAAAATAGAGTTTTAGAACTCAAAGTGTGATCCTTAAATTGTTAAGAAAAATAGTAACCGATGGTGTGAAACCAAAGAGGGGATTAATGTTAGACGAGTTAACGCTTAAGAAGGATGTGTAATGTATTTAGAAGCGTAGGTCTCATTTCTGCTAAGGCGGAACTTGTCTGCCTTTGATTTTGGTATGGCGCAGCTGCGCCGGTCTATAGAAAACTTTGAGTCAGTTTATGAAAATTTGATTTGCAAGCCATGCATACTAATAACTCTTATAAGGTCATGAATGGTGACTAAGTGTTCATAAAGAAATTTAGTTAGCAAAACATGACTTGAATAAAGATTTAATTAATTAACCCGGATTAAATATTGGTTAATTAAGTGATATTATGGAATATTATAATCCTTATGTGGTAGTGGCGTGATAGTAAATTAAATAAAAAGGGTTAGTTCACTTGTATAAGATGGTGGATTAACATATATATTTATCATAAGAGGATAAAAGAAATATGTTAATTGATATTTAATATTTTTAATAAATTACATAATATTGTAATATATAAAAGGGTTAATATTTTGAAGATAAATGATTAATAAAAGAAAAGAACCAACATAGTTATAAGTAATTATTGGTTAGAGATTGATGCATTAAGTTAATACCTTATGTGGTGGTTAAAGAAAATTGTTTTGGAAGAAATAAAATTATATCATATTAATTAGTGTAGTACATACTAATTATTGTAAGAAAATAAATGATTAATATTAATTAATCGTCAGTGATAGTAAAATGTGATAATGGGTTGAAAGTACCCAACTGAATGATATTTAGCCCAATTAAAATATTAATAGTATTACTATGTGTAATATGGAAAATGTGGACAATAGTAATATATAATACCTATGGCCTAAGAATACATGAAGTGTGACATTTAATTGGGACTAATGATATAAGGTACAGTGAAATCATATGTAATTTTAATACATAACGGATTAAATATCTGGGTATTCTGGAAACTGAGAAAGGAATAAATGTTTAAATAAACATTAATTATAGAACTACCCGAACAATAATACCTAACTGCAATATTTTATTACATGTATTTAATGTACATGGATTATATGATGTGAGTATAAAATTTTTCTTTAAATTCCTAATATGGTAACAATTGTACCTTAATATTACATTGTGGGAACTAAATGAACCAAACCAAGCCTTACATGACCAAATGCTGAGATATTTGCTCTTGTCCCAAATTAAGTGTCACAAAAGGTACATGAACAGTGGTTTATACTCTAAATGCTTAACTTGCAAGCTACAAGACATAGGTGATCATGGCTAGCAAGGTGGCTGGTATTGAGTTGTTGAACAACTCCTTAATAACCTTTGTTTCCTTCCATTACACTATGGACTCCAATCTTGTGTAATGTCTTTGTCTAGTCCAAATTTCCTTTATAAATAGAAGCTTGATTTTTAGTTTTTGTTGTTTGTAATTGTCTGAGTTTGAGAGTTTTAAGTGCTGAGCTACTATAGAAGTACACTCAGAGTGTAGGAGGTCCAATTCAAGCTCAAGCAGGTATAATTTCTAATTATGTTCTTGAAATGGGTCTTGTTTAGTTCTTGAAATTTCTTGAATTGCTATGTCAAGCATGATGAATTAACATGTTATAATGTGTTTAAGAAGTTTACTTACATGTATGAACTCTTAAATGATGGTTGGAACTAGTTTAAATAGAAAGAAATCAAAGTTGAGTAAGGCTATGCAAAATGTAGTCTTACATTACTCGATTACGGCATGGCGCATTGCTACTGTATACCCCAAAAATTAGTTCTTAGGTTACATTATGCTAGGTGGTTGCTAATTTGGTTTTATGACTTATATACACCTGCAACAGAGGTATAACTTGTGTTATAAGGTTTCCTTATGAGTTAGGAAGTGTCCAACATAAATTAGTAGAAGATCTTTAACAAGAACTTCAAGTTTTGAAAACAAACTTTATTAAATTCCTGTTCTGCAGATTTTGAACTTAGTGGTCTATACCCATAACTGATTTTACACATAAATGAACATGCTATAATGTACGTAGTTCCATTATAACGCCCCCAAATTCAGATACTTGAAATCCGAACTCAATGCATTACGATACCATTTCTATGAGCGGAAATAATAATATTATCATAAATATAAAACTTAATTTACATATCAGAGTCTAATCCCAGGTACGCGACCGTAAAACATTTCATTACATGATAAATAATAAATATAATCATCTTATTTAAATCTAACTACTACATTAGATAACTCAAACTTATTCAGGTAGCTTTCATTTCCTTTTGTTCTTGGCAGAGCCCTCTGGTCGATCATACTTAACTAAAAAACATTTAAATCAAGCAAGGATTAGCATTTGAGTGCTCAGCAAGTAATAACAATTATAAATATTAGCTGAAAGGATTAAATGTTTTCTTTGTACTACCCTTCTACAACAAATCAAAAGTTTTGAAGTAATCTGGACCGATAATAATAATATAACAACTCTCTATCAAAATTTTGAAACTACGTACTAACTATAAATAGGGTTAAGGTGACATACTATGAACATTATTCTCAATTTTTGAAAAGGTTTAATAGAACTTCATCTGTAAACCGTCATAACTTACGGACACGAAGGTGATCTGCCCAATGTGCCCTATATTGATCAATGCCACATGCAAGAATGATATTATCGTTCACTCTGGCCGCCTTGGGCGCATAAAATTTTTCTCCTGTTCGGGATGTTCATACACAATCTGGAATCCGAACCAAAGCAATTTGATTGGATACAAAAAGGTTTTATCATATTCAACGATATTTCTAAATCTGTGTTTAGCCGGGTCAAATAGCTTATGTAAGACCCCGAATTTTTTTAAATAAAAAGGAATTTCCTTTATTTATTATTTTGAAATAGTAAGGGTTGATTTGATTAATGTGGATAGTTAAGGGTTAAATACGCAAATATTTCAAAATAAGCAAGTGGTTATAAAATATTCATTGTTGTCGGGGAATATTCGTTTGGTCATGGAATATTCGTACTGTCGGGGAATATTCGCGACGACCAGCGACCATGTGTGCAGGTGGCCCATAACTGAAAGCGATTGGATGAGGAAAACGACAAATATAAGTTGGTTAAAAATAACGGCAGTAGTTATTACCTGCAGATTAAGACATTGGAATACCGGTGGTTAAAATACGATACTGGCGTGGTTGCATGCAAGAAGAGCACACCAGTATTGCATGGTGATTGTTGAATTATTGATCCTTACGTAAGATGGCACTACTCAATAATTTTCACAATGAGTTCTTGTTCAATATCTTATTTTATTGATTCAATAATTGCTTTGCGTTGATATTTTATATTATTATTGTTCAATAATTGTCACTTGCTGCATGATTTCCCATTATCGGATCAATAATTTATATTATTTGAATAATATTATTAGATAACATTATTGGCAATGTCTAGAAAGTTCTGCCTAAGGAGAGGTTTGGTCACCTAATTGCGCCCGATGAGGAGAGATCCTTATTGAAAGCCCCTCTTTCACAGGAGCGGCTGATTGTCATAATTGTGATTACGTAATATTATTTGTGAATAATTAATTATTGATTCATATGATAAGGAAATATTTATTTTATATGAATATAAATGATGGATTTATTTATGTGGTTATTAATGAAGGAATTAATGCTAAGATGTTTTATTTGTATTTTGTCCGATTGGAGGTATTAAAAGATCAAATCTAAGTTATTATAGCTTTATTGTGTGAGTTATAATATTTAATCCGACCGTTGGATCGTTGTAATTTTTGGATATGTTATACATATATAAGTTGAGTATATGTCCACAAATTTTGAACCGTTAAAAATGCACGAATGAGTTGTTGTGAATTTTAAGAGGTGTCGGATTCGGAAATTAGGTTTATAATTGATTTTGGTGGAAAATTCTAGAATTGAGTGGGCCCCATTTGTGGTTGGTGAAAAAATGTGCTGAATTTTATTTCAAATGTGGTGGGTGGGAATAGTAGCAGGTAAAGCAATCAGGTAGCAGGTCAAGTCTGCTTCGGCGGGCTAACATTTTCCTATAAATAGAGGGCTAAGTTAGAATTGAAAATCACACCAGAAACAAAGTTTTCTCTCTTTCTCTCTCTATATTATTGAGTGTATTTTGTGAGTATTTAGATAGTTTGAGAGTTGCTATTCAGTACAAGTTTCATTCAGCATCACTTCCGACCTTTCCTTCCAAAGTACTGATTCTTTGAGGTAAGGGATGTTATTTTCTTCTCAAATGATATTAATTCTTCAATATCATTATGCTGAAATATTGGTTGGTACTTTTTATCAAATTTGGAACTTTTTCATGTCGGAGTTACTATTCATGAGTCACTATTCACGAGTTACTATTCATGAGTTACTATTCACGAGTTACTATTCACGAGTACTATTCATGAAGCGTGAAGATGTTTTTTGTGGAATTTCTATCTTTTGGTGTCGGAGTTACTATTCACGATACTCAAGACTATTCACGAATCTGATTTGACTATTCAATAGAAAAATGAAAATTTTCTTTTCGCCTAAAATATCTATTCGGATACTAGCTTTGATTGTATCCATGTTTTGGTCATTCTTGAATTTTACACCACTATGATTATTTTTGAGGTATTATTGGACATGGATAAAACAAAGTACTAATCCTTAATCCTTAATCCTTGTCATTTTGTTTCACTTTGGATTCGTTCTTTAAAATATTTTTCATCATCCTCGGTCTTAAATGATGATATTATTGAATATCTTTGGCACAGTAGTGCAAAGATGAATGATTTCTGAAGAATATCTTTGGCCTCAGTGTAAAAGATGAGCAGTGTGTTTAAATGAACATAATACCGATCGATGAATATCTTTGGCCTTTAGTGCAAAGATGAACAGTGTTGAGATGAACATGACCGATTGATGAATATCTTTGGCCCGTAGTGCAAAGATGAATATTTGATTTGAGATGAATATTGATTGATGTTACAGGGGATAAAATATTGATGATGGACCGTTAAATTCATAGATTATAGTAGATTTCATTCTCTACGTAACTCTTCTATGAATTATTATTTCATTGCAAATATTGATCCGAAACTTGTTGTCTATTGTATTCTATCGATTTTTTCCTCATTGGAGACTAACGATAATTTGTTGTATATTATCTTAGTCATAACATTCTTTACTTGGGCTAGTTGAGCTCACCCTTTTCCTTGTTGTTCCATTTTTCTTCTCGGGGAGGCGAGAATGTAGCGAGTACTAGTCGGGTATGGAATGAAGGTTCTAGAGAGAGTTGTTTAGTAGTCCTCACCATTATTGTAAAATAATGTATCAATAAATGTGATGAGGATTTATTTGAGTATAAATATTGTCTAGAAGATAATATTTGTATTTAAACTCACAGTTTTATTGTTGTGATAATAAAGTTGTAGTTGTTTCTGTACCATGTATTTGGCGACTCAGAATGGGTTGGATGGAATGGACCTATTTTGGGGGCGTCACAGCTTAGACATATATATATATATATATATATATATATATATATCAACATGTAATTAAATACAATGATTATCCAAGTGGGGACACTTGTGTATCCATATTTAGGAATTAACGAACGAAATATATATCTGAATTACCATATACTAACATGTTGATAAACAATGATCGGATATAGAATATATCACAATAAGGTTAATAATTTAGCATAATAATAATATAATTCTGAAACTTCTTACTCATATCCATTGCATAAAGGAAATGCAAAGGTAGGATACTTTCTCAATAATAATTTGAGTAAGTATAGAAAACTTGCCTGATCTGCTGCTTACAATACGTAACTTAGTTTTATCTTTTATACCGAAACCTATCATTAATAAGATCATTCTATCGATTAGAATCACATATCATAACACATAAGTCTTTATTATTAAATACAAAAGACATAACCTAATCACATCGGCACACATGTTTCACGGTCATTAAATCAAAAATAAACACATATACAAATCAAAACTATCTAAGTCCGTATATCACTTTCAAAGACATGTAGGTGTCTTGACCAGTAGATTCGGTACTTACCGAGTTTAAAACTCTATTCAATACCCTTAATATTATTCTGGACAACCTAAGTATCAGTCATATTATTTTTCATAGCCTTATAACAATTTTCAAATAATTATTATAATTTATCATGAATTTTCAAACACCTAATCATTATAAAATAATTTAAACATCAAATAATTCTATTATCATTAATATTAAAATAATATTAAACTATTAATGAAACCATCGCCAAAATATTAAAGTTAGTTATAATAACTTAGAATATTATTAAAGTACTAATAATACCCTTAAATGATTTTTAAAATAATTAAAATTATTTATAAATAATTACCATTAATATTAAAATATTAATCTATTATCCCTCAAAATATTAAAAGTCATTAAGTATAACTTAAAAATATTTTTAATTCATTTATATCCTTTTAAAAAGATTTTAAATAAATAAAACCATTTTACACTATTTATTTTATATAATAATTAAATAAATTTAATATCAATAATATTAAATAATTAATATTTTTCATGACAAAATATCATAAGTTATATTTTATAACTTCAAAAATTTTATAACCTTTAAATCATATTTATATAATTTTTAAATCATTAATTCTATTCTTCATAATTTATTTAATACATTTATTAAATAACTTAAATATCATAAATATTATTTAATTAATGAAATTCATCACAAAATATTAAAAATAACTTAAAATATTTTCTTATAGCATAATACAATTTTAAATGATTTTTCAAGTATCATTAACAGGTTGGTTAGGAATATGAAAGCTAACAACCTTACAAAAAGAATAATAAGTAGTTAATCAATCGTTTTCAAAAATTACCTCAAAGGCAAGTATTTTCAAAGAGATAAGATCGTGAAAGTGTTTATTTGAAACAACAAGATTAATAAACAGTGGAGGTAACGAAGGTTTCTCCAAACGAAATTTCAATAGATAAATCAAAGTCTAATTTTTCCGGAGTCAAATTTAAACATTGAGCACAACTAGGTAGAATAAAAGAGTGGGTAGAACTTGTATTGAATAAAGTGTAGACTTCACAATAATTTATAATTAATTTACCCGTAATAACTTCGTTCGGGTTTCTCGACAAACACTCTCGCTTAAATTACCGAGTTTGACTTTACTATAGGGTACATTCCACCCTTAAGTGCTTCTTCACATTCCTGATCCATGATTTGAATCATTATTCTCCGATCCATATCGAATTCGGGTTGACCGCTATGCATGTGGTAATTCAATTCGATGTTGGTTCTCCCAATTCTTTGTCCAAAAAGCAAAGTCCATTTCATCTATTTTGGCTTTATTGGATCGGACGTCTTTTTCTACACTATCAACGCGGTGTGCAGCTTTTACCCATGCATCTTCTATTCTCCTTCGTTCAGTTGTTTCTTCTTTTAGCTGATCTTTGATTTTTAAATTCTCAGATTCCAACTTTAATATCTTACACCCTGCCAAAGCGTGATTTTGTTCGAGCATCACATATCGGGTAACCCAATTTTGAATTGTTGTATCCCTTTGTTCCACGACCGTTTTGCCGTTCTTCAACTCCGTTTCTTCTAGTCATTTAACACGATTTTGTAATTCTAAGTTTTGATCATAAACTTCTTCTAACCAATTCTCCTCGGGTTCCTCTTCTTCCTCTTCTTCCTCACTCTCACCGCTACTACCTCTACAACTAGCTCTTCAAAAAACAATTAGTTCTTCATTCACTACGTGGATATATCTAATTTGTTCCTCGTCTCGACAATCGCATTAAACCGATTAGTGATTAAAGGTGTCACAACGGTCACATTCACTCCATTGTGAATATTTTCAAATTTGCCATTTCCAAACAATTGCCACAACACACGTAGGTTAATTAATATATCAAATATTATCCCTATACTCGAATTCGACCAATTAAATAACAAATAAACTTAGGTAGGTCATACTAGCGAAGAAATTCCCGTCTCTCCCCTCCTAGTTCTTATCTCGCATCTTAGCCAGGATCATATCCTAAGCTCGATACCAACCGTGGCGCCCCCAAAGTTAGGTATACGTCCACCCATCTTGGGTCGCCACTTACATGGTACATAAATTCAAATACAAACTTAATTATACATCCGTGTAACAAACATACATACGACAATACATAAACCGAGAGTTCTAATAGGAATATTGTCATTTAGACAATATCCATACTCAAGAGTCCTCATTACATTTATTGTCACACTATTTAACGAATAGTGAGGACTACTAATGCTATCTTCGGGACCATCACTCTTTTCCCCAACTCGTCCCAACTATATTCTCATTTCACTGAAGAGAACAAAGAAAAGAAAGGGTGAGCTCAACTAGCCCAATGAAATATTATAACTAAGATAATGCGTAATAAATTATCAATAGTCTTCAACAATGTTAAACCGATAAAATACAATAGACAACCGGTTTAATGCGGAATGAATATCTAAATCCATTAAAAGAGTCAAGTAGAAAATAAAGTCTACTATCTTTTAGGTTTTAAAAGGTTTTCATCAATTTTTATCACTAAGACTCAAAGTATAATGAATAAACCACAATATCTAATCATCCCTATACCACGGTCCAAGGATTTTCATCAAATTATCAATGGTCATGTACTATACTTGAATCACCCCGGTCATAATCATACTAAAAACTATCCATCAACTGCATTATTCTGCCACCGAGGACTTTTGTCACATCATTTATATCAAGCCATGATCATACCGAATGATCCCTGGTCATAATCATACTAAGTTCATCTATGCACGTAAGCCAAAGATAACATAATATAACATGAGGATGATGACAATGACATAATAATTCAATAAAACAAGTTCACGAATTAATTTATTCAGGAACTAATAACGTCCAAATTGTCAACATGATACTGCTTTGTAGAGTAAAATTCAAGAATGCTCAGAAAAATATCTTCATGAAAAATACTGGATGAAGCGCATATATCAAGGATATTCCACTAAAATCATGGAGTATAGAAGTCAAAATTTTAACCAACTGAGTATAATAGTGAATGAAATAACAAAAGAAATCACCATGCATGTGGTACTTCGCATAGACAGGTTATTCCAACAGAATAATAAATATAGAATAATAAAGATTTTAACCAGTCCCGATGTAAAACACATGATAGGATATTCCAATAGAATAATAAAGATTTTAACGAGTCAGTCCTGTAAAAACACACAGACAGGATATTCCAATAGAATAATAAAGACAGAATAATAAAGACGGAACCAGGTCCGGCGTAAAGCACAGACAGGATGTTCCAACGGAATAATAAAATAATAGAAGAATGTCACCAAGTATAGGGGATTCCGCATATACAGGTTATTCCAATAGAATAAATAAGAATGGAATAATATAAGGATTTCACCAAGTATAGGGTATTCCGCATATACAGGTCATGTATAGGGTATGCCACTTTTACAGGTTATTCCAACAGAATAATAAAGAATGGAATAACAAAAGTTCTCTTCATGAATAAAAAAATAACACCCCTTACGAGTACAACAAATAATATTCCCTACCTTAGAAGAGCTGAATATTGGAAAAGTGAAGTAGCAAAATACTTTTCTTCTTTTTCTCTATAGTTTCTCTCTCTAGAGTTTCAGTGAATTCGTAAGAAATAATGAAGGAATGAGCTTTCTATTTATAGAAAAACTGAGGGTGGCTCTTGGTCTTAACGAAGGGTCAAAATGACTCTTGGTAATATTGAAGAGACAACTACTATTTGCGAAGGGGTAATTAACCCTTGGAACAATCAAGAAGAGGCGCTTAACTCTTGGTAATATTGAAGGGACAACTACTATTTGTGAAGGGTAATTACTATTGACAAAGGTAATTACTATTGGTAATTACGAAGATAATTACTATTCACAATTACTATTCACAAAGGTAATTACTATTGACTATTCACAAAGGTAAATACTATTGACAAAGGTAATTACTATTCACAAAGGTAATTACTTAATCACAAAGGTAATTACTATTGACGAAAGGGACTCTTAGATGATGACATATGCCCCCCCATAAAATAATCAAACTTACCACAAACGTCTCATAATGTACTCTTTATATACATCAAGGATTGAATAAATATTACCACAAATCATTTTATTTTTAATCAACACATATTTAATCTTTCAACAATTATTAATCATTTATAACTTGTCGTCTCAATTAATAATTTAATACTATAACATATTATACGAGATGATCTTTGTGACAATAATTGAATCAATAATATAAGAGATATGATGCGTTAATTCTTTGTAGCAATAATTGAGCATAGGTGAGTGACTTCTCACGTAAGCATCAATAATCAATATCGTGTGCTACTATACAACTACGCCAGACATCGTACTTTTTACTACTAGGGTAGTTCAACAGGTTTTGACGGTAACACCTCTGCCGTTATTTTTATAGAAAAATAATTTTGTCGTTTTCTAACTACGACTATACTTCCGCCAGGGGTCCACTTAATGATTGAGTAGTCGTATGAATATTCCCAAACAAAAAGAATATTCCCCACCATAATTTTTATAACAACTTGCTTACTTTGCAAAATTTATAAATATTACCCACAACTATAACATTATATTAAATTTATTCCATAATATTCAAAAATAATATTTATAAAAAAATTCATCTTTATTTATAAAAGTTTGGGGTCTTACAACCTCCCTTCTTATGAAATTTAAGCCCTCGAAATTAGGGTGCGACTGATATGATAAAGAGGTGAGGATACCTTGAATACCTTTATCGTTAAAAATATTAAATTCATCTTCGCAATCCGCCAAAGATATTCATTAACAATTCATCTTTGCACTACAGCCAAAGATATACAACTCAAAACCAATAATCTTTGACGCAGCGACTTAATAGTATCACGACCACGAATTATCCATGCACTTATTGGCCAAGGATATTCGTGTTTTCAATTACTGATCATGATTATACCGAATAATCCTTGGTCATAATCATACTAAGTCTATCAATGCACTACTGACCAAAGATGACTTTTACCACATCCATGAATTAATATTTCATAAATGAGACTCGACAATAATTAATCCATATCATCGAATCATCCCCGCACTACTGTGCCAAAGATATACAAACGTAAAACCAATAATGCTTTGAGCACCAATAATAGTATCCACGACCACGAATTATCCATGCACTATTGGCTAAGGATATTCGTGTTTTCAATTACTATCATGATTATACCGAATAATCCTTGGTCATAATCATACCAAGTCTATCAATGCACTACTGACCAAAGATGACTTTTATCACATCCATGAATTAATATCTCATTCTTTGAGACTCAATTTCAATAATTAATCCATATCATCGAATCATCCTCGCACTACTACGAGCCAAGGATATTCATTAATATCACGACCACGAATTATCCATTTTACTACGGCCAAAGATAATCGTGTATTCATTAGTATCACGACCACAAATTATCCATGCACTACGGCCAAAGATAATCGTGTATTCATTAGTATCACGACCACAAATTATCCATGCACCACGGCCAAAGATAATCGTGTATTCATTAGTATCACGACCACAAATTATCCATGTACTATGACCAAAGATAATCGTGTTTTCAATTATGGTTATGATTATACCGAACAATCCCTGGTCATAATCATACCAAGTCCATCTATTCACGTAAGCCACAAATGACTTTCAACACAATATAAGCATGAGGATAATGATATAAAAAATCAATCAAATGAGATAAAGGATAAATATTAAACATTTATAATATAATTTATCCAGGATTCAAGAATATCCCCATGTTATCAATCACTTAATAATCTCATAATCTAATATCATTAATATTATAACAATATTTTAATCACTTCTTAAATTTATAAACAATTTATCTCAATTGTTTACGCTTTACCATATAATGCATTTAATCATTCAAAAATGCCATACTTATAAGATATCATCACCAATTATTAAATCCTCATCAAAAAAATATGCATATACTCTATATAGGATTCTCTAGCCATAAAATCTTATTTTCAACTTTGTTACTTCACATAACATATTTAACTCATATGTTAAGTAACTAAACTATTTTCATGAAAATACCAAATCAGTCCCAAAAATATTTCTTTTCTGGGATTTAGCATAATATAGTCCCATAATGAAAATATATTTTTCTCGAATTTTAAAATTCATTTACTATTTTTCAAAAATCAATTTCTAATTAATTCCTTAAGAAATTAGCTACCTCAAGTTTAACTCCAAAAATTCCCAAATCTCGGCAGGACCTTACACATGTTAATGTGAGCCTCCCGTTTAAATTTCATGGTCATCGGAGTTATAGAACTCCAGTTATAGCATTTTTTGTCAAAAAAACCTAAATATTGAAATGGTCATAACTTGTTCATTTTAAGTCAGAATGAGCTCATTTTTGGACAAGAGGTACTTTATAACATATATTTCCATGTCCCAAAAGGCTAGAATTTTTCACATAAATTTAGTGGCCGAAACAGCCCCTTAAAGTTTCTGGGCAGTAGCATTTTTGTAATTTGCAGCTTTGGACTCTTTTGCTAAATTCAGTCCACACGAAAATCTACAACACCTTTTCCAGTGATTCCACTTGGATAAGCTATAAAACTCATAGATCTAACTCTAGGACTTGACCACACTCAAAAATTCAAAATATAATAGGAGATATGGTCAATTGAATTTCATGTTTCGTTTTTTACCAAAATCTGATTTTTCAACCCTTTGTGATTTCTAAGAAACTTTCATGTTTTCACATAATAACCACATAACTCATCATAACACTTACTAATACTTCATATACCCATGATTTTCATTAGTCCAATTCTTTTATTATGACTTTCATCATAATCCTCGTAAACAGATCCTTTTAGTTGAAGAAATATTTGAGGGTTTAAGAAATGGGTTTTTGTACTGCGGTCAATACAAAATTCGATTTCACGCTCTAGGTTAGACTAGGAAATCTTCAAGAATACGTCAAGAAATTTATTAATGATAGAAATATCATTCAAAACTGCTACTCTTATCCAAGACTTGGATAGTACGTTACATTGATACCAACTGTGACTTCTATCCTTTAACCAAATAGCACCACACAATGATACCTATCAATTTGTCATCGTCATTCACGACGTCGCCTACGAGAAAGTCCGGCTTCGCAGGCATTCCACACAAGGAAGTCAACAACGAAAGGATCGGGGCTCTTTACTTATGGCTTGATATAACAAAGGATTAACTTTAGGGTTTGGTTACTTTGAATTAAGTATAACAGTTTGGTTAGGAATATGAAAGCTAACAACCTTACAAAAAGAATAATAAGTAGTTAATCAATCGTTTTCAAAAATTACCTTAAAGGCAAGTATTTTCAAAGAGATAAGATCGTGAAAGTGTTTATTTGAAATAACAAGATTAATAAACAGTGGAGGTAACGAAGGTTTCTCCAAACGAAGTTTCAATAGATAAATCAAAGTCTAATTTTTCCGGAGTCAAATTTAAACATTGAGCACAACTAGGTAGAATAAAAGAGTGGGTAGAACTTGTATTGAATAAAGTATAGACTTCACAATAATTTATAATTAATTTACCCGTAATAACTTCGTTCGGGTTTCTCGACAAACACTCTCGCTTAAATTACCGAAGTTTGACTTTTACTATAGGGTACATTCCACCCTTAAGTGCTTCTTCACATTCTGATCCATGATTTGAATCATTATTCTCCGATCCATATCGAATTCGGGTTGACCGCTATGCACAGGGTAATTCCGAATTCGATGTTGGGTTCTCCCAATTGCTGTCCAAAAAGCAAAGTCCATTTCATCTATTTTGGCTTTATTGGATCGGACGTCTTTTTCTACACTATCAACGCGGTTGTGCGCTTTTTACCCATGCATCTTCTATTCTCCTTCGTTCGATTGTTTCTTCTTTTAATGATCTTTGATTTTTAAATTCTCGATTCCAACTTTAATATCTTACACCGCCAAAGCGTGATTTTGTTCGAGCATCACATATCGGGTAACCCAATTTTGAATTGTTGTATCCCTTTGTTCCACGACCGCTTTTCCGCTCTTCAACTCGTTCTTCTAGCTCACGAACACGATTTTGTAATTCTAAGTTTTGATCATAAACTTCTTCTAACCAATTCTCCTCGTGTTCCTCTTCTTCCTCTTCTTCCTCTCTCTCAATTCTCAAATTTACCTCTCTGCAAACTAGCTCTGGTGCAACAATTAGTTCTTCATTCACTACGTGGATATCTCTAATTTGTTCCTCGTCGACACTTTGCATTAAACCGATTAGTGATTAAAGGTGTCACAACGGTCACATTCACTCCATTGTGAATATTTTCACCGCCATTTCCAAACAAAGCCACAACACAAGGTTAATTAATATATCAAATATTATCCCTATACTCACCGTGAGCCAATTAAATAACAAATAAACTTAGGTTGGTCATACTAGCGAAGGAATTCCCCTCCTCCCTCCTAGTTCTTATCTCAAGATCTTAGCCGGGGATCATATCCCTAAGCTCGATACCAACCGCGACGCCCCAAAATTAGGTATACGCCACCCATCTTGGGTCGCCACTTACATGGTACATAAATTCAAATACAAACTTAATTATACATCGTAGGTGTAACATACGACAATACATAAACCGAGAGTTCTAATAGGAATATTGTCATTTAGACAATATCCATACTCAAGGAGTCCTCATTACATTTATTGTCACACTATTTAATGTAATAGTGAGGACTACTAATGCTATCTTCGGACCATCACTCTTTTCCCCAACTCGTCCCAAATATATTCTCATTTCTGAAGAGAACGGTGAAAGAAAGGGTGAGCTCAACTAGCCCAAAGAAGAAATATTATAACTAAGATAATGCGAAATAAATTATCAATAGTCTTCAACAATGTTAAACCGATAAAATACAATAGACAACCGCTTTAATCTGCAGTAGTGAAATATCTGATCCATTAAAAGAGTCAAGTAGAAAATAAAGTCTACTATCTTTTAGGTTTTAAAAGGTTTTCATCAATTTTTATCACTAAGACTCAAAGATAATGAATAAACCACAATATCTAATCATCCCTATACCACGATCCAAGGATTTTCATCAAATTATCAATGGTCATGACTATACCGAATCACCCCCGGTCATAATCATACCAAAAACTATCCATCAACGCATTACACAGCCACCGAGGACTTTTGTCACATCATTTATATCAAGCCATGATTATACCGAATGATCCACGGTCATAATCATACTAAGTTCATCTATGCACGTAAGCCAAAGATAACATAATATAACATGAGGATGATGACAATGACATAATAATTCAATAAAACAAGTTCACGAATTAATTTATTCAGAACTAATAACGTCCAAATTGTCAACATGATCTTTGCTTTGTAGAGTAAAATTCAAGAATGCTCGGAAAAATATTTTCATGAAAATCTTTGGATGAAGCGCAAATATCAAGGATATTCCACTAAAATCATGGAGTATAGAAGTCAAAATTTTAACCAACTAAGTATAATAGCGAATGAAATAACAAAAGAAATCACCATGCAAATGCGGTACTTGATGCATAGGCGAGTTATTCCAACGAGATAATAAATACGAGAATAATAAAGATTTTAACCAGTCCTGTAAAACACATGCATGTGATATTCCAATAGAATAATAAAGATTTTAAACCCGGTCCGTTGTAAAACACACGATGTGATATATTCAATAGAATAATAAAGACAGAATAATCAAGATGGAACCAGTCCCAAAGCGTAAAAGCACGAGGTGATGTTCCAACGGAATAATAAAATAATAGAAGAATGTCACCAAGTATAGGGGATTCAGCGTATACAAAGTTATTCCAATGAATAAATAAGAATGGAATAATATAAGGATTTCACCAAGTATAGGGTATTCCGCATATATAGGTCATGTATAGGGTATGCCACTTTTACAGGTTATTCCAACAAAATAATAAAGAATGGAATAACAGAAGTTCTTTTCATGAATAAAAAAAATAACACCCCTTACGAGTACAACAAATAATATTCCCTACCTTAGAAGAGCTGAATATTGGAAAAGTGAAGTAGCAAAATACTTTTCTTCTTTTTCTCTATAGTTTCTCTCTTTAGAGTTTCAGTGAATTCGTAAGAAATAATGAAGGAATGAGCTTTCTATTTATAGAAAAACTGAGGGTGGCTCTTGGTCTTAACGAAGGGTCAAAATGACTCTTGGTAATATTGAAGAGACAACTACTATTTCTTGAAGGGTAATTAACCCTTGGAATAATCAAGAGGCGCTTAACTCTTGGTAATATTGAAGGGACAACTACTATTTGTGAAGGGGTAATTACTATTGACGAAGGTAATTACTATTGACGAAGGTAATTACTATTCACAAAGGTAATTACTATTCACAATTACTATTCACGAAAGTAATTACTATTGACGGTTATTAATTACTATTCACAAAGGTAATTACTATTCACAAAGGTAATTACTATCGATTTAAGGGACTCTTAGATGATGACATATGCCCCCCATTAAAATAATCAAACTTACCACAAACGTCTCATAATGAGACTCTTTATATACATCAAGGATTGAATAAATATTACCACATATCATTTTATTTTTAATCAACACATATTTAATCTTTCAACAATTATTAATCATTTATAACTTGTCGTCTCAATTAATAATTTAATACTATAACATATTATACGATGATAATCATGACAATAATTGAATCAATAATATAAGAGATATGATGCAAAGAATTATCGTAATAATAATTGAGTATAGCTCGGTGACTTCTCACGTAAGCATCAATAATCAATATCGTGTGCTACTATACAACTACGCCATATTCTTTGTACTTTTTACTACCGGGTAGTTCAACAGTTTTTAGTGAATAACACCTCTGCCGTTATTTTTATAGAAAAATAATTTTGTCGTTTTCTAACTACGACAATACTTCCGCTGGGGTCCACCAATGATTGAGTAGTCGTCATTTAATAATATTCCCGACAAAAAGAATATTCCCGACCAATATATTTTATAACAACTTGCTTACTTTGCAAAATTTATAAATATTACCCACAACTATAACATTATATCAAATTTATTCCATAATATTCAAAAATAATATTTATAAAAAATTCATCTTTATTTATAAAAGCTGGGGTCTTACAACTGGCCCGAGTAGGTTAGACAGTTTTGACGCGACTACTTTGAAAGGTCATAACTCTTTGCTCCGAAGTCGGAATTAATCCTTTCTAGAGTTTATGGAAAGCTTATTCAGTGTACTATAACATACGAAAAGCCCAGAATTTTCTAAACAATCTAGTTAACTCTGACTATTAGTTTTTGGATCAGCAGTCCACTAGTTTTTCGGACTTCTCGTTTTGGCATCCAAAACTCGCCTCGACTCATTCTAACCCAACTTTCTTTACAAATAAGTCTTATTTAACATAATTAGACTCGTCTAAGGTCTCGGCTACATATCTCTAATTACAATCATTAGAACTCATTTATATAATCAATTCCAAGCCAAAAAAAACATAGTAAACTAACTAGTTTACTAACAAAACTAACTAAACTTCCAAAATTCAAACTTTAACTAACAAACTAAATACAATATTTAAAATAATAAATTACCAAAAATTAAATAAGAAACATAACAAAAAATACGAATTCCACAAACTGAATATGTACTCGACCAAGATTTAACTAAGAAGATCTTTATAAAAAGTCCCCCCACAACAAAGCCTTTCTCAAAATTGGAGGCCTTATTGTTAGTGAATGAAATAAAGGGCCAAACCCTTCTATTTATAGGTTTAGAAAAGGGGTAAAGTTCTCAATTTAGTCGATGTCGGACTTGGTTTATACTAATTCTATTTGGTTTATACTAATTTTTCATATTTTTAACATGCTAAGTGTATTCATTCATCACGAATTCGTTTCTTAACCAATTCAATCCGTTCAAGTTGTGTTGTTTTCATTTTATAGAGGAGAACAACAATCATCCATCAATTTAAAGTTTCAATCACGAATTCATCATCAATTTTAGTTTCAAAGTACACCAAAATACGCATTACCATCAAAACCCAAATTCCTCTTCTTTAGCATAAATACATGAATTTGATTTCTGAAAAATCATTTTTTAGATGGTCATTATGAAATTATAAAATCTAATAACATATATAACATTATAACCCACAAATTCATTAACCAAAACCCCAATTTTGAAAGAAACTCAAGAATACATAAACTAGAAATATAAACTAGATTATGTACTTTTAATTCCTTAAGAAATAAAATTCACCTTAATAGTAAAATTATAATTTCTATTCAACCATTATAATCATAATATTATTTAACAAATTATCACTCATCTAATTTAATTATTTAATTAAATTAGAATATCACCATTATACTCACGTAATAAAATACGTATAAATCTCATCTATTCTATCACACTTAAATAAACTATCCCATAATAATTTTCATTAAATATTTATTTAATACCATAAATATTCATTTTATTCCATAAAGTTTCCAACTAAAATATTTAATGTACTTAATAAATATTTTACTCGCATTATACTAACATTTACATTTTTATGCAATATATTACCTTCTCACTTTATTAAATCAATTATACTTGTATTAATTCACTAATTTAATTAAGTGAATTATTCACACTATTTATGAAACATAACTCATAATAATTTCCATTGCCCACAGTGCATAACAATTAAAATTATATTATCTCATAACATAATTTCAACTTAATTAAATTAACTAATATTGTTTAATTTTTTTAATAGTTTAATTAACTATTAAATCTCACATTCTCCAACATATGAATATATAATTCTCTTCACAGCAAATTACATAATTCAAAATATATACACATCATAATAAGAATTTTAATTATTAAAATTTTATTTTAATAACTTATGAAAAGTCGGGTTGTCAAATGCTAGGTTTAGACTTGTATGTGTGTACGTTGTCGACGAGAGAAGAAAATCAATATACCTTTAAAGTGGTTAGAGAATTATTGGGTAAATTGATATACAATGAGAAGTGAAGATTAAAGGAATGAATGTATGTGTTATATTCGAGTGTTGTGTTATTGGTGTGAGGAAACCATAAAGGAGTTGTATAGTTGGTTAAACTAATAAGGGAAAATAGAGTTTTAGAACTTGAAGTGAGATCCTTAAATTGTTAAGAAAAATAGTAATCGATGGTGTGAAACCAAAGAGGGGATTAATGTTAGATGAGTTAACGCTTAAGAAGGATGTGTAAAGTATTTAGAAGTGTAGGTCTCATTTCTGCTAAGGCAGAACTTGTCTGCCTTTGATTTTGGTATGGCGCAGCTACGCCGGTCTGTAGAAATCTCTGAGTCAGTTTATGAAAATGTGATTTGCAAGCCATGCATACTAATAACTCTTATAAGGTCATGAATGGTGACTAAGTGTTCATAAAGAAATTTAGTTAGCAAAACATGACTTGAATAAAGATTTAATTAATTAACCCGAATTAAATATTGGTTAATTAAGTGATATTATAGAATATTATAATCCTTATGCGGCAGTGGCGTGATAGTAAATTAAATAAAAAGGGTTAGTTCACTTGTATAAGATGGTGGATTAACATATATGTTTAGCATAAGAGGATGAAAGAAATATGTTAATTAATATTTAATATTTTAATATATTACATAATATTATAATATATAAAAGGGTTAATATTTGGAAGATAAATGATTAATAAAAGAAAAGAACCAATATAGTTATAAGTAATTATTGGTTAGAGATTGATGCATTAAGTTAATACCTTATGTGGTGGTTAAAGAAAATTATTTTGGAAGAAATAAAATTATATCATATTAATTAGTGTAGTACATACTAATTATTGTAAGAAAATAAATGATTAATATTAATTAATCGTCGTGATAGTAAAATGTGATAATGGGTTGAAAGTACCCAACTGAATGATATTTAGCCCAATTAAAATATTAATAGTATTACTATGTGTAATATGGAAAATGTGGACAATAGTAATATATAATACCTATGGCCTAAGAATACATGAAGTGTGACATTTAATTGGGACTAATGATATAAGGTACAGTGAAATCATATGTAATTTTAATACATAACGGATTAAATATCTGGGTATTCTAGAAACTGAGAAAGGAATTAAATGTTTAAATAAACATTAATATTAAATAAGGTTATAATGTGGTTATGTGAGTAGTAAAAATAATTATGGAACTACCCAGACAATAATACCTAACTGCGATATTTTATTACATGTATTTAATGTACATGAATTATATGATGTGAGTATAAAATTTATCTTTAAATTCCTAATATGGTAACAATTGTACCTTAATATTACATTATGGGAACTAAATGAACCAAACCAAGCCTTACATGACCAAATGCTGAGATATTTGCTCTTGTCCCAAATTAAGTGTCACAAAAGGTACATGAACAGTGGTCTATACTCTAATTGCGTAACTTGCAAGCTGCAAGACATAGGTGATCATGGCTAGCAAGGTGGCTGGTATTGAGTTGTTAAACAACTCCTTAATAACCTCTGTTTCCTTCCATTACACCATGGACTCCAATCTTGTGTAATGTCATTGTCTAGTCCAAATTTCTTTGTAAATAGAAGCTTGATTTTCAATTTTTGCTATTTGTAATTCTCTGAGTTTGAGAGTTTTAAGTGCTGAGCTACTATATAAGTACACTCAGAGTGTAGGAGGTCCAATTCAAGCTCAAGAAGGTATAATTTCTAATTTTGTTCTTGAAATGGGTCTTGTTTAGTTCTTGAAATTTCTTGAATTGCTATGTCAAGCATGATGAATTAACATGTTATAATGTGTTTAAGAAGTTTACTTACATGTATGAACTCTCAAATGATGGTTGGAACTAGTTTAAATAGAAAGAAATCAAAGTTGAGTAAGGCTATGAAAAATAGAGTCTGTTACTACTTCTGATTCTGGTATGGCACAGATGCGCCCTATTTCATTACATGATAGATAATAAATATAATCATCTTATTTAAGTCTAACTACTACATAAGATAACTCAAACTTATTCGGGTAGCTTTTCTTTCCTTTTGTTCTTGGCAGAGCCCTCTGGTCGATCATACTTAACGGAAAACATTTAAATCAAGCAAGGATGAACATTTGAGTGCCCATCAAGTAATAACAATTATAAATATTAGCTGAAAGGATTAAATATTTTCTTTGTACTACCCTTCTACAACAAATCAAAAGTTTTGAAGTAATCTAGACCGATAATAATAATATAACAACTCTCAATCAAATTTTTGAAACTACGTACTGACTATAAATAGGGTTAAGGTGACATACTATGAACATTATTCTCAATTTTCAAAAGGTTTAATGAGAACTTCATCTCATGGCCCGTCATAACTTACTTTTTTTACGAGGGTGATCTCGCCTGATGTGCCTGTATTGATCAATACTACATGCAAGAACGATATTATCGTTTCACTCGCCGCCTTGAGCATAAAAGTTTTCCCATGTTGGGATGTTCATACATAACTGGAATCCAACCAAAGCAATTTGATTGATACAAAAAGTTTTATTATATTCAACGATATTTCTAAATCAGTCTAAATGGGTCAAATAGCTTAGACGCGTATATATATATATATATATATATATATATATATATATATATATATATATATATCAACATATGATTAAATACAATGATTATCCAAGTGGGGACACTTGTGTAACCATATTTAGGAATTAATGAACGGAATATATATCTGAATTACCATATACTAATATTTTGATAAACAATGATCGGATATAAAATATATCACAATAGGGTTAATAATTTAGCATAATAATAATATAATTCTAAAACTTCTTACTCATATCCATTGCATAAAAGAAATGCTAAGGTAGGATACTTGCTCAATAATAATTGGAGTAAGTATATGAAACTTGTCTGATCTGCTGCTTACAATACGTAACTTAATTTTATCTTTTATACCAAAACCTATCATTAATAAGTTCATTCTATCGATTAGAATCACATATCATAACACATAGTACTGCTTATTGCAGTTAGCACATAACCTAATCACATCGGCACACATGTTTCATAGTCATTAAATCGCAAATAAACACATATACAGTCAAACTATCTAAGTTCGTATCACTTTCAAAGACATGTTGGTGTCTGAAGCGGTACAGATCGTACATATCTTGAGTTTAAAACTCTATTCAATCCCCTTAATATTATTCTGGACAACCTAAGTATCGGTCGTATTATTTTCATATAGCCTTATAACAATTTTCAAATAATTATTATAATTTATCATGAATTTTCAAACATCGGAATCATTATAAAATTATTTAAACATCAAATAATTTTATTATCATTAATATTAAAATAATATTAAACTATTAATGAAACCTTACTTGAAATATTAAAGTTAGTTATAATAACTCGAATATTATTAAAGTACTAATAATACCCTTAAATGATTTTTAAAATAATTAAAATCATTTTAAATAATTACCATTAATATTAAAATATTAATCTATTATCCCTCAAAATATTAAAAGTCATTAAGTATAACTTAAAAATATTTTTAATTCATTTATATCCTTTTTAAATGATTTTATATCAATAAAACCATTGTAAAACTATTTATTTAATATAATAATTAAATAAATTTAATATCAATAATATTAAATAATTAATATTTTTCATGACAAAATATCACAAGTTATATTTTATGACTTCAAATATTTTATAACCTTTAAATCATATTTATATAATTTTTAAATCATTAATTCTATTCTTCATAATTTATTTAATACATTTATTAAATAACTTAAATATCATTAATATTATTTAATTAATGAAATTCATCACAAAATATTAAAATAACTTAAAATATTTTCTTATAATATAATATAATTTTAAATAATTTTTCAAGTATTAAAATCATTTTTAAGTAATTTATTTCATATTATAATTAAATAAATTAAATACCATTATTATTCCAAAAATAATAAATTTTAATGAAATATATTCAAAATAATTAAAAACCTATTTTTAGACTTTAAAATAATTTTTAGGAATTTATTTTGTATTTTTAATAATTAAAAATTATTTTTCTCTATTTATAATTAAAAATAATAATTTCCATAAATAAACTGTCGCTAAAGGGCCCTATAGCGACGAAACTGTCGCTATAGGTGTTCTTGACCATGTTCATCACCAACCTAGAAACTCATGTTAGTTAACAGGGAGGGTAGTTTGACCAACTATAATTCATATATCCGGAGGTATATGGGTTTGATTAATTGTTCAGATTATAGTATTGATGCAATACTACAACCCTAAACAAACAACATGGCCATCTTTTATCTAATCAGAGAGATCTGGCCTCTCAAAATCTTGTCAGACAGTGTTCTTGAGTTTCTGGGTTTTCCAGAAACTCGAGCAATGTGAGGGTCCCTACTTTGCATCCTTATATCTTTAATTCTAGGAATGTTTTATGTGATCTATGAATTCAAAAGTGTAGTAGAGGTGTCAGGGTACCATTAGCAAACAATTTCATATCATTTTATCAACACATAAGATGGATCAAAGTCGGTCAAAGTAGTGGTCAGGAACTGCCTTTGAAGATTTCTAGGTTACCCAGAATCTTCATCCGGCAGTTTCGTTTGGCTAACTTTGACCACAAATTTCTTGGATTCTGTGCATTATTTAAGGATTATAAAGACATGGGTCGATAGTACTCATGCCAGTCTACACAACCTTAACAATAACATAGCACATATAACTAACAACAACAAGATCAAAGCCCTGCAAAAACATTGTCAAACTTTTCTGGGTAATCTGGGTTACCCAGATTCATTCGGTCATGGTCGGTCAACGACCTTTGACCACTCATATCTTGAGTTCTAGACATGATATGACCCTGCTGCCAATTCCAGATCAAAGGTAGCATTACATACTACAAGTCTATAACTTAAAACACACATAGCACTTAACACGAAAGATCTAGAGGCTCGACATTCATCGTCGCACCACGCTTTAAACTTTTCCCGTTTCTAAAATCATCAATTTCGAGCATCTAAGTGTTATGGATCTGAGTTATAACAACCCAGATCACTAAATGACACCTTCTAACATAACTTTAAACAATAAACAACAACAAATAACAAGAATCACAAGGATTTCTAGGTTTAGGGTTTTTATACCTTTCTATGAACCAAATCTTGATCTAATGCTTCTGATCTGCTATAAGTGTTAGTGGGGCTTGAATAGTGACTGGTCTAGCAAGAAAATTTCGGATGTTTGAAGTTGAGAGAGTCTTGGTTAAGTGTTGTGATCAAATGTGGCTTGAATGTGACATTCTCTCTTTCATAATCTATATATAATGTGGTGTAATGCTATGGCTGATCATATTTTGAATGATTAAAGCTTATTACTAGACCACATGGCTAGCTAGAGTTGGTCACCAACTCCTTACTAGGGCTAGATCTACACTCCACCTTGTTAAAGTAATCAAAAGGGAAATTTGGTCATTTGACTCATAAAGTGAATGGCAACTTGGTAACTTCTCACACCCATTAGGTTTTAACCCTTAGGGTTTGACCCTTAGGATTTAACCCTTGGGTTTCATAAGCTCTAAATCTAAAATTATGTATTAAGGGCAAATATAGAAATCTTAGTTTCTAAAATGTTGATTAGGGTTCCCTAATTACACTAGGTTTCCTAATCACCTAGGTTTTTATAAATTAGCTATTATATTATATTAATTACTATTAAACTTGCTAAATTAATACATAGGGTTTATAACTTAGCAATTAGGGTTCTAATTTAGTAATTAGGGTTTCTAGATATTAATTAGGGTTTACCTAATTAACAGTAAACATATAAAGATCATTAATTACATAACACATAACTTAACAAACATTACATTCATATTTGACTCTGTACTATAGTTTATCAATAATGCTATGATTTTGTATGCGATTTACTATAACTGATCTATAAATTAACATTACACACATATCAGACATATTTCTATTACTGAAATATAAATAATATTATATTATTATTCTCATCCTTTATTCAAAATCCAAGCTTAGGGTTTTGAATTCATATCTGACATAACCTTCATACATACCATCATTAATTAAGTTAAAATAATTAACTTAATTAATATAATATACACATATCATAATATCCATATCATATATACAATAATCATATTTTTATGGAAAATAAATAATAAATATTTTTATTACAAAATTAATTTATTATAAGAATATAATCTATAATGATCAATAAGTCTAAAAAGAAATTATTTATGTAAGACCGAATTTTTTTAAATAAAAGGAATTTCCTTTATTTATTATTTTGAAATAGTAAGGGTTGATTTGATTAATGTGGATAGTTAAGGGTTAAATACTTAAATATTTCAAAATAAGCAAGTGGTTATAAAATATTCATTGTTGTTTGGGAATATTCGTTTGGTCATGGAATATTAAATCTTCGTCGGGGAATATTAAATGCGACAGCCAGCGACCATGTATGTGCCCCATAACCAAAAGCGATTGGATGAGGAAAATGACAAATATAAGTTGGTTAAAAATAACGGCGTAAGTATTCTGAATTAAGACTGTTGGAATACCCGATTGGTTAAAATACGATGAATACGCGTGGTTGCACAAAGAGTACACGGTATTGCACGCATTGTTGAATTATTGATCCTTACGTAAGATGGCACTACTCAATAATTTTCACGATGAATTCTTTATTCAATATTTTATTTTATTGATTCAATAATTGCTGCGTTGATATTTTATATTATTGTTATTCAATAATTGTCATTTGCACTGATTTTTCCATTATCGGATCAATAATTTATATTATTTGAATAATATTATTAGATAACATTATTGGCAATGTCTAGAAAGTTACTGTCTAAGGAGAGGTTTGGTCACCTAATTGCGCCGCCAATAAGGAGAGATCCTTATTGAAAGCCCCTCTTTCTGAGGACTACCGGTTGTCATAATTGTGATTACGTAATATTATTTGTGAATAATTAATTATTGATTCATATGATAAGGAAATATTTATTTTATATGAATATAAATGATGGATTTATTTATGTGGTTATTAATGAAGGAATTAATCTTTGAGATGTTTTATTTGTATTTTGTTTGGATTGGAGGTATTAAAAGATCAAATCGGTGTTATTATAGCTTTATTGTGTGAGTTATAATATTTAATCCGACCGTTGGATCGTTGTAATTTTGGATATGTTATACATATATAAGTTGAGTATATGTCCACAAATTTTGAACCGTTAAAATGCACGAATGATTTGTTGTGAATTTTAAGAGTTGTTTGATTAGGAAATTAGGTTTATAATTGATTTTGGTGGAAAATTCTAGAATTGAGTGGGCCCCACTTGTGGTTGGTGAAAAAAATATGCTGAATTTTATTTCAAATGTGGTGGGTGGGAATAGTAGCGATTAAAGCCATCGGTGTAGCAGTCAAGTCTGCTTTGGTGGCTAACATTTTCCTATAAATAGAGGGCTAAGTTAGAATTGAAAATCACACCAGAAACAAAGTTTTCTCTCTTTCTCTCTCTATATTATTGAGTGTATTTTGTGAGTATTTAGATACTTTGAGAGTTCTTTGTTCAAGATAAGTTTCATTCAAAGATCACTTGACCTTTCCTTCCGGCAATCTTGATTCTTTGAGGTAAGGGATGTTATTTTCTTCTCAAATGATATTAATTCTTCAATATCATTATGCTGAAATATTGGTTGGTACTTTTTATCAAATTTGGAACTTTTTCATGTCGGAGTTACTATTCATGAGTTACTATTCACGAGTTACTATTCATGAGTTACTATTCACGAGTTACTATTCACGAGTACTATTCATGAAGCGTGAAGATGTTTTTTGTGGAATTTCTATCTTTTGGTGTTGAGTTACTACTCACGTACTGCAAGACTATTCACGTATCTGACACTATTCACGAATCTGGCACTATTCATAGAAAAATGAAAATTTTTCTTTTAAATAAAAAATATCTATTACGGATACTAGCTTTGATTGTATCCATGTTTTGGTCATTCTTGAATTTTACACCACTTGTGATTATTTTTGGGGTATTATTGGACATGGATAAAACAAAATACTGAATCCTTAATCCTTAATCCTTGTCATTTTGTTTCACCGGATTCGTTCTTTAAAAATATTTTCATCATCCTCGGTCTTAAATGATGATATTATTGAATATCTTTGGCTGTAGTGCAAAGATGAATGATTTCTGAAGAATATCTTTGGCTTTTGTAGTGCAAAGATGAATGATTTCTGAAGAATATCTTTGGCTTTAGTAGTGCAAAGATGAGCAGTGTTTAAATGAACATGACCGATCGATGAATATCTTTGGCCTTTAGTGCAAAGATGAGCAGTGTTGAGATGAACATGACCGATTGATGAATATCTTTGGCTTCAGTGTAAAGATGAATATTTGATTTGAGATGAATATTGATTGATGTTACGAGGATAAAATATTGATGATGGATTTTATTAAATTCATAGATTATAGTAGATTTCATTCTCTACGTAACTCTTCTATGAATTATTATTTCCGCTGAATATTGATCTGAAACTTGTTGTCTATTGTATTCTATCGATTTTTCCTGTTGGAGACTAACGATAATTTGTTGTATATTATCTTAGTCATAGTATTCTTTACTGGGCTAGTTGAGCTCACCCTTTTCCTTGTTGTTCCATTTTTCTTCTCAGGAGGCGAGAATATAGCTAGTATGAGTCGGGGTATGGAATGAAGGTTTTAGAAAGGATTGTTTAGTAGTCCTCACCATTTTTGTAAAATAATGTATCAATAAATGTGATGAGGATTTATTTGAGTATAAATATTGTCTAGAAGATAATATTTGTATTTAAACTCACAGTTTTATTGTTGTGATAATAAAGTTGTAGTTGTTTCGTACCATGTATTTGGCGACTCGTAATGGGTTGGATGGAATGGACCTATTTTGGGGGCGTCCACGGTTGGTATCGAGCTTAGGGATATGATCTCTGGCGGAGATCGGGGAATAGAACTAGGAGGAGAGGCGAGTAAATCCTTCGCTAGTGTGTCCTACCTAAGCTTATTTGTTTGTTGGTCAAGATATAGGGATATTATGTGATATATTGATTTCCTTAATTAACCCTTATTTTATGACGATTTGAGAATGTCGATGAGAATATTAACGATTGGAGTAAATGAGACGGTGGAGATGCCTCACTCACCAACGAGGAAAAGCGTCAACAGTGGCAATGTTCCTCCTGTGAAACAACACCACCGAAAGCGAGATGATGAACGAGGGAATGTTTAGAAGTTTTTGCGATTCATGCAAAATCGAGACGAGGAGACTCGTGTTCAAAATATAGGAGGAAATGATAGCAATTCACGGGTGGTCACAACCAAGCGCTTCAAAGAGTTGGGACCACCGAAATTTAAGGGAAAGCTAGATCCGATTATGGCGGGAAACATGGGTCAAGCAAATTACCAAGATATTCGATGTCTTGGGATGCACGGAGAACAGAAGGTTCCATTCGCCACCTTTATGTTCCGTGGCGAGGCGATCTTGGTGGGAATCAGGAAGCGTACCCATCCATTTTCCTCGCACTCATATGTCATGGGAGACGTTTGAAATGTTCAATGACAAGTACTTCCCTGAAAGTATTCGTCATATGAAGGAAGTGGAGTTTATTAGACTAGAGCAGAATAACATGACGGTGTCCCAGTACGAGGCGAAGTTCGCGGAGTTATCCAGGTTTGCACCTCATTTGGTGGAGAATGAGGAACGTATGACGCGGATGTTTCTGAGAGGTTTGAAACCCGACATACGTCAGTATCTCATTTCTCATAAATTTTCTCTCTATTCAGATGTTGTCAATGTGGCTCGGTTGTTAGAGCGAGATAACGAAAGACGCTTCAACCGAGGGACCATAACCGAGATCATATCAAGATATAGCGATCATCGAATAACGATAACCAGCGGAGAAAGAAGAATACGGACAAAGGCGGTAACCACTCTGGTGGTAATCGTGGCCATGAAAATAGAAGAAGCGAATCGGGAGGAGATTTTAAAAAGAGGAGATTTAACAACGACCATGTGAAGACGACAGTACCGGCAGCAATTGGTTCTAAGGGAGGAGAACGACCACCGGTCATATGTTATAAATGCGGGAAAGAGGGACATATCAGTCCAAACTGTCCACAACAGTTTAAGGTATGCTATAATTGTGGAAAGGAAGGACATATCGCTCGAGATTGTACGATATCGAAACCCAGTCCAGCGGAATGGTGACTCAAAAGGATGTCCAAGAAAAGTCAAAGTCAACGATTCCTGGAAGAGCGTTTGTCGTGACCGGTCAAAATCGAGAACCCGAACGAAGTTAGCGCAAGTTAGTTAATTATAAATTCTTGCGAAGTTTATACCTTACTAGATACTTTGGGTTCTACCCATTCTTTTATCTCTCTTGTTTGCGCTCAACGTTTGAACTTGACTACGGAGAAATTAGACTTTGACTTATTTATGGAGACTCAATTAGGAGAAACTTTCATTACATCCGTTGTTTAAAAATCTTGCTTGATTCAGGTTGGCACTATCGCATTACCTGTTAACCTTATTTCTATAGAGATATTTGTTTTTGATGTGATTTTAAGGTTAACTACTCATCATGCCAAAATTGATTGTTTTCGTAAGGTTGTTAGTTTTCATATTCCTAAGCAACCTGTTATTCGAATTCAAGCAATCAAACCATTGTAATCAAACATTTTCATATCAAGCCATGAAGTCAGTCGTTTATTACGGATGTCAAGTTTTCTTAGTCCATGTTATGGATTTGAATAAAGACACGTCAGATTTGAATAATATTCTTGTTGTTATTGGATTTTCTGGCGTATTTTCTTCGAAGAATTTCTTGGCTTACTCCCAAAGCCCGATATTAAATTTTGTATCGACTTTGAACCCTTACAAAACTCATTTCTAAAATCTTATATCGAATGGCTCCTATTGAACTTGAGGAGTTAAAATTCAACTATAAATTTGGTACACGAGCCTTTATCTTATGACTTCCTTTGTGGAATTCACCTAAGCCGACTCTCTCTGTAGGGGCGTCATATTAGATGCGATAGTAAATCGATAGGTGTCATTGTGACGTGCTATCCAAGGTTGGGATATGAGTCACGATTGAGAGCAACCTAAGTCGAATCGAAATACGTAGCTTTCAGGCTTAGTTGGTTATTATCGGAGGATATTCTCGAATCGCTATTCCATTAACGTGGTGACTCATAGAGATACAAAATTCAAATGGAGCAAGGAATGTGGGAAGAGCTTGAAGAACTCAAGAGGAGACTCATTTCAAAGATATGTTCACCATACCATCCTGGAAAAGCGAGCGTGGTAGGCGACGTGTTGAGTAGAAGATCGTATACAAGTCGAGTACAATATTATCAAAGACTCATTTAAGTATAATATACAAATAATAGAGATGGAGATGAAAACTCTAGGTACCCGCGTGATGATATCTGATGCGTGATGATATCTGAGTATAATCGACTTTAATCGATAAAGTTAAAGTCGCTTGCTACACACCTGGAGTGATGAATTTGAAGAAGGAGGTGCAAGAAGTTGTTATTTTAAAAGCGAGAATCGGTGAGGTGAGGAAAGCTCAAACCTTCGATTTATTAATCCATTTGAAATTCTCGATTGAATAGGAACTGTGGCCTATGTACTCGTTTTACCACCAAGTATGATGCGTGTTCATAACGCTTTTTCACGTATCGATGTTACATAAATATGTGGACGACCGAAAAACACGTCATTGAGTTAGAACCGGACGAGATAGCGAAGACTTAACGTCGAGGAGGTACTGTCAAGATTTTGTAGAGGAAAGAACATGACCTATGTACCGAGGTTATACCATAAGTTAAAGTTTTGTGGAGAAACCATGCTTATTGAGGAAATGACACAGGAGTTGGAAACGAAAATGAAAGCGAGGTATCTTTACCTTTTGAAACACACAGGTATGTCGTCCAATTTCGAGGACGAAATTTCATAAGGAGGGAGGTTGTAAGACCGAATTTTTTTAAATAAAAGGAATTTCCTTTAGTTATTATTTTGAAATAGTAAGGGTTGATTTGATTAATGTGGATAGTTAAGGGTTAAATACGCAAATATTTCAAAATAAGCAAGTGGTTATAAAATATTCATTGTTGTCGGGGAATATTCGTTTGGTCATGGAATATTAAATGCTTTGTCGGGGAATATTAAATGCGACCAAGTGACCATGTGTGGGCCCATAACGAAAAGCGATTGGATGAGGAAAATGACAAATATAAGTTGGTTAAAAATAACGGCGTAGTTATTCTGAATTAAGACATTTGGAATACCCTGGTTAAAATACTGATGTCTGGCGTGGTTGCATTAAATGTACTACGTATTACAGATATTGTTGAATTATTGATCCTTACGTAAGATGGCACTACTCAATAATTTTCACACGAGTCTTTATTCAATATCTTATTTTATTGATTCAATAATTCTTTGCGTTGATATTTTATATTATTGTTGTTCAATAATTGTCAACGCACAATATTTCCCATTATCGGATCAATAATTTATATTATTTGAATAATATTATTAGATAACATTATTGGCAATGTCTAGAAAGTTACATCAAGGAGAGGTTTGGTCACCTAATTGCGGCGCCCGATGAGGAGAGATCCTTATTGAAAGCCCCTTCCCTGAGGACCGTCATTATCATAATTGTGATTACGTAATATTATTTGTGAATAATTAATTATTGATTCATATGATAAGGAAATATTTATTTTATATGAATATAAATGATGGATTTATTTATGTGGTTATTAATGAAGGAATTAATCTTTGAGATGTTTAATTTGTATTTTGTCGGATTGGAGGTATTAAAAGATCAAATCGGTGTTATTATAGCTTTATTGTGTGAGTTATAATATTTAATCGTAGTTGGATCGTTGTAATTTTTGGATATGTTATACATATATAAGTTGAGTATATGTCCACAAATTTTGAACCGTTAAAAATGCACGAATGATTTGTTGTGAATTTTAAGAGGTGTCGGATTCGGAAATTAGGTTTATAATTGATTTTGGTGGAAAATTCTAGAATTGAGTGGGCCCCACTTGTGGTTGGTGAAAAATGTGCTGAATTTTATTTCAAATGTGGTGGGTGGGAATAGTAGCGGTAAAGCCATCGGTGGCGGTCAAGTCTGCTTGGTACGGCTAACATTTTCCTATAAATAGAGGGCTAAGTTAGAATTGAAAATCACACGAAACAAAGTTTTCTCTCTTTTTCTCTATATTATTGAGTGTATTTTGTGAGTATTTAGATACTTTGAGAGTTCTTTGTTCAAAGATAAGTTTCATTCAAAGATCACTTCCACCTTTCCTTCCAAGTATTGATTCTTTGAGGTAAGGATGTTATTTTCTTCTCAAATGATATTAATTCTTGATATCATTATGGTGAAATATTGGTTGGTACTTTTTATCAAATTTGGAAATTTTTCATGTCGAGAGTTACTATTCATGAGTTACTATTCACGAGTTACTATTCATGAGTTACTATTCACGATTACTATTCACGAGTACTATTCATGAAGCGTGAAGATGTTTTTGTGGAATTTCTATCTTTTGGTGTCGGAGTTACTATTCACGTATCGACACTATTCACGATATGGCACTATTCACGAATCGGCACTATTATAGAAAAAATGAAAATTTTTCTTTTCGTCTAAAATATCTATTCTGGATACTAGCTTTGATTGTATCCATGTTTTGGTCATTCTTAAATTTTACACCACTGTGATTATTTTTGGGGTATTATTGGACATGGATAAAACAAAGTACGAATCCTTAATCCTTAATCCTTGTCATTTTGTTTCACTGGATTCGTTCTTTAAAAATATTTTTCATCATCCTCAGTCTTAAATGATGATATTATTGAATATCTTTGGCACATGTGATGCAAAGATGAATGATTTCTGAAGAATATCTTTGGCACAGTAGTGCAAAGATGAATGATTTCTGAAGAATATCTTTGGCTTCATAGTGCAAAGATGAGCAGTGTTTAAATGAACATGACCGATCGATGAATATCTTTGGCCTTTAGTGCAAAGATGAACAAGTGTTGAGATGAACATGACCGATTGATGAATATCTTTGGCTGTGGTAGTGCAAAGATGAATATTTGATTTGAGATGAATATTGATTGATGTTACGAGGATAAAATATTGATGATGGATTTATTAAATTCATAGATTATAGTAGATTTCATTCTCTACGTAACTCTTCTATGAATTATTATTTCCATTATGAATATTGATCCGAAACTTGTTGTCTATTGTATTCTATCAGATTTTTCCCTGTTGGAGACTAACGATAATTTGTTGTATATTATCTTAGTCATAGTATTCTTTACTGGGCTAGTTGAGCTCACCCTTTTCCTTGTTGTTCCATTTTTCTTCTCAGGAGGCGAGAATATAGCGAGTATGAGTCGGGGTATGGAATGAAGGTTTTAGAAAGGATTGTTTAGTAGTCCTCGCCATTTTTGTAAAATAATGTATCAATAAATGTGATGAGGATTTATTTGAGTATAAATATTGTCTAGAAGATAATATTTGTATTTAAACTCACAGTTTTATTGTTGTGATAATAAAGTTGTAGTTGTTTCTGTACCATATATTTGGCGACTCAGAATGGGTTGGATGGAATGGACCTATTTTGGGGGCGTCACAATTTACATCTAATAAATAAATGTATTTATTACATAGATACATATACTTTACCTTGGACATATTCCCACCTTTATATATATATATAAAAAAAATTAAATCGTAAAAATTTCTTATTGAAAATATTGGGTTATTACATCCACCCACCCTTATAAGGATTTCGTCCCCGGAATCACCGCTTTAAAACCTATAGACACTAAGGAAAATAGCATACATAATCACTTCAAGTAGATCCCGATCAGATTCGATCGAACTGATCTTTAACTATTCAATATAAAGTTTGTCTATCTGCTTAAACAGAAATTTGATTTCTAATAGAACTTAAATTCCTCATTCAAAATTTCTTTATAAAATAATTTACTATATATATATGAAAATCATATATAAGAAAATAAAATTGACTCGATTAATACCTGAAGTCGCATCCCCATCTACCACGCTATCTTGAACGGTCATGCTGAAGACTCTTGTGCTTGATTCTGTTGGGTTGTTTGTTGAAGTTGGTCCCGTTGTCGCCAGCGTCTCGTTACTTTTTTTCGTAATCACACTTCCTGCATCCCTTCTCCTTTTCAGACAGTCCTTCACCTTATGCTCCGTTGATTCACACCTGAAACACCCTCTATTCATCCTAGAATTGGGGCAGTTGAGAGAGATATGTCCCTCCTGCCCACACTTATAACACACTAACTTACCTTTAAGACACTCTCCCGAGTGATTCCTTCCGTAATTTCCACACTGCACAACCTTATTCTTTTCCCCTCCTGTCCTAATTTCGGTATTCCCGGAATTATCTCCTTTCCTTTTTCCAATCCTACTACCACTACTCCCTTCTCCGGCTCTAGCTCGATTTGACTCCCACCAAAAA
This sequence comes from Panax quinquefolius, assembly GCA_020205615.1. NCBI lineage: Eukaryota > Viridiplantae > Streptophyta > Magnoliopsida > Apiales > Araliaceae > Panax > Panax quinquefolius. Next base: position 81,044 of record JAINUW010000332.1, on the reverse strand, counting down.
TTTGCCTCCCCTTTCATCGTATAGGTGGCAAAAGCTGTCTTTTGACCCTTTGTTACCCTAGCTATTACAACTACTTCTACAGGGTCAGTTGACCCTCTAAATCCTGATAATCCTACGGCCTTAAAATCTTTAAAGTTCGCAAATCAATTTTCTGGCTGATTTCCCACGGCTGGTATTCCATTCTGCATATCTTGAATGACCACATTCGCAAAATTCTACATCGGGTCTAGTTGTCCTCCAGCTTTGTTGACAGGTTCTTCTACCCTTTGTTTTTGTTTATGTATTGGCGTCATTATCTGATCATAATTGATCTTTTATCGACTTACCTTCTATAACGCGAAATTTTCTACTCAAATAATCATATATTCAAAATATTATATTTTGAAAAACTTGGTTACTCTATTAATCAGTGTTCAAATAAATAATTATTATCTTTATACCAACTTATTTCATTAATCCAACATAGATTCATATTCATACCATAACACATACTGCTTTAAACATCCGCTATCCCGTTGTGACTCGAAAGTCAGGATTCGCTGCCATAACTCATACAAAAGTTAAGAATATTACATTATACCTACATACCTATCATATACGCATCATATAATCATACATATTCAAGTAAAAGTAATACTACTTATTTCTTACGCCTTCACTAAGGATCAATTGCTTAGTATTCTATATATTTCCATTATCCTCAATAATCCATTCACACTTAACTATACCTAGTTCGTCAAACTTTACCACACATTATGAGTTTAAGAACTCACCACAGACATATGAGGTTTAGAACTCGAGCTTGTCCTTATATTCTTTAACTATACTCTACCTATCAGTTATGCTATCGTTTCTGGGTCCGATACTACATTTTTTTTCAGTATAATCACCTCATCAGGGTTACTTTCAATGTAAGCCTCTATTTCAGCTATCAACTTTAATATTGGCTTGGTTATGGAGGTTGACTCCTTTTATACGACCTGAGGGTATCTTAATCCTTTTCTATCTAACATCTACACATAAATTATCCTGATTAGCATATAATATATACACACAGCAATTTATAGTTTTATTTAAGTTATCTTTTATTTTTGTTTGATGATGAATTTATTCAATTCATCTCTTTTTAAACTCTATGTGAGTTATTTGTACTTTCGACGTTTTCCTCTGCTCTAAAGTTATAGCCTAAGGTCTACCCCCACCTATGTTTTTAACCCTAAAGCTCTGATACCAAACTGTAACACCCCCAAATTCGGATACTTGAAACCCGAACTCAGTGCATTACGATACCATTTCTATGAGCGAAAATAATAATATTATCATAAATATCAAACTTAATTTACATATCAGAGTCTAATCCCAGGTACGCGACCGTAAAACATTTCATTACATGATTGATAATAAATATAATCATCTTATTTAAGTCTAAATACTACATAAGATAACTCAAACTTATTCGGGTAGCTTTCCTTTCTTTTTGTTCTTAGCAGAGCCCTCTGGTCGATCATACTTAACTAAAAACATTTAAATCAAGCAAGGATGAGCATTTAAGTGCCCATCAAGTAATAACAATTATAAATATTAGCTGAAAGGATTAAATGTTTTCTTTGTACTACCCTTCTACAACAAATCAAAAGTTTTGAAGTAATCTGGACCGATAATAATAATATAACAACTCTCTATCAAATTTTCACTACAAGAAATCACACAAAAATGACGCTAAAATTTGTCACATAAAATTCAGTTTTCGTCACTAAAACATTTGGTGACGATTGTTAGTCGTCACAGAGACTGTCACCGTATGAGCGTGGTATTAGGTTTATTTGACAATATTTGATGTCGTCACTAAATGTTTTAACTTATGGTGACGATCTACATCATTGTCACTATAATTAATTACTTTTAGTGACGTTAATAGCGTCACTATTTGAATGAAACTTTCATCACTCTATATTATGTTTCGTCATTAAAACTTGGTGGATTAAATGACAAAAATCGTTTTTCATCATTAAATGATATTGTTTTAGTGACAAAAATATGTTACTATATTTAAATCATCTAATTTTAATGACGAAAATATTGTCATATTTATGATTATTCTTTCGTCATGTTATTGTGTTTATTGTCACCAAAAATAAGAAAATAAATGACGACAGAACAATTCATCACCTAATAATATATTTAACATGACAATTATGTTGTTGTCATTTCATATTTTAAATAATATTACAAAATAATTTGTCACCAAAGAGTTATTTTTTGGGACACATTTTTCAATGTCACTAATTGAATACTTATGGTGATGACACATCTCGTCACAAAAAGAGTTATATATAGTGACAAAATTAGTTGTTGTGACTAAATGAAAAACAAAATATAAAACTATAGATCTAGAAATAAGAAAAAAGATTACACCAATAATATTTAATCGAAATGATTGTAATAATAAAAAGCACCAATAATAGAATAACTAAATTTTCATTTTCCATTATATTTAACCAAAATAGAAAAATTAGAATCCAAAATATCATCCATTCTACTTAACATCAAAAATTTGTCAAGTATAACATTCTAAACAAAATATCCAACTTTTTAAATATGATCATAACAAAAGTTCAGAAGTTTTGAACATCGACAAGCTGATCAGGAATTATTTTTGACTCTTTCTGTCCCTGGACTAGTGTTGCCTTAATCAACCATAGGAATTCTGAATTATTTGCCAACTTGTTCTGAATTTTTGAGTTGTACAGTTCTGTCTCCTGTACTTGTCTTCATAATTGTTCCTACAATCAAAAAATATGAAATACTGATAAATAACCACAAAACATGAGACCCTTAAAGAAACTATTTAGAAGCGAAATCAGAGAGGGAAGAGAGGTTCAAAAATTTCAATTGATTCAAAGATTTAGTTCATATTTTTTCTATCAATTTGAAGGTAAAAAGAGTGTAGAAATGCTTTGGAACTCAAGATATGTTAAAGGTGAAAAATTCAATGTCGAGCCGCGATGGAACTCATAATAGTCCAATGCAGCAGTCGCAGAAGCAGTAATCACCAATTCAAAAGCATTAATAACAAAGATATTCATATGGGAAAATTGCATCCCCAACTCAATAGGCATTCAAGTGAGCATTTACCGTTTCAAATGTTGCAACAATGACACAACAACCAAAGAAACATCCCGGTTGAACATCCATTTTCTAACCCAAACATCTATTGAGATCAGAACCCGAGTTGAGCCATCCCGACTTGCACTCGTGTGAGTAGCATTTCCGTTGGTTCATGGACTTGGCAGTAAGTTTGTTTCTGAAAACTCAAAAAAGTAATATCCTTATCCTCTATATAAGTCTTATCTTATTGATATTGCCCTTGAGTCTTTTTTCAAGATGAACTATAAAGTTCAAGTGCTTTTGATACCAGAAGCAAATTGTGTTGTTTGGAAATGCGTAATCAGTATTGATAATAAAGACTGGAGGTAAAGGAGATGCCTTACTTGGTACCGGATGCAAATGGTTGTTACTAGAATGAAGATGATGAATACTTCCCAAGCCACCTGTGACATTACTGCAATGGTCCCAAGAATCTGGATTGTTGAGAAAGCAAACCAACCTACTTTAAAAACTAATATAATAAACAAAATCAAAAGTTGGACTTGAACAACCAAAATCTTTCAATCACCCATCTTCAACATATGTATGTATATAATGACATCTCATAATAGAAAGCATTTAACATAAACCAATTCATCTAGTGTACCAAAAGTTATAGGATTCTAATTTGTCCAACCAGCTTGCCTTGATACCCACCAAGGTACAATCGGACTTCTTTTAGTAATAACTCCCAATGGGATTCTTCTCCAATATAAGATTTTTTCCCGAGCATCATGAAAACATGATGACCTAGTAAACAACATAATTATCACTTCTCCAATCTCATGAACCACAATATCCATCTACTGCTTGCCTGATTCAATTATTTTGGCCCCATCATAGCAGTACAGACCTCATTCCACGAGTAGATCATTACTCTCTTCCACAACATTAACCAATTCATACTCAACCAAAGGATGATTGTTATCATCTTTAACTATAAAATTCGGGTTGCTTGATCCACTTCAACACGGCCCCACTTGTCCACAGCTAACCTCATCGATCCCTTGAACATGTCAATTTTAGCATTGCGCAATATTGCAGTAAAATTGTTCTTCATCAATTCCACTGTAAAAAGGTATAAAGTAATAGAAGTTAGAATCCTCATAAAGTTTGACACTAAGAATAATAACTATCTCAAACTTCTGAATTTGGACAACTCAAGGCTATTCTGTAAACTAAAAGTTAGTATATACTAAATTAGCCTCGTACATGAAGCCCAAGAAGCAAATAATTTTCTAAACATGTACATTTTCAAATCGGAACTAGTACTTTAATTAAATCATCTAAACTACGGAACCTTCAAACCATATAATCAGTTAAACTGTCAAACATGATCACATCTAAGCATATGATTTGGACCTGTCAACAATATTACCTGAAGTACTAAGACTAGGAGCTCTAAGCATTTAAGATCAACAATATTACCTGTCAACAAAGTAACCATAGTTATTAAGGGCAAAAGCTTTCTCTGAGACTAGGAAAGAAAAGTTTTTGTTTTTATTTTGATAGATAGGACTAAAGAAAAAAAATCATGGTGATGTATTTTTGCAATTTAAGTTGTACTTTCAAAAAAAACAACAGCTGTTTTTCATTCCAGAATTTGCCTGATCAATCACACTTGTAGAAAGTAAAACATAAAATGAACTATATATATTATATAACCACAAAGGTTGAGCTCTTTAACTTGCATTCAGAAGGTATGATTGATCCATTTAATTGCCGGCTTAACCCCACAACAAAGTCGCGCATATCAATAATTTCCTGCAATGCGAATCTTCTGTAGTTAAGAGTATGTAATGGAAGCATGCTCTATGGGCATCATATCATATTCTAAACAAATTAGCTCTACATATAAGTAAGATTACTTACTTGAATCTCCCCTATTCCCTCGGGAAGTATCTTCCCCATCTCAAGTGAAACAAGTTGACCAAGTTGTTGTAGTTTGGCTCTCAATGCATCACCAATCTCTCTAACAATTTCACCCCTCTTTGGTGCGAGAATCGAGACAAGGTGAAGCATTTTCAAAAAATATTAATAATACTAAATCATGTTCCTGTGTTTTTTCATTTGAAACCGAAGAACAATATAAATGCTCTTAAGAAGTAATTGCAAGTTATATGATACACAGATAGACAGACAGACAAATAGACAAATAGAAAAACATAGAAAGGTTTCAACCAGTTAACTCTACATTTAATCAAGGCAAGTTGTGACTCACTTCCATCCATACTTTTATAGCTTCAGAGCAAGCCTGCATGCCTTCCTCATAATCTTGAGCGAAGCTTACGAAACTTCAACGATTATGCGATTCAATAAAAGAGAGATGAATGTTAATTCTTTGAAACTTTTATAAGCTTCTGCTGATCACATGGGATAGAATTTTGATAAGCTTGTGCAGAATCTGCAGATGGCACTGTTTGACTCCTTTACTAATGTGAAATGTACTCCTTGTTCTTGTGAAAGAAAATTCAACATGTTTAAATCAATTGAGTTGGATCAACAATATTACCTGAAGCACTGTATATGCCAGATCATGATCACCATTCAAAAAATCAATTGAGTTGGATGGAGTTAGAGAGGCACTCCATTCAGGGTCATCTACCTAGAGAAATTCTAAAAAGTTAGAAAAAGAAAAAGTTATCAACATCACGATAACGGAAAAAGATTTTTCCACCAAGGAGCCGATCAAACCTGTACCCTCGACTTCCATCCGATCAAGACTAAAATCCAATTATGCTCTTCTTCCTCTAAATAAGCATTTCCATTTAATGTAAATTGGTTAACAGATATAAGCAATAACATATACAGTAATAATAACATACGATTCCCAGTCTGGAAGAATAATACTCACCTTTAATAGGTTCCGGGTTTAACTCAACATATTCACAAAATACTTCAAATAGTGTGTCCACTGACATTCAAAATGTTAAAAGCGAAAAACAAAAAGGAGAACACATATTACTAGCAAAAAATGTAAATAGCAGCAAAAGGAAAAGGAAAAGGAAAATCTAATGTAGTTGAAAAATAAATACATTGAGTTGGATCTGAAGGCACGAGCCTCATCTCAGTGCTCTTAGATAAGTCTAATGTGTCATCAGATTCTGAGTCTGAGCTCTCTGATTCATCATCCTCATCTCCATTCTCAATCTTCAAAGACAAAAATAGATCACAAAACTTCATCCACCAATAACAAGTACCAAAAATAAATAACAGATAATAGGTATTCATGTAGTCACATAACTTGTAATCACATGTATCAATTAACACATAGCCCTAATTTCTTCACATAGCCCTAATTTCTTTTAGTGCATAAAAAGATAATAATACCTTTTGATTGCTGATATAATACTTGAAACTTAGTTATCTCCTTCTTCAATCTACCAATCACTAAATTCGCGACCCTTGCTAGAGAGTAGGAGGAATTTTGTTATAATTGAGAGTTGATTTTCTAAGAAAAGAGTTTGAAGGTTTGAGATTGGATTAATAGAGGAGTTTTTCTTGGTTCATACGCATGATAGTTTTGATGTAAATCAAAGCTACTCTTCCAATTGAGAGCCACCTCCTAATACTCGGTCTCTCATGTAATCTTCCGATTGAGAGCCACCTCCTAATACTCGGTCTCTCATGTAATCTTAATGTTACAGCTCCTGCTTCTCTAATTAACTGAGAAGTCTTATAATTCTTATGCTCCGTTTGGTTTATTCGATTGTTATAACCCATTATTTTCCCCCTCTGCATTTATCGCATTATATATACTGTATTTATAAAATACTAAATACACTCCAAAAATTTGAACAATATATTCATAAATCATTTCTGCTAATACATAAACTATTTATCAAATAAAAATATTTTATTTAATAAATTAATTTTATTATATTAAAATAATTTATTTACCATAAACTACTCTAATATTTATAAAAATACATCAAATGTATTTTCATTAAGTTTCTCACATATTCATATAACGAATATAATTAGATGTATTTATCACGTTTTGTCCCATATTTTATTTAACGTAATTAATGTTATATAAGCGATACAATAGATCAAATATTTTAATAATTTGATTTCTTTTTCATCATAAATTGCTTCTCATAATTTATTAAGTATGATAAATATTAATTATTATACTTATCATATCACCATATCACATATTATCACGCTTTCATGATAATATATGCAATATAATAACACATACTTAAATAAAAATAAAAATTTATTCGATGAAATTCTTATTTTATTTACTCAACAAAATGCGATTTACTACGAGATAGTCTCTTTTTGCGAAAGATTTAGTTCGTAACAAATCATGCAATAAAAATATATTCATATATTTATCACACATACGCATTATACCGCACATAATCACTTATTATGTATCACATATTCAATACAGTATATATTAAAATAAAAAAAAATATTTTAATAAATTCTTATTTTAAGTCTCCTGATACGCGAAATCACTACTCTAATTTTTTTTCTTCAAGAAAGCAGAACCATTCTATGATGTCGATTCACTACACTTACTAATCAAATCTATGAAGTATCTTCGTCAAAAATTCAAACCAAATAGTGATTTAGATTATCAAAATTGTACAAGATCATTAACAACAATAGCAACCATTAACAATAATGACATGAAATCATTTCAAATTCGTAGTTGTTCAATTATAACAACTACTAATCAATTCAAATCAAAATCTAGAAACATGCCTAAAATGTCAAATAATTTCTGCCTTCAAATTGGGATTATTGAAAATTGATAATGGAGGTTCTTGACTAAATGGAGGCTGCCAATGATAAAAGAAACACCGGTGATGACAATTGGATACAAGTTTGTTTTGGAAATTTTTTGCCTCGTCATTGCATACTTTGTCACTAAATATAAGGATTTATGACGAACCAGTGTTGTCATTTATCCACTCATCTAATTAGTGACGCACTATTATCTCGTTATATAAAATTGGTATTTGTGACAATAAAAATGGTCATAAATTATTAATTTTTCGTCTTTACAAAATTTACCTCCAAAAGTTCTTAATTTTTTTTTGCCTCCAAATCAAATTGTGATTATATTACATACTTTGTCACTAAATATAACAATTTATGATGAATCATTTTTGTCACTTATCTACGCAGCTAATTAGTGACGCACTATTATCTCGCCATATAAAATTGGTATTTATGACAATACAAATTGTCATAAATTGATAATTTTTTCGTCTTTAAAAAATTTCCCTCCAAATGTTTTTAGAAAATTTTTGCCTCCAAATAAAATTGTGACGATATTACGTACTTTGTCACTAAATATAAGAATTTATGATGAACGATTTTTGTCACTTATCCACGCATCTAATTAGTGACGCACTATTATCTCGTCATATAAAATTGGTATTTATGACAATACAAATTATCATAAATTATTATTTTTTCGTCATTAAAAAATTTCCCTCCAAAATTTTCCCTCCAAATAAAATTGTGACGAATTTGTATTTGGCATCACTAAATGTGAACATTAGTGACGAAAGCACATTGTAACTAAATTTTATAAATAATTAATGACAAACTATTATGTTGTCATCGAAAGAAATATTTTGTGACAATAAATATTGTCATCAATTATTACAAAATGTCACTAAAAGGTTTCCCTCCAAAATTTTGGTACGAAATTCTACCCTCAAAATAACTTGTGACGAAATTTTGTTAATCGTCATCAAATGTGTAAATTAGTGACGATATTAATGATTAATAGTAACAAAAGTAAAAGTCATCACAAAAGCAAAAGTTTTAGTGACGGTTATAAATTTTGTAATTATTAATTAACAAATTGTGACAAAATTTTATGCGTGGCAAAAATTTCGTCATAAAATGTGTGATTTCTTGTAGTGTTTTGAAACTACGTACTGACTATAAATAGGGTTAAGGTGACATACTATGAACATTATTCTCAATTTTTGAAAAGGTTTAACAGAACTTCATATGTAAACCGTTATAACTTATGGACACGAGGGTGATCTACCCAATGTGCGCTGTATTGATCAATACTACATGCAAGAATGATATTATCGTTCACTCTGGCCGCCTTGGGCGCATAAAAGTTTTTCCATGTTCGAGATATTCATACATAATCTCGAATTCGAACCAAAGTAATTTGATAGGATACAAAAAGGTTTTATCATATTCAACGATATTTCTAAATCTGTGTCTAGCTGGGTCAAATAGCTTAGACTTATATATATATATATATATATATATATATATATATGTATATTTATATCAACATGTGATTAAATATAATGATTATTCAAGTGGGGACACTTGTGTAACCATATTTAGGAATTAACGAACGAAATATATATCTGAATTACCATATACTAACATGTTGGTAAACAATGATCGGATATAGAATATATCACAATAGGGTTAATAATTTAGCATAATAATAATATAATTACGAAACTTCTTACTCATATCCATTGCATAAAGGAAATGCAAAGGTAGGATACTTGCTCGATAATAATTGGAGTAAGTATAGGAAACTTACTGATCTCTGTTTGCTTCTGATACGTAACTTAGTTTTATCTTTTATACCGAAACCTATCATTAATAAGATCATTCTATCGATTAAAATCACATATCATAACACATAAATCGCTTTATTACAAATACCAAAGACATAACCTAATCACATCGACGCACATGTTTCGCATACCATTAAATCACAAATAAACACATATACAAATCAAACTATCTAAGTCAGTATCACTTTCAAAGACATATCGATTGTCTTAAACGATTTATCGGTACTTATTGATTTTAAAACTCTATTCAATACCCTTAATATTATTTCTACAACCTAAGTATCACTCGTATTATTTTTTTCATAGCCCTTATAACAATTTTCAAATAATTATTATAATTTATCATGAATTTTCAAACACCTAAATCATTATAAAATGATTTAAACATCAAATAACTCTATTATCATTAATATTAAAATAATATTAAACTATTAATGAAACTATCGCCAAAATATTAAAGTTAGTTATAATAACTCGTAATATTATTAAAGTACTAATAATACCTTAAATGATTTTTAAAATAATTAAAATCATTTTAAATAATTACCATTAATATTAAAATATTAATATATTATCCCTCAAAATATTAAAAGTCATTAAGTATAATTTAAAAATATTTTAAATTCATTTATATCCTTTTAAATGATTTTTAAATCAATAAAACAATTTTAAACTATTTATTTAATATAATAATTAAATAAATTTAATATCAATAATATTAAATAATTAATATTTTACATGAAAAATATCATAAGTTATATTTTATAACTTCAAATATTTTTATAACCTTTAAATCATATTTATATAATTTTTAAATCATTAATTCTATTCTTAATAATTTATTTAATTAATGAAATTCATCACAAAATATTAAAAATAACTTAAAATATTTTCTTATAACATAATATAATTTTAAATGATTTTTCAAGTATTAAAATCATTTTTAAGTAATTTATTTCATATTATAATTAAATAAATTAAATACCATTATTATTCCAAAAATAATAAATATTAATGAAATATATTCAAAATAATTAAAAACCTATTTTTAGACTTTAAAATAATTTTTAGGAATTTATTTTGTATTTTTAATAATTAAAAATTATTTTTCTCTATTTATAATTAAATATAATAATTTCCATAAATAAACTGTCGCTAAAGGGCCATATAGCGACGAAACTGTCGCTATAGGTGTTCTTGAGCATGCTCATCACCAACCTAGAAACTCATGTTAGTTAACAGGGAGGGTAGTTTGACCAACTATAATTCATATATCCGGAGGTATATGGGTTTGATTAATTGTTCAGATTATAGTATTGATGCAATACTACAACCCTAAACAAACAACATGGCCATCTTTTATCTAATCAGAGAGATCTGGCCTCTCAAAATCTTGTCAGACAGTGTTCTTGAGTTTACGGGTTTTCCGAAAACTTCGAGCGAAGTGAGGTCCCTACTTTGCATCCTTATATCTTTGATTCTAGGAATGTTTTATGTGATCTATGAATTCAAAAGTGTAGTAGAGGTGTCAGGGTACCATTAGCAAATAATTTTATATCATTTTATCAACACATAAGATGGATCAAAGACGGTCAAAGTAGTGGTCAGGAACTGCCTTTGAAGATTTCTGGGTTCCCCAGAATCTTCATTTGGCAGTTTCGTCTGGCTTACTTTGACCACAAATTTCTTGGATTCTGTGCATTATTTAAGGATTATAAAGACATGGGTCGATAGTACTCATGTCAGTCTACACAACCATAACAATAACATAGCACATATAACTAACAACAGCAAGATCAAAGCCCTACAAAAACATTGTCAGACTTTTCTGGGTAATCTGGGTTACCCAGATTCGTTCGGTCATGGTCGGTCAACGACCTTTGACCACTATCATATCTTGAGTTCTAGACATGATATGACACTGCTTCCAATTCCAGATCAAAGCTAGCATTACATACTACAAGTCTATAACTTAAAACACACATAGCACTTAACACAGAAAGATCTAGAGGCTCTGACATTCATTGTCAGACCACAGTTTTAAACTTTTTCCAGATTTCTAAAATCATCAATTTCGAGCATCTAAGTGTTATGGATCTGAGTTATAACAATCTAGATCACTAAATGACACCTTCTAACATAACTTTAAACAATAAACAACAACAAATAACATGAATTACAAGGATTTCTAGGTTTAGGGTTTTTATACCTTTCTATGAACCAAATCTTGATCTAATGCTTCTGATCTGCTACAAGTGTTAGTGGGGCTTGAATAGTGACTGGTCTAGCAAGAAAATTTCGAATGTTTGAAGTTGAGAGAGTCTTCGTTAAGTGTTGTGATCAAATGTGGCTTGAATGTGACATTCTCTCTCTCATAATCTATATATAATGTGGTGTAATGCTATAGCTGATCATATTTTGAATGATTAAATCTTATTACAAGACCACATGGCTAGCTAGAGTTGGTCACCAACTCCTAACTAGGGCTAGATCTACACTCCACCTTATTAAAGTAATTAAAAGTGCAATTTGGTCATTTGACTCATAAAGTGAATGACAACTTGGTAACTTCTCACACCTATTAGGGTTTGACCCTTAGGGTTTGACCCTAGGGTTTCATAAGCTCTAAATCTAGAATTATGTATTAAGGACAAATATGGAAATCTTAGTTTCTAAAATGTTGATTAGGGTTCCCTAATTACACTAGGTTTCCTAATCACGTAGGTTTTTGTAAATTAGCTATTATATTATATTAATTACTATTAACCTTGCTAAATTAATACCTAGGGTTTATAACTTAGCAATTAGGGTTCTAATTTAGTAATTAGGATTTCTAGATATTAATTAGGGTTTACCTAATTAACAGTAAACATATAAAGGTCATTAATTACGTAACACATAACTTAACAAACATTACAGTTATATTTGACTCTGTACTATAGTTTATCAGTAATGCTATGATTTTGTACTGTGTTACTATAACTGATCTATAAATTAACATTACACACATATCAGACATGTTTCTATTACTGAAATATAAATAATATTTTATTATTATTCTCATCCTTTATTCAAAATCTAGGCTTAGGGTTTTGAATTCATATCCGACATAACCTTCATACCATCATTAATTAAGTTAAAATAATTAACTTAATTAATATAATATACACATATCATAATATCCATATCATATATACAATAATCATATTTTCATGGAAAATAAATAATAAATATTTTTATTACAAAATTAATTTATTATAAGAATATAATCTATAATGATCAATAAGTCTAAAAGAAATTATTTACATCTAATAAATAAATTTATTTATTACACAGTTACATATACTTTACCTTTTACATATTCCCACCTTTATATATATATATATAAAAAAATCGCAAAAAATTCTTATTGAAAATATTGGGTTATTACATCCATTGTTCATATAATCAAACTTGTTAGACCTTGTGTGAAAGAAGTTTTTAAGAAAACTTGGTATAAAAGAACTAAGGTGCATAAATGCTACTTGTTATACATTATGAGCTTGCGAGCATGTTAACATGACTTGACTACATATGAATAGAGCCTTAAAGGTGTCTTGTATGTGTTGAATGGTATTGTTCAAGTTTAAAGTGGTTTCAAAAGCAAACTTGAAAATATTTTCAAAATCTAGTTGAATCACATGGATATCTAGATTTTAAAGGATTAATATGTCATGTTATAATATCCCTAGATATGATTTATATGTGCTATATTGCATCATTCATGAAAATGATTTCAAAGGAAACCTTGAGCATGTTTATGAACTTAAGTTACATTACATATGAGTATTTAGATTCTAAAGGATTGAGATGTCATGTTATATTTTACTATGTCTCTTAACATGATTCGTAAGTGATGGACATAAAGAGAATTTAATCAAACATGAGTTTTAAGCATGATTTATGTAAGACTCCAACTTTTATGAATAAAAATGAATTTTATATAAATATCATTTTTGAATATTATGGAATAAATTTGATATAATGTTATAGTTGTGGGTAATATTTATAAATTTTGCAAAGTACACAAGTTGTTATATAATATTCGATTGGTTCTGGGAATATTAGCTTTTAGCGGGGAATATTAAATGCGGCAAGACAATCATTAGTGGACCCTACAACCAATTATTGTCGGATTGAGAAAAACGACAAAAATATTGTTTATGAAAATAACGGCGGAAGTTTTACCGAATTATCTTTGTTGGACTACTCGGTAGTAAAGAATACGATGTCTGGCGTGGTTGCATAGTAACACACGGTATTGATTATTAATGCTTACGTGAGAAGTCACATAGTTTTATTCAATTATTTTCAATATTTTATATATTATTAAATCAATAATTGAGATGAAAAAGTTATTAATATTATTATTTGCAATATTAACGATGTCTAGAAGTTCTGTCAAGGAGAGGTTTGGTCACCTAATTGCGCGTCAATAGGGAGAAATCCTTATTAGTGAATCCGGATAGATTGGTATGTACCAATCTATCCGGATTCACTAATCCCCAATTTAGTAATCCAATGATTGGGAACTATTTTAGTTTTAAGCTTTCTAAGAATTTAGATCTCATTAGAATGATCATCATCATTATTCTAAAAGCATTGCTTAAAACTATGGGTTTATCACATATTATAAAAGCGAGATCATGTAGATAATTAAAAGCCTTTAATAAATTAATACTTTTTATTAATAAATGAATAAGATTGTTACAAAGTATATGCTTTATCATCAAACATGATTGGCTTGAGTGCATACTACTTTCAATCTCCCACTTGCACTAAAAGCCAATCGTCATGGTATCTTATACTCTTCTTCTCTAAAGTGGCGATTATCCTGTTTGTTGGATAAGCTTTAGTTAATGGATATGTAATGTTGTTCATGAGAGTCCACTATCTCTATAGTGATTTCCCATCTTTCAATGATTCTAATAATCAAATGAAAGTGCCACAACACATGTTTAGATCCAAGATGAGACTTAGGAACTATTCCTAGTTACGTAATGAACTTTTAATCCAAACAATCAACTTGCGCCTTCATTTATAGCTATATACTTTGTCTTTATCACTAAACCAAAGAACTCTTTCTTTGTTTGGAACCTTTCCAATTCACTACACCACCGCTCAAGGTAACACTTTACCTTAAAGTGGATTTTCTTCATCATCTTGGTGCATACGAAAAACTTGAGTCATTAAGCCCTCTTGTTTTAATTAAGACCCACCATGAATATGATCATATCCTTAGTGCCGGTTAAGAACTTTAAGATATTTTTTACTGACTCATAGTGAACTTCTCCATAATATGACTGATCAACATCAGGTCTCATATATTTCATTGCATACATGATTGTCACTCATGCGATCTCTCTTCTTTTAATAGTTTGTGGGGACTATTAAGAGAGATACACTCCATAGCTCATCGACATGAGACATCTCTTGGAGCTTGCCATGCTAAACGACTTTAGCATCAAATGAATATACATTCCTTGGGTTAAGTCGAGCATCCTCTTAAATCTATCTATATAGATTTATATCCCCAATTAAGATACTCTTCCAAATCATTCATGGAGGAATGTTTAGACAACTTTATCTTTACTGATTGTAGCATTGGAATGTCATTCCTTATCCGTAGTATATCAACATATAGTACTAGGAATGTCACGATGCTCCCACTGATCCTTTTGTACACACTAGGTTCATTCTTATTTTTTTGATAAAATCAAACTCTTTTGATTGTCCTATCAAAACGAATGTTCCATATTTGAGAAACTTGCTTCAATCCATTTCTCTGAGTGTCTACAACACTTACCTCATCGTATGTAACTAGATCATCATCTTCTATGATGCGTACCTCATCATCATCATCCATGATGAATCCATACCTCCTAGGTATCTTTGGTACTATTCCAGATTTACGATTCGGTTGTGGTACAATAGGTCATCTGAGTTCCTCTTATTTGACTTATAGTGTTTTGTGGTTCTTGAACTCTTCAAGATCTATTATCCTCCCACTAGCCCCTTTTAATGATAAACACCTTTATCTTAGAAGGAAGCGTGTTTCGTAACAAACACCTTTTGCTAAGTAGAATTACAGAACATATACGCTAAACTTACTTTAGGATGTCCCATAAATCTATACATGTCAAATCTTGTCCCAAGCTTATCCTTTTGAAATCGTTTCACATAAGTTGGACAACCCCTTATCTTAACATACTTAAGATTAGGAATCCTCCCCGTCCATAACTTTTATGGATTCTTGGTAGGATTTAGAGATTCTTGTGGCGCCCCAAAATAGGTATATACACAACACCCATTCTCGAATCGCCAAATACATGGTACAAAAGCAAACTACAACTTCAATAATACAAATGTCGTGTGAAATACGACAATATATCTTGTGAGTTTAAATATAATATTGTCTTCTAGACAATATCTATACTCAAATAAATCCCCATCATAATTATTGATTCATTATTTTACAAAATGGTGAGGACTACTAAACAACTCTCTCTAGAACCTTCATTCCATACCTCGACTAGTACTCGCTACATTCTACCTCCCGAGAAGAAAAATGGAACAACAAGGAAAAGGGTGAGCTCAACTAGCCCAATAAAGAATATTATGACTAAGATAATATACAACAAATTATCGTTAGTCTTCAACAGGAAAAATCGATAGAATACAATAGACAACAAGTTTTAGATCAATATTCGCAAATGGGAAATAATAATTCATAGAAGAGTTACGTAGAGAATGAAATCTACTATAATCTATGAATTTAATAGTCCATCATCAATATTTTATCCTCAGTAACATCAATCAATATGCATCTGGAATCAAATATTCATCTTTGCACTACTGAATGCCAAAGATATTCATCAATTAGTCATGTTCATTTAAACACTGCTCATCTTTGCACTCTGGCCAAAGATATTAATCAATCGGTCATGTTCATCTCAACACTGTTCATCTTTGCTATGAGGCCAAAGATATTCTTGAGAAATCATTCATCTTTTTACTACTGGGCCAAAGATATTCAATAATATCATCATTTAAGATCGAGGATGATGAAAAATATTTTTAAAGAAACGAATCCAAAGGAAAACAAAATGACAAGGATTAAGGATTAAGGATTCGTACTTGGTTTTATCCACGCCCAAAATACCTCAAAAATAATCATAGTGGTGTAAAATTCAAGAATGATCAAAACATGGATACAATCGAGTTAGTATCCGAATAGATATTTTGGACAAAAGAAGAAATTTTATTTTTCTATTGAATAGTCTTAGATATCGTGAATAGTGCCGTATCGTGAATAGTAACTCAAACACCAAAAGATAGAAATTCCACAAAAACATCTTCACGCTTTCATGAATAGTACTCGTGAATAGTAACTTCGTGAATAAGAACTCATGAATAGTAACTTCGTGAATAGTAACTCATGAATAGTAACCCATGAATAGTAACCCCACATGAAAAAGTTCCAAATTTGATAAAAACTTGAGATCGACATTTCAATTATAATGATATTGAAGAAATAATATCATTACTGAAAAAAATAATATCCTTACCTCGAAAGATCGGTACTTCTAAATTTGAAACACCTGATATAGGCTATGACTTGGACTTGCACCAGTATAGCAATACTCAAAGTATACTCAAAATACTCACAAGAATAAACTCGATAATATAGAGAGAAAAACTTGATTTACGGTGTGATTTTCAATTCTAACCTAAGCACCTATTTATAGAAATTGCTTAGAACACCAAAGCGAAAATTTAATATAATATTAATATTTATTTTCCAAAACCTCATACTTTTACTTGCCAACTGAATTCAGCTCCTACACATGTTAAATGAGGCCACCTAACATTCCAAAAACGTTTTTCCTATTTTAAATATTTTAAACTTTCAAAAATCAATTACTTCAGAACTTCAATAATTCATAATAAATAGCCCCTTCATCAGAAAATTCGAATCTCGCGAGTTTTTATAGGAAATTCAATTCTCTAAAACTTTGCAGAAGAAAGTTTTTCCAAATTCCAAATAGAAATTGACCGAAATCCACAAACAGGTGATTTTACAAGCTATAATCAAATTTCGGTCAATAATTGTGTCCACCAACACACAAAACATGTGTTAAACATTTAATGCCACAAAATACTATTCCTCCTCATATACTCATATATCCCACATTCATTGTAAAAATATCACCGTTAATATATTATTAAAGTAATATATTTAAATGAATTATTTTATCAGAAAAAGATAAAATATTAATTTTCAACAATTGTCATTTTAAAAATTTTCTCCATCTATATCCACATAAAATCAATATTTTCCTCATCATATAAATCAATTATTAATTATTCACAAATAATATTACTGAGAATCACAATATTGACAACGAGCGGGTTCCCTGGAAAGAGGGGCTTTCAATAAGAATTTCTTCTTACTAAGCGCAGCAATTAGGTGACCAAACCTCTCCTTAGACGAGAACTTTCTAGACATTGCCAATAATGTTATCTAATAATATTATTCGGATAATATGAATTATTGCTTCGATAATGAAAGATCTTGTGTAATGACAATTATTGAAACAACAAAGAATATAAAATATCAACGCAAAGAATTATTAACTCGATAAAATAATCGAGCGAATTATCTGTAACCATTATTGAGTAGTGCCTTCTTATATAAGAATCAATAATTGGTGCAATACTGGTATCTTGCTCAAACAACGCCGTATTAGTGTGTTTTAACCACCAACGTATTCAACGATGATTAATTGGTAATAACTACGCTAGTTATTTAAAAACAACTTATATTTGTCGTTTTCTTCATCCAATCACTTTCCGTTATGGGGCCCACACATGGTTTCACTGCTGTATTATACGAATATTCCCAACGATCTTAATATTCCACGACCAAACGAATATTCCCAACGATAATGAATATTTTATAACCACTTGCTTAATTTGAAATATTTGCATATTTAACCCTTAACTATCCACATTAATCAAATCAACCCTTACTATTTCAAAATAATAAATAAAGGAAATTCCTTTTTATTTAAAAAAAATTTGAGTCTTCTGATTTACCTTTTAGAGTAGAATGTCGTACCATTTCTAGGACATTATCCCGAAGGATACGGGAATGTCGGTTACCTTTTGGGGTCTTACTGATTACCTTTTTTCTAGACAAGTATTTATTCCTTGATCTAATCAAAGAATCTTAATACTTTGCCAATTTGTTTCATTTCAATTCTTTGAACCTTTCAAATAATTCATACTTGTATTCGAAGAAATACACACATTCAACTCTTTGAATGATCATCTCCTTTTCTTATACTAATTTGTTCAATTTATAAAATATATTTTCACGTAAATCAAGTATACAAAATTTATTAAGTAATATTCGATTCTATACAAAATATTATTATTATAAATAGAACAACAATTATTCTTAATTATAATACCAAAGATTTCATTGTCCATCAATAAAATCGAAATAATATTTTAACAAGAACTGGAATACTGATAACAACTTATTGACTTAATAGATTTACCCGTAGGCATTGCTAAACTATAAGTTTCTATGGCTAATATGGCAACCTTTGCTACATTTCCCGCATACATAGGATTACCTATATTTGTTTAGCTTTCTACTTACTGTTGGTCCTTCATAAATCTATATTTATGATAACCAAAGTCGATATACAATACCCAAGTAGAACCTTGACTTAAAAAATTTATTTTAAATTATGAACAAAATTGTATTTATACCAAAACTTCACTAAGCTTCTTTGGTTAGCCTCTGCAAGATGCTTCTCGCAGTTTCTTTCCAGTGTCCAGGCTTATTGAAGTGGAAGCAAACTCATTTGCTATCCGTATCAGTTTTATTCTTATTATCCTTTGTTTATGCCTTTCTATTTACCTTCTTTGAATCGTTCTTCTTTTCAAAAGATCCTTTGGCCCCTACCAGTAAGACTTGATCTTTCTTGGTTGAAAAGTGACTTTCAACATTTTTCATTATGTTAAGCAAATCGGTAGAGGCGATATCTAGCTTGTTTATATGAAAAATTCACAACAATTGTGAAAGGAGTCCGGGAGTGAGTGCAAGATCAAATCTTGGCTCAACTCTCCATACATGGCAAAACCCATTGTCCTAATTGATCAATCAAATTGATTATGTTAAGGACTTTTGTCTGTACTATAGTGTCATTAGCCATTCTAGATCGGAAGAGCTCCTTAGATATCTGATATCTATCAGTCCTACTTTCCTCACCATCAACTACTTGATGTGCAGGAATATAGTAGGAGCATCTATAGTTTCATCTTGTGGCAAGCTCGTTACTCATGAGATCGAGCATGATGCATTGAGCCAATTGTGCATCATCTTGCCACTTTCTAAAAGTAGCAATCTCTTCCTCGGAGGCATTATGCGAAACCATTGCGGGGATAGGCGTATTAAGGACATAAGATAGCTTTTCACTATGAGAACTATTCTCAAATTCCTTAACCAATCCGCTTAATTGATTACGTTAATTTAGCATTTAATATGCATCGCATGATAGTAATTTAGACATTGTAAAATTACGTAAATGAATTTGTAATTAACAACATTTTAACATACATTCTTTTATTAATTACCAAAATAAATTAGGTCTTGTTTTAAATTGGTATCTCCCACTATTTTCTTCAAACTATATTACCCTCACTTATATAGTTCGGCAAAATCTAATTAAAGATTTGCTAGTGAGAATAAGGATCCCATTTCAAATGTATATAGCCTTGTGGTGACACAACAAACTATATATAAATAAATAGGTAGACAACTTTTGTCAATTACATCAACTATGCAACTCCTTTGCTTTTGCCTCTTAGATTATTTTGATCAGTGGTGGCACATCCGAATCAAAATTATCCAAGTTAAGTCCCACCTAGCACTCCATATATTCAAAAAGAAAAATATCATCCTTGTGGTGACACAACAAAACAATATTGTTCAATTTTCTTTATAAGCATCAAATGTGATAAATTAACATCTTAAATACTTAATACTTGCCTTGTGGTGACACAACAAACTCATATTAAATATTTAATACTCTATTAATTTTATCATGCTAGAAAGCGGCGTTCGATATTCCAAATATCTTTGAACGCTTAGGACTTAATATAAAAATTGAGGGGTTTGTTATTAATTTGTCTCATCTTGTTTAGCGCCGTACACATATATATATATAAAATACGCGTCGTATTAATAAACATGCGAAGCATGTTTGCATAATATATAATATATATAGTATAAGCATGCACATATAGAATACTATATTCTACGGGATTGATTATGGACTTTTATTCTAGTTTGGTTCACTAGAGCCACCAAGTGAACCAAAAGGTCAAACGCTAGGGTGCAAGAAATAATATTTAAATATAACTATTACATTTAAACCCGGCTCCATTACAAACGGGTCTTCAAGCGCTCTTGTCTCTTGATCTCTAATTCTTCAAAATTAATTCTAAATATTCCTATTACAAAACTATTTAAAATTAAATAGAAACCTTGATCGTGATCGATGGGAAGTACATGGGAGGAGATAGAAAGTACATTAAGAAAAATTAGAGAAGACAAGGTATCTGAGAACCCATTTAATAAAACCCATACATTCACGCATCCAACTAAAATAAAATCCAATCGCATTGGTCAATAGTTCATAATCAATCCCATTTATTATCATACACATCACCATATGTATCAATAAATAACATTCATCTTATGAATAATAAATATTTAATATATATATTGATATCATTTAATGGGCAAATTTAGTTAGTATAAAATCTAATTTTGAATTAAAATAAACTCCTTTATTTTAATCCAAATTTAAATCAAAATAAAACTATTTTATTTTAATTTATCCTATTTTGAATAAAATAAACTATTTTATTTTAATCAAAATTTTAATCAAAATAAACTCCTTTATTTTAATTAATTATGGAATCCAATTCCATATAAAAAAAAAATCTTTAATTAAAGCAAACTCTTTTATTTTAATTAATTATGGAATCCAATTCCATGTAAAAAAAAATCTTTTATTAAAGGAAACACGGATATTCTTTCCTATTCACAAATAAACTCCTTTATTTTTGAATAATATGAAATCATATTTCATATATAAATAAACTCCTTTATTTAAGGAAACATGGATTCACTTTCCTATTCACAAATAAACTCTTTTATTTTGAAT
Source organism: Panax quinquefolius (assembly GCA_020205615.1). NCBI lineage: Eukaryota > Viridiplantae > Streptophyta > Magnoliopsida > Apiales > Araliaceae > Panax > Panax quinquefolius. The sequence continues at coordinate 59,023 of JAINUW010000332.1, read as the reverse complement.
AATACTGAAATCTTATTTCATATTTAAATAAATTCCTTTATTTAAGGAAATATGGAATCCAATTTCAACTCTAATTAGTTATCATGGAATCCAATTCCAACTCTAATTAGTTAGCATGAAATTTAATTTTAAAATTAAAATAACCTTTTTATTTTAAGATTAAAATAAACTTTTTATTTTAAAATTAAAATAAACCTTTTATTTTAATTATAAAATTATTGAGAATAATATATATATATATATATATATATATATATTAACCGTATATATAATAATATATATATATATTAGTATAATATATATTATATATATATAGTACGGTATATATATATTATATATATATAATACGATATATATACCAAGCAAGTCATCTTACTTAATATTTAACAGGATATCAAGTTGAACCATGTGCTAACATGAAAAGCTTCTTATTCCCTTTTAGTATTAACATCCACGTGACAGGAAACATAATCATGCATGCCGTTAACTAAAAAAAAAAAAATCGATTAACTTTATATTCCAAAGTACGGCGACATCACGTATTATGCGTTTTTTTTTTTTTTTTTTTAATTGTATACAACAAAATTATGCCCAATTAAATTGTTCTAAACACATATCAACATATATATTAAATCTTGAACAATTAATAATTCGCATAAAGGTTTGGCTCTGATGCCACTGTTAGGTTTGTAATATTCATCAACGCAATCAAATTGCAAAATAATGCGGAAGCGTGTAAAAATCAGAGTTTAAAAAAAAATAAAATTTACAAACCATATACCCGGATCACCCTTTATGCACAATTATTAATTAAACGAAAAGATATGAAGAACAAACATACCCTTGAAGATCCGAGCTTCCTCAGGTACAAGTTCACCTCCAATCCTTTTCACATTCAACTTGAATCCACCGGGTTTGGTTCCTTCCTTTGATCAACGTTAGCCACCCAAGTGTTTGGCCTCTAGAGGTGATCCACCAAGGAAAAATAAAGAATTCAAGAAGATGGTGTATTTTGCTCAAACCCTAGTTTTCTATCTCTATAGAAAAGGGTACTCTCTAACAAATTGGAATTATGTCGTTGTAAAAGTCAACAACCCTCTTACCCATAATAAAACTCCTCTTATTTATAGATGTGGGCATCCCACCTTAACAATTAAGGAATTGGGTTTTAATTAATTAAGCTCCCTAATCTTATTAGGGATAATTAATTAAACTCCTTTAACTAATTTTCCTTCCTAATCCAATTAGGAATAAATGAGAGTACTTATATTAAATTAATTCCTAAACTCTTTTAGAAATTAAAATAATAATAATTGTAATAATATTAAAAGACTCCTCTTATTAATTTATATTTAATATTTCTAAAATATTAAATAATAAATATTAAGCTATTTAATTTATTCTATCACCATAGATTAAATTAAATATACATAACATATTATTACGATTATGCCATTAACTTCTTAAATAATTATTCTTCCTTTTATGGTGTGACCCTTTAGGTTCTCCATATTAAACCTAGTTGTGAATAAATCAATTAGAACAATTCTAATCTTATTTAAATAAATAAATTAAACAATTAATTTATTTAAATAAATAATATTTATTCTACAATAGGGATAAGCCTCCCTAGCGATCACGCGACTTTCCGGATAATATAGATTTCAACATTAATCATAAAAGAACCTTTGAGTAAATAGTTACCGTACAATTCAATCCTTCCACCATACAATGTCCCAATTAAATATAAGACATGGAATTCTTGTCAAGTCTTATTTTATTTAATTATATGTATTTCGATCCTTAAATGCATGACTCCAAATAATGCAAATTAGAAACTCCTTTCTAATTTCATTACGCCTTAACCAAGGACTCTTGGGTTGTCATTTATCGAATCACATAGGACATTTCTCTTCTTTTATTAGAAGTGGTAGATTCTTTATTGATCATACAATATCTCCATGTACAACTTATTATACCCAAGCATACCCTTTGATATACCCTAAGGGTCTTAAGGAATAAGTCAAAGTATAACTCATCATACACAAGATACTATGATGATCTCAAGTCCAAGGATCACTTGTACTACTATCACTACTGAGAATTCCTATTGACAGCAAATAAAACTCCATTAGGTATTCCTTAGCGAGCCACGTTCAGTGAACTTATTCTCTAATAAGCACCTACATACTTGCTTTAGTGTCTCCACACAAATGATCATGAGATCAATCATCCTCATCCAATGAGCAAGCAACGTATGTACCAATCTATCCGGATTCACTAATCCCCAATTTAGTAATCCAATGATCGAAAACTATTTTAGTTTTAAGCTTTCTAAGAATTTAGATCTCATTAGAATGATCATCATCATTATTCTAAAAGCATTGCTTAAAACTATGGGTTTATCACATATTATAAAACAGCATCATGTAGATAATTAAAAGCCTTTAATAAATTAATACTTTTTATTAATAAATGAATAAGATTGTTACAAAGTATATGCTTTATCATCAAACATGATTGGCTTGAGTGCATAGGAGGGGAGAGACAGGGAATTCCTTCGCTAGTATGACCTACCTAAGTTTTTTTGGTATTTAATTGGTCGGTCAGAATATAGGGATAATATGTGATATGTTAATTAACCCTTATTTTGTGGCAGTGTTTGAAAATGGCATCCGAGAATGTTGAGAACATCAATGGAGCACAGGAGATCATTGAGTCTCCACAGATCAATAATCGTGATAATGTGCATCGTCGAGGCGACAATCCTCGTGCAAACAACAACACCGGACGGATGATGAACGATGGAATGTTCGGAGGCTTTATGCAATTCATGCAACATCGCATAAGAGCGGCTCCTGTCCAAAATGCGGGTGGAAACACTGGCAACTCTCGAATCTGTCACCATTAAGCGCTTCAAGGAGGCTGGGACCACTAGAGTTTTTGGAGAGCCAAAACCACTTAAGGAGGAGACGTGGATAAAGCAGATTTGCAAGATATTTAATGTCTTGGGATGCTCCGAGGAGCAAAAGGTTCCCTTTGCCACCTTCATGTTGCGTGCAGAGGCAGATTACTAGTGGGAATCTGTAAAACGTACTCAACCTGCCACACTGAAGATGATTTGGGAGAAGTTCCAAGAATTATTCAACGACAAGTACTTTCCCGAAAGTATTCGTCACATGAAAGAGGTAGAGTTCATCAAGCTGGAGCAAAACAACATGATCATGTCGCAATGCGAAGCCAAGTTATTTGAGTTGTCCTTGGTTCGTCCCATTTGGTTGGTAATGAGGAGAGAATGACGCGAATGTTTCTATGAGGTTTGAAACCCGAGATACGTCAATATCTTATCTCTCATAAACTGTGTTTATATTTAGATGTTCTTAATAGAGCTCAGTTATTTGAGCGCGATAATGAGTCAACCCAACCAAAAGAGAGTAGCCGGCAGAATGATAATACTAGTGATAGCAGTCATCGAAGCGGTGACGATAAGCGTGGAGGGAATCAACATGCCAGAAATGGTAACCACTTCGGTGGTAATCATAGCCAAAATAATAAGAATGGACATTTCAAGAAGAAGAGATTCAACAATGATGGAAAGACGTCAGCACCAGCACCCGTTATTAAGGAAGGAGAACGACTACCTATCTTATGCTTCAAATGCGGATGGAAGGGACACATCAGTCCAAACTGTGGGATGCCGTCCAAAACATGTTATAATTGTGGAAGAGAAGGTCACCTAGCCCGATTTTGTCGTTCACTAAAGACAAGTTCAGCTAGGATGGAGGCACCAAAGGACGTCCCAGAAAAGTCAAAGCCAATAGTGCAAGGGAGATCGTTTGTCGTGACCTCCCAAAAAGCAAGGAACCCGAACGAGATCATCACGGGTAAGCTTATCATTAACTCTAGCAAAGTTTATACCTTATTTGATACCGGTTCTACCCATTCTTTTATTTCTCCTACTTGCGCTCAACGTTTAAATTTGACTCCGGAGAAATTAGACTTTGACTTATCTGTTGAAACTCCATTGGGAGAAACCTTCATTACATCCACTGTTTATAAGTCTTGTTTGGTTCAAATCGGTACCCTCACATTACTTGTCGATCTTATTTCATTGAAAATACTTGCATTTGACATAATTCTAGGGATTGATTGGTTAACTATTCATCATGCAAAAATTGATTATTTTCGTAAGGTTGTTAGCTTTCATATTCCTAATCAACCTATTATGTGAATTCAAGCAACCAAACCATTAAAATCAATCACTGTCATCTTAAGCCATAAAACTATTCGTTTATTAAAAAATGGATGTCAAGCTTTCTTAGCTCATGTCATGGATCTAAACAAAAATACGTCAGTTTTGAATGATATTTCTATTGTTAATGAATTTCCTGACGTATTCCCTGAAGAACTTTCGAGCCTACCCCCAGAGCGTGAAATTGAATTTCGTATCGACCTTGAACCTGGTACAAAACCCATTTCCAAAGCCCCATATCGAATGGCTCCTATTGAACTTCAGGAGTTAAAGACCCAACTGCAGGAATTGTTAGACATTGGCTTTATTCGTCCTAGTAATTCTTCTTGGGGTGCTCCTGTTCTATTCGTAAAGCAGAAAGATGGGAGTATGCGACTTTGTATTGATTATCGGAAGTTGAATCATGTCACCATCAAAAATAGGTACCCATTGCCACGTATTGATGACCTGTTTGACCAGTTGCAAGGAGCCAAATTTTTTTCAAAGATTGATCTTCGTTCCGGATATCACCAATTGAAGATTAGAACCGATGACATTCCAAAGACGGCTTTCAGAACTCGGTACAGGCATTATGAATTCCTAGTCATATCTTTTGGATTGACTAGTGCACCTGCTGCCTTCATGGATATGATGAACCGAGTATTCAAGGAATATTTGGATCACTTTGTGGTCGTCTTTATTGATGACATCCTCATATATTCCAAAACCCGTGAAGATCATGAGCAACACTTGAGGCTGATACTCCAAAAGCTTCGTGAATATAAGCTTTATGCCAAGTTAAAGAAATGCGAGTTTTGGCTTGAGGAAGTAGCATTCCTTGGGCACGTGGTATCAAGTCATAGAATATCTGTTGACTCAGCAAAGATTGAAGCTATTCAAAGCTGGGAGCAACCTAAATAAGTGATCGAAGTACGTAGCTTTCTCGGTTTAGCTGGTTATTATCGGAGATTTGTGGAAGGATTTTCTCGAATCGCTACTCCACTAACTCATCTGACTCGGAAAGATACAAAGTTCGGTTGGAGTGAGGAATGTGAGAAGAGTTTTCAAGAACTCAAAAGGGGACTCATTTTAGCACTGCTCGTTACGACAATAGCATCGGCTCGCCTTGAGGATTTGTCATCTACAGTGATGCTTCAGGCAAAGGGTTATGATGTGTTCTCATGCAACATGGGAAAGTCATAGCCTATGCCTCACGATAACTCAAAGAATATGAGAGGAATTATCCTACTCATGATCTAGAGTTGGCAGCAGTCGTTTTTGCACTAAAGATTTGGAGGCATTACTTATATGGGGAGAAAGTGGAGATCTTTATGGATCATAAAAGCCTCAAATATTTCTTCACTCAAAAGGAACTTAACATGCGACAACGACGTTGGCTTGAACTATTGAAATATTATGATCATACTATCCAATACCATCCTGGAAAAGCGAACGTGGTAGCTGACGCATTGAGTAGAAGATCATATGCGGGTACGAGTGCGATATTGTCAATGCAAATGCCCATTTTGTGTGACTTGCAAAGGATGGAGATAGAGTTAAAGACTTCAGGGACCCATGTGATGATGGCGAATATACGAGTAGAATCGACTTTAATTGATAAAGTTAAAGTTGCTCAAACTACAGACCTGGAGCTGATGCGTATGAGGAAGAAAGTGCAAGAAGGTGCTATGCTGGAAGCAAGAATCGATGAAGAAAGAATGATTGCGCCTTCGAGTGTCTATAGTTATTTTATGGAAAGGTTATTTTTGTAGCTTTCTATATCTGACAGTTGTTTGTGGGGTCCAGCAATGATTGCGCCGTCGTACGAATATTCCTCAACAAGAAGAATATTCCCCGACACAACGAATATTTTATGACAACTTGTTTACTTTGTAAAATTTTTACATATCACCCTTAACTTTAACATTTTATCAATTTAACCATTTACTGAATACAATAATAATTATAAGAAAAATTGAATACTTTTATTTCATAAAATTCGGGGTCTTACATTTAACCACATAATCAAATATTAGATAACACCTCAAAACATCAGTATTATTATGGTCCTTTGATAATTTTTCAATCACAATATCATATACATTATGATTTAACACTTTAATCTTTCATATTATAAGTTTTTTTTTTCTATAATCCAGTAAGCCAAATACTAATACAATAATCTAGATTATTCAAACATACCAATCCAACAACCTGGATTAACCAAGCTAGCAACCCGGATAGACAAATCTAGTAACCTGGATTCAAACTAATCTCCAATTCAGCAACATGGATTCAAATTGTCCTATAATCCAGCAACCTGGATTCAACTAACCTACAATCCACTAACCTGAATTCAACTAATTCAGTAACCCAAATACATTAATCCAGCAACCTGGATAGACCAATCCAGCAACCTGGATTCACTAATTCAACAAGTTGCTTCCCCTTTTTAACATATTAAATTTCCAATTCATCATACTATTTAATATAGTTTATTGAATGTCTAATTGAATAACTTAACTCTTCTTTTAAACTCTCATCTAATATTATTAATTATTTAATAATATTTTATTAATTCACAAGTATTATTAATCATTTAATAATATCTTACTCACCTCATAATATTAATAATCACTTAATAATATTCAACTCACTGTCTAATATTATTAATCATTTAATAATATTTTAATTAACTTCTAATATTATTAATTATTTAATAATAATTAACTTCTGTTTAGCTCTGGTGGAACTCGTAGAGTCAACAAATATAGCATTCCAGCACTCAACGATTCTTCAACTCAGCAACTTCGCGACCTTGATCTTTGAAGCTCTAGCTGATATATATTCCTTCATAATCTTCCCATTGGGATATAGCCGTTGGAAGTTATTTGAATTGCTTCGTAGATCTTGAGTTATTTGGTGCAGACTGCAGATGTGACATGACAACCCCTTTATCACTTTTTTGACACTGCAGTCTACTATTTCACATACCCCTCAGAGTTGTCACCTTTTAGTTCCAGGCTGGTAGTCATCATTATTTCTTCTTTTTGACTTCTTGATTAGAGCATCATAAAGTGTCTTTTTGCATTGATGCTCTCAATTTAGTAACGTTCGAATTTTAGTCTTTCAGATTGAACCGTTGCTACTGCTTCAATCTTCAGATGACCAAACTCTACGATTCTGATGCAGATGTTCTTGGACCTGATCGTAGTGTGTCTTGTAGAATGTTGCTCATTTACTGGTTAAGATATCACTACGATCTTGAAGAGTGTTCATTGGATCTTCATTATTGAACACATCTTCCTTCTCTCGTGCAGTGGTTCAACACTTTTGTTTGCCTCGACTTATCTCAAGAACTGATAGCTTGACTTCTTATTCTGGCCTCTTCTGAATAGCAAGACACATCAGATTTATGGCATACCCAGCTCTCATTCTCCTTGTGATTTCCCATTCGCTTATCATTAATGGCATGACCCATGCTTAATGACTTTAGCCTTGTTCTTCATAAGCTGACTAGTATCTCTTTGTAAACTTCATCAGTTCCTACTTTGTTTGGCAAACATTATGATCCTAGTTGATCTCAAGATCGTTGCCTTCTGTTCTCTTGACAGCTACTACATTTGCTGACTTTCCTTAGTCAGTCACTTTTACTGAAGTCTTCTTCTAATCGACTTATGGAAAACTTCATCTTGAATGGCTTCACAACTCAATCTGGAAGTTGATTGAGTTGGTGCTTGGATCTTCTGTTGGCTTGCATGCTATTCATTGAGTGCTCTCTAGTTTCCTTAGGTGGAATGTATCTTTGCAACTCAGACCAGAGGCTTGATGCTTTGGATATTCTGGGAGTGCTCATTTGTTGATAATCGTGTTGACTCTACGATTCTGCCTTGGCGTTGTGAGTGTGACGCCCCCAAATTTGGGTATCTTCCAACCCGACATATGGTGCTACATTGTACTCATAACTATACAATCATTCTATTGAAATACAACATAATGAATGTAATTACTATCTTCTTGTTACAATAAAAGTATAATCCTTCCTAGGCTCATAAACCGATTACATCGTTCGTTGTTCATAATGTATAATACATACAAACATACTAATCTATTACACAATGGTTAAACATCCATCTTAGCTTTGCCATTATATCTCTTAGCATTCTCAGAACGTTCATCCTTAACTGCGATTATATAATTCACGCAGAAGTGAGCATAACATGCTCAACAAGTTTTAACAAAGGATAGCAGTAATACCACATTCGTGAATTATATAACAACTCATACATAACTGAACAAATAGTTATGAAGTATTATGAAACAATAATAATTTAACATTTCATAACATCAATTCCCAAAGGATAGAGTAGATTAGGAATTCTGAACCGGTCAATAGGCCATGAACAGTAACTTTCTGTTTTCATACTTGAAAAGGATATCACGGCACTAAGGCTATACATCCGCATTACTTATGGGCACTTCTAGGTGATCAGCCTATAGTACTCTATGTTGATCAACACTCATTCGTTAAACATATTTACGTTTAACATTTGGCAAACTCGGGTGCCCATCGAATAATCGATGAAAAATACTTTTGTTTATTCATAGACAAACCATACCTTCACATCCGTACCATTAACTTGGCGTAGGATAGCGTTAACATTTCTATATAGAAAGATATGAATATCAATCAATCTATATACTACGAGTATTCTAGCCGAGTTAAATCTGGCATTGACCCTTTCTTTAAAATCAGTCGTGCAATTCAGTACAATGAATCACATAAAACGTGGCTAACTTAAAAGTCAGACAAGCGTTAAGAAAACTTGCCTTTCAGCGTCTTCAAATAACTTATTCGATTGACTACGGCCTTTAGAGAATCTACATGATATATTCACATAGCACACTGTAATTAGCTATCAAACAATTATTCACATTGTTCCTACCAACTTCTTTCTCTTCTATGTCGTAGTTAACTTAATATTATTATTAAAGTCAACTTGACTTATTACCCTTCATCCCGACTTATTAATCAACTTACGTTATTAACTGGACTCTAACATTGTTGGCGAAGTATCAACGTTATTTACCGATTAGGGTTCATCGATAATACTTCTTGTTCACCATTCATAACATACTACATGCAATCAATTCCTAAGTTCAATACCATATACCTTAGTATATGTAGTATAGGAATAGTTTTAATACACTTATAAAGTGCACAAACATTACTCCTATAGGTCCCTGAACAATTGAAGTTCAAAACCTAAGTCATCTATCAAACAACTCAGCACTGCGCGTCGGCGGCATGACCCATTAGTTCAACAACGGCCGCGCCGCAGCCACCAGTTTCAGTGAGCGTGTCCGATCTCGTGACTGCTGCAAGAGACTTTTACTCTATCAGTGGCACTGTGGCGCCATTTAGCGATAAGCCAACTACACTGCATCTTCCAAGCATTGCGGTGCGAAATTTAACACTGTCAAAATATGGCGCTGCACCTCAACACCGATAAATTTTCAAAGATAAAAATTTTGGTGAGATTCCCGAAGCCATAACTTCTTCGTTATAGGTCCGATTTGGTCCGTTCAAAAGCCTACACGTCATAAATGATATACTCTACACGTTCATATAAGAATTCAAAATTTTGAATCCGTTAACTAAAAATTCACTACTGAGTTTATTTTCTAAGCGTTCGTAAACGTTAATGAGCGTTCAATGCTCGTTTTCTTCGTTTTAAGTCGGAATCCGACAATTCTTGAACCCAAAACTCTTAAATACCCTATCTCACGTGTTGACATTGAAAAACAACATTTTCAAATCTCACGACAACTTTCGACTTCCAATCCGGAATTTCAACGTTTTCGATGTTTAACGTCTATTTTCGTGAAATTCGTCATAACTTCGTTACTAATGTTCTCTAAACCAAATCACATGGAATACTCCATGGACTTCATATCTATATCCTAACCAAGCAAGATGCACATATTTACGTATTGATGGAGTTCAATTATTTATCAACAATCAATATTTTCATTATTTAAAACTATATCAAACCTTATGATTTCTATGATTTCATGACTTATAGAGATTGAATCTCTAATAAGTCATTCTTATTCCACTATACAAGCCGTACACCACCCATTTATGATTCTCTATACTAAAAGAAAATCAAAAGAGATGGAATGAGAAATAAGGAATATTACCTTAAGAACTCTTAAGAAAACTCTTGGAAAACTACAAGGCAAAGCTTCCAAGTGTAGGATTTTGTTGAGTCTAGCTCTCTTTCTCTCTCAATAATCTAGGTTGGCAATTGAAAAACTCACAAAAGACCAACTCTTGCTTTCTATTTATAGGCAAATGAAATGGAGGGCAATATGGACTAAACACCCCACTTCCTTACTATTCATCACTTTGTCACCAAGTAAAATACTTGGTGACCAAGCATTATTCTTGCCTTGCACACCAAGGGCCAGCCCACTTTGCCCATGGGTCATCCCCATGGGTTGCACCATGGGTTTTACCCATTCGGTGATCCACCGGTTCGATCCACGGTTCGGTTTTCTTGCATTGGGCTTAACTAATCTAATATTGGGCCTTGAATTTGGCTTAACCAACTAATCCCTTGGGCTTTCTCATTCAATTGATTGGACTAAATATAATCCAACCCAAATGAATTAACATTAAGTCTTAACTTAATTCCATAATATGAATCGTATTCAATACGTATAGTTCACGTATTCTCTCCGTACAATACTCGTACTTTAATCGTATTGTGATTCGTATTAACTCATCGTATTATACGTAGATACTAAATAGTATCATCCTAGTATAACACACGCTCTAACAATAACGCAATTCCTTTTACACGTTTCATTTCCTTCTCGGAAATCAATATACTTAACCCTTAGGTTTTAAGTCCACATGCAAAAACTTCGTTTGCCGTACATGAGATATTATCAGATATTTCATCTCATCTCGATATTCTATCATTACGCGTTCCTTGGAATTTCAAAATAATTCCTCGAACAGAAACGGATGAATAGTGTTTTTAAGAAAAAAAATCGAAAAACATTTATTTTCGTCTTGGAAATTCTAAACAATTAATTCTAGCACGTAACCAGATTACTAACCACATTAGCACATTCTAGGTCATAGAACGACCTTCACATAGTCACAAATCAAATTAATTAAATTCATTTAATTCATATAATCAAATAAAAATTTAATTGGCATAAAAATTCGATTTTCTCGGGCGTTACATTCTCTCCCCGTTAAAAGGATTCTGCCCCCAGAATCTAGCTTATAATTATATAAACAAATGTGGAAACTCTTCCTTCATTTTACTCTTGAGGTCCCACGTTGCTTCTTCAGCATTGTGATTTCTCCATAACACCTTCACTGAAGGTATGACCTTATTTCTTAATACTTGTTCCTTCCTATCAATAATTTGAATTGGAAGTTCCTCAAATGATAAATCTTTCTCTATTTGGATAGATTTATACTCTATTACGTGTTTATAGTCCAGTTTATAAGGACGCAACACAGACACATGGAACACATTATGAATGCCTTCCATTTTTGGAGGTAAGGCTACTTCATAAGCCACCTCTCCTACCCTTCTTAAAATCTCAAAAGGTCCTATAAACCTTGGACTTAAATTCCCTTTCTTTCCAAAACATATCTTCCCTTTTCCAAGGCGATACTTTCAGAAAGACAAAAGACCCTACATCGAATTCTCTATTTTCTCTGTGAGGATCTACATACTTCTTCTGCCTATCTTGGGTCGCTACCTATCGAGCATGTATTATCTTCACCATGTTCGCCGTTTGTTGTACCATCTCAGGTCCCAACATCCGACGTTCACCCACCTCATCCCAACACAATGGAGTTCGACACTTCCTTCCATACAACGCTTCGTAAGGCGCCATGCCTATACTAGCGTGAAAACTATTATTGTACGAGAATTCCACCAACGGTAGATACTCGTCCCAACTCCCTTTGAAATTCATAATGCAAGATCTTAACATATCTTCAAGCGTTTGAATTGTCCGTTCACTCTGACCATCCGTCTGAGGATGATACACTATACTCAATCTTAACTACGTTCCCATTTGCTCTTGCAAACTCCTCCAAAAGTTTGATGTGAATCGTGGATCACGATCTGACACAATCAAAACAGGTACTCCATGTCTGGAAATAATTTCCTTGACATACATCTTAGCTAACTAATCTAGGTTATACCTAACTCCTATTGGCAGAAAATGAGCCTATTTCGTTAATCGATCCACTATCACCCAAATAACATCGTATCCTTTTCTTGTTGTTGGAAGTCCCTCCACAAAGTTCATTGTGATGTGCTCCCATTTCCACTCTGGAATTTCTAACGGTTGCAACAACCCGCTCGGTCGTTGGTGTTCAGCCTTAACCTTTTGACAAGTTAAGCACCTACTAACATATTCTGCTATCTCCCTTTTTATGTTCGGCCACCAAAAGTTGTGACGAAGGTCTTGATACATCTTCATACTACTGGGATGTATTGAGTACCTCAAACTATGAGCCTCCATCATTATCTCCTCCTTTAATTCGGGATCATCGGGAACCCAAATTCTTCCTTTAAAATGAAGTAATCCCTCCTCATCGAGGTTATACCTAGTCTTTTCTTCATCTTCTATCCTTTTCTTCATCTGCTTGCATTCCTCGTTGCTCAATTGTACTCCCCTAACTCATTCCACTATGGTCGGTTGGATTTCCATGGAAAATAGCATTTCCACCGCTTCCTCCGGTAACTTAACTTCTAACTCCATATTTGATATCGCTGTTATCAACTCATTCTGAGTTGTTAACATTGACAGTTTCTCTCTACCCTTTCTACTTAGCGCATCGGCTACTACATTTGCTTTCCCCGGATGATATAAGATATCATAGTCATAATCTTTTATTAGCTCTAACCACCTTCTCTGTCTCATGTTCAACTCCTTCTGTGTGAAGATATATTTTAGACTTTTGTGGTCCGTGTATATCTCACACTTCTCACCATATAGATAATGCCTCCATATCTTCAAGGCAAAAACTATAGCTGCCAATTCCAGATCATGAGTAGGATAAACCTTCTCATAATCCTTTAATTGACGTAACATATACGCAATGACCTTGCCATGCTGCATGAGCACGTAACCCAGTCCTTAATGCGAAGCATCGCTATACACTACAAAATTCCCTTTATCATCTGGTAAGGACAATACAGGTGCCTCACTTAACCTCTTCTTCAACTCCTAAAAATTGTTCTCACATTTTTCAGTCCACACATACTTCACCGACTTTTTTGTCAAATTTGTCAACGGAGTAGCTATTTTAGAAAAGTCCGGAATGAACCTTCTGTAGTATCCCGCTAACCCCAGAAAACTCCAAACCTCGGTTGGCATTTTCGGTTGCTCCCACTCATTTACTGCTTCTACTTTTGCTGGATCCACAAAAATGCCATCTTTGTCAATAACATATCCTAGAAACTGCACTCTCTCGAGCTAAAATTCACACTTTGTGAATTTCGTATACAACTTTTCCTTTCTTAGTGTTTCCAACACTATCCTTAAATGTTCGACATGATCTTCTGACGTCTTAGAATAGACTAGAATATCATCAATGAACACTATGACGAACTTGTCCAAATACTGTTTGAACACTATGTTCATCATATCCATAAATGCGGCTGGCACATTCGTCAAACCAAACGACATCACCAAAAACTCGTAATAACCATAACGAGTTTTGAACGCCGTCTTAGGTACATCCTCCTTTCTCACCTTTAACTGATGATACCCCATGCACAAATCTATCTTAGAAAATTACTTTGCCCCTTTCAACTGATCAAATAGATCATTAATCCTGGGCAATGGGTATTTATTCTTAATCGTTAACTTGTTCAACTCTCGATAGTCGATACAAAGTCTTAACGACCCATCCTTTTTCTTTACAAATAATACCGGTGCTCTCCAAGGAGACACACTCGGTTGAATGTACTTTCTATCTAATAGTTCTTGCAATTGAACCATTAACTCCTTCATCTCAACCGGAGCCATCCGATATGGCGCCCTTGAAACTGGTGTCGTGCCCGGTAACAGATCAATTACAAACTCAAACTCCCTGTCCGGTGGAATACCCGGTAACTCCTCCAGAAATACATCCGCGAACTCTTGTACTATAGGTATTTGGTCCAAGGATGTTCCCACTCTTTGGGTATCCACAACATGGCACAAATAACCTACACACCCTTTTCTCAACATCTTTCTAGCTTATGTCATTGGTAGACAACAAGAGGGTCTCGGTGATTTACTACCGAAGAACACTACCTTGGTTTTCTTAGAAAGCCGAAGGTTCACACTTTTCCTATGGCAATATATTATCGCCTTATGGTTAATCAACCAATCCAGACCAAGAATTACATCGAATTCTTTTAACCTTATCGGTACCAAATCTACCAATAACTTATTCCGTCTAATCTCTATGCAACAATCCTTATGAATATGTTCAATGGGGATTATTTCTTTGTTTGCTACCTTAACGTCTAAAGGTATTGGTAACTTTTTAGGGATTAAACCTAATCGCTTAGCAAATACGCATGCTATAAAAGAACAAGTAGCACCCGATTCAAATAGCACATAAGCATTTATCTCATTAACCGGAATGCTACCTACTACCACATCCGTTGATGCAACCGCATCTTGGACAGTCATATTAAACGTACGGGCCGAGGGTCTACCCACCAATGGTGTTGGTCCAGTAATGGCTAATTTACCACTACCAGAAATCTTATTTCCCTCTAAACCCTTCTTCGGGCAATTTCTTACCATGTGGTCTAATGACCCACAGATAAAACACCCCTGGTTCTTCTTAGGGTTAGGACAGTTGGGTGACAAATGCCCCTCCTGCCCATAGTTGTAGCAGAATAATTTCCCCTTTAAACAGACTTCCATGTGAGTCTTTCCGCATGTCTTGCATGCCTCCGTTCTACGCTTAGGATCACCCTGCTTTACCCCAGTATTCCTAGGGTTGAAGCTCTTCCTCTTAGGAAAGTTGCCGCTTCTGCTGGCAACTTCATCCTTACTACCTCCTTCTAACTTACTTTTGTTCTTCCGCTCCTTATGGTACTGAGACAATGCCTCACCACCACCTTCAGCTATTATCGCCTTTTCCAGAATGGTCCCGTAGGAAGAACTCTAAAAAATTGATATTCTATTGTACAGCCAGGGTTTTAAGCCCTGCTCAAACCTGAGCGCCTTTCTCTCTTCCGTATCCACCTGATGTGGAGCAAACCTCACCAATTCATGGAATATGGCAGCATACTGGGGAACTGTCATATCGCCCTGCTTAAGTTCTATGAACTTAATCTCCATCCTACCTTGCATGCTAGTAGGGAAGTAGTTCCCGAAGAACACCTTCTTAAAATGTTCTCACGTAACAGCTTCTGTTCTAGCCCCACCCTGGTGAGCCTCCCACTAGAAGTTGGCTTCCCCCTTCATCATGTAAGTCGCAAAAGAAGTCTTTTACGCTTCACTTACGTTTGTTATCACAAACGCATTTTCAATCTCTTTTACCCATGTCTGGGCCTCCAGTGGGTCCGTCGTTCCTCGAAACTCAGGAGGACCCACACTCTTAAATTCCTTGAAGGTAGTTGTTCTTGCTACCCTAGGAGCTATAGGAATCCCTCCCCCCACTTGGTTAAATGCAGCCGTTAATAAATTAACGAACTCTTGCATAGGGGTTATTAGGACCCCCCCCAATTTTCATTATGAGACTCGGCCTCTTGGTTACGTTGTCTCATTCTTGGCAGCATAATTCTGATTAAATAGATAAAGTTTCGTTATTATCTATTTAACTGCTTGGTTATCCTTCTCAAATAACAACTCATACCACAACAAGCACATTAAATAAAACTTCATTATATTAATATGCTTTCATAGTCAAAACTATTTACATCATGTTCCCTTAGCCAAAAAGCTATTACATACTATCCTGTGATTGACTTTTATAAAAAATTAGGATTTACAAAAAGACTACCCTTTAATTATACAAGAGGGTTTTACGCCACTACATATATACAAAAAGATCTAACGATCTCCTAACACTGTCGAAGTTCATTCTCATGTTTCTGATTTGCTAAAATCGAAACAATATCCCGACTAATGGTATGTCGAGTCTGTCCTGACTCAATAGAATAACAAGCAATTTTCAGCTTGAAATCCTCATGAGCGCACTCGTGAATATACGACATCCTAGCTATCTTCTGGTCTTTTTCAACCAGTTTCTTTCGAAGCTCTAAGGCCTCTTCCTTATAGTCCCGTGCCTTATCCGTCATAAGCACTTTCTCATCGTGCTCTGACTCAAAATCTGCCTCTTCAGATTCCTTCGCCTCATATAGGGCAGTTATCTCCTCATTATATGTCTGCACCATAGTGCGCAGATGCACATTCCTATCCAACACAGGCAGATACAATGATCTCATTGCATCCGGAGGTGTTGGCTCCTTAGTAGGTACCACCGTATTAATCGATGTTACCTCCATCTCCTCCTCCACGTTAATCATCATAATTAGATATGACACTATCCCCATTGTCTCCTCAGAGTATTGCTCCTTAGAGATGTACTCCTCAATATCCGAGTCTTCTAGAACCACTAACGGTACCTCCGCCACTGGCATAGGTACTACCCCACATGGTTCACTGACTCTTCACTCACAACGTGAATGTCTCTATACATCATGCTATTGATCGACATTTACAATAGCACATAACATGTTGATTAGTACATAATACACAATAGTATAAGCACAAATCACATTTAATTTATTTAAGATTAATTTCCATCTTTTAAATTCTTTTGTTACTAATTTTTCTCAATACCTAATTAATTCCTTCGACTGTAGTTTCTTTCTTCGGACTTTACCTTCCTTACGAGGTTATTAGCCTAAGGCTCTTCCCCCCTTAAGTTTTATAACCTAATGCTATGATACCAACCTGTGACGCCACCAAATTCGGGTATCTTCCAACCCGACATATGGTACTACACTGTACTCAAAACTATATAATCATTCCATTTAAATACAACATAATGAATGTAATTGCTATCTTCTTATTATAATCAAAGTATAATCCTTCCCAGGCTCATAAACCGATTACATCGTTCATTGTTCATAATTTATAATACATACAAACATACTAATCTATTACACAATGGTTAAGCATCCATCTTAGCTTTTCCCATATCTCTCTTAACATTCACAGAACGTTCATCCTTAACTGCGATTATATAATTCACACAAGAAGTGAGCATAACAAGCTCAACAAGTTTTAACAAAGGATAACAGTAATACCACATTCGTGATTTATATAACAACTTATACATAACTGAACAAATAGTTATGAAGTATTATGAAACAATAATACTTTAACATTTCATAACATCAATTCCCAAAGTATAGAGTAGATTAGGAATTCTGAACCGGTTAATAGGCCATGAACAGTAACTTTCTTTTTTCATACTTGAAAAAGATATCACAACACTAAGGCTGTATATCCACATTACTTATGAGCACTTCTAGGTGATCAACCTATAGTACTCTATGTTGATCAACACTCATCCGTTAAACGTATTTACGTTTAACATTTGGCAAACTCACGTGCCCATCGAATAATCGATGAAAAATACTTTTGTTTGTTCATAGACAAACCTTACCTTCACATCCGTACCAATTACTTGGCGTAGGATAGCGTTAACATTTCTATATAGAAAGATATGAATATCAATCAATCTATATACTATGAGTATTCTAGCCGAGTTAAATCTGGCATTGACCCTTTCTTTAAAATCAGTCGTGCAATTCAGTACAATGAATCACATAAAACTTGGCTAACTTGAAAGTCAGACAAGCGTTAATAAAACTTACCTTTCAGCATCTTCAAATAACTTATTCGACTAACCACAGCCTTTACAGAATCTACATGATATATTCACATATCACACTGTAATTAGCTATCAAACAATTATTCACAATGTTCCTACCAACTTCTTTCTCTTCTATATCCTAGTTAACTTAATATTATTATTAAAGTCAACTTGACTTATTACCCTTCGTCCCGGCTTATTAATCAACTTACGTTATTAACCGGACTCTAACATTGTTCGCGAAGTACCAATGTTGTTTACCGATTAGGGTTCATCGATAACACTTCTTGTTCACCATTCATAGCATACTACATGCTATCAATTCCTAAGTTCAATACCATATACCTTAGTATAGGTAGTATAGGAATAGTTTTAATACACTTATGAAGTGGACAAACATTACTCCTATAGGTCCCTGAACAATTGAAGGTCAAAACCTAAGTCATCTATCAAACACCACATTTTCGCAGCGCATGTGACCCACTAGTTCAACATGGCGCGCGGTGCCGGTTTCGATAACCGAGTCTCTCGCGACAGTGCGTAGACTTTTACTCTATCAGTGGTGCTGCGACGCCATTTAGGAGTAGCCAACTACACTATCTTTGGCCATGATTTGAATTTAACACTCTGGCATGGCGTGGCTGAACCTCAACACCGAATAATTTTCAAAGATAAAAATTTTGGTGAGATTCCCGAAGCCATAACTTCTTTGTTATAGGTCTGATTTGGTCTGTTCAAAAGCCTACACGTCATAAATGACATACTCTACACGTTCATATAATAATTCAGCACTTTCAAATCCGTTAACTCAAAATTCACTATTGAGTTCATTTTCTAAGCGTTCGTAAATGTTAATGAGTGTTCAATGCTCATTTTCTTCGTTTTAATTCGAAATTCGACGATTCTCGAACCCACAACTCTTAAATACCCTATATCACGTGTTGACATTGAAAAACAATGTTTTCAAGTCTCACGGCAACTTTCGACTATCAATCCGGAATTTCAACGTTTTCGACGTTTAACGTCTATTTTCGTGAAATTCGCCATAACTTCGTTACTAATGTTCTCTATGCTAGATCACATGGAATACTCCACGGACTTCATATCTACATCCTAACCAAGCAAGATGCACATATTTATGTATTGATGGAGTTCAATTTTTTATCAACAGTCAAACTCAACAATCAATATTTTCATGATTTAAAACTATATCAAACCTTACGATTTCTATGATTTCATGACTTATAGAGATTGAATCTCTAATAAGTCATTCTTATTCCACTATACAAGCCATACACCACCCATTTGTGATTCTCCATACTAAAATAAAATCAAAAGAGATGGAATGAGAAATAAGGAATATTACCTTAAGAACTCTTAAGAAAAACTCTTGGAAAACTACAAGGCAAATCTTCCAAGTGTAGGATTTTGTTGTGTCTAGCTCTCTTTCTCTTTCAATAATCTAGGTTGGCAATTGAAAAACTCACAAAAGACCAACTCTTGCTTTCTATTTATAGGCAAATAAAATGGAGGGCAATATGGACTAAACACCCCACCTCCTTACTATTCATCACTTTGTCACCAAGTAAAATACTTGGTGACCAAGAATTATTCTTGCCTTGCATACCAAGGCCCGGCCCACCTTGTCCATGGGTCATCCCCGTGGGTTGCCCCATGGGTTTTACCCATTCGGTGATCCACCGGTTCGATCCACGATTCGGTTTTCTTACATTGGGCTTAACCAATCTAATATTGGGCCTTGAATTGAACTTAACCAACTAATCCCTTGGGCTTGCTCATTCAATTGATTGGACTAAATATAATCCAACCCAAATGAATTAACATTAAGTCTTAACTTAATTCCATAATACGAATCGTATTCTATACGTATAGTTCACGTATTCTCTTCGTACAATACTCGTACTATAATCGTATTGTACTTCGTATTAACTAATCGTATTATACGTAGATACTAAATAGTATCATCCTAGTATAACACACGCTCTAACAATAACACAATTCCTTCTACGCGTTTCATTTCCTTTCTCAAAAATCAATATACCCAACCCTTAGGTTTTGAGTCCGCAGGCGAAAATTTTATTTGCCATACATGAAATATTATCAGATATTTCATCTCATCTCGATATTCTATCATTACGCGTTCCTCGAAATTTCAAAATAATTCCTCGAACAGAAACGGATGAATAGTGTTTTTACGAAAATTTCTCAGAAAACATTTATTCTTGTCTTGGAAATTCTAAATAATTAATTCTAACAAGTAGATAGATTACTAACCACATTAGCACATTCTAGGTCATAGAACGACCTTCACATAGCTTACTCACAAATTAAATCAATTAAATTCATTTAATTCACATAATCAAATAAAAATTTAATTGTCATAAAAATCCGATTTTCTCGGGCGTTATAGTGAGAACCTCTGTTGAAGCCTTAATTCTGTAGACTACAATTTGGCTTTGGTTCTACAGACACTACAACTTCCAGATTAGATTCTAACAGTATACGATTTTTGTCTTCATGCTTGTTGTCCTTCTCTGATCTGGCTTAACTACGATCTCTGCCTCTAATATAATCAGTAGACTCTACTACTTCAAGTGTGGCCTATGATTCTTGACTTGGCTTTGGCATATGCTCAGTCGACTTTTAGACAGGTTATCTCTATGATTCTGAACATGACTTTCGCAGCGAACTACGACTCTGAGAAAGTTCTTCTCGACACACTATGATCCTTCCTCGTCTCTCTTTCCAGACTACAAAAACTATCTTACCAACTACGATTCTGCCTTGATAGTTCTCGAGTTTTCCTTGACTTTCCTGACAGACTACGATGCTGGTGCAGTGTTCGACGATCAAACATGCCTATCTATTACATTATAAGATCAACCTAACAAACTTGATCTCTCTATATTTATAGTCCTTGTACATCAATTCTTTTCAAGGACTTTACAAAGCTATTTTGTTTATATAGGATCAACATAACATAATTGATCAATTCATTCTAAGTCCTTGTACATATATTCCTAGTATCTATCACAGGACTTTTCAGCTTTCCTTAATGCAAACATACTTGCATATTCATTCATTTATATCATAATCAAATCATATATAAATAGGAATAACATTCTTATGTATATTCCCAACAATTTCCTCCCTATTTGATTATGAAAAAAATAATTAGTGCATATGCATGAGATGAATGAATCTTATAAATAGTGAACAGTTGCATTTCTAAAACAGATAAGCATGAATGTTATTAATGATAATACGAAATTACATAAATTATGACACTTTACATCCTGGATCCAGAACATATATAATTAGATAGAGATGTACCTTTTTGACTCCACGTGTTTCTCCAGTATGTCTGTTGATCAGCTACTCAACTTTTTTTCGTCTTTTTCTTCTTTTCTCTGCTCCCCTTCAGATTCATGCTCCATTGTTTTATCTTGCTCTTGATTTGGTTCTGGTACATGCTCGTCATTCTTTCTTTGGCTCCCCCTTAGACTCTGTGTTCATGGGATCATCATCCTTTGGCTCCCCCTTAGATGATGACTCTGCTTCTGTTGTTGCTATCTTCTTCTTCTGTTCCTTTACCTTTCTCTTCGCCTTCTTTTCTTCTTTAATTTTGTTCTCCGTACTCCTCTTTGATTTCCTCTTTCTATGTCTCTGTTTCTCCCCCTTGTTATTAATAATCACTTGTGAGAGCTGCTCCACGCTTGACATAAGCTGCTCCATTAGATGAGATGAGTTACCAACCTTAATCTTGAGTTCTTATTGTCTTAGCTCAAGTTATAGGGAAAAAGAATAATTTAGATTGTCAATCTTGTCAAAGAGAGAGAATTTGCTCTTTATTTTCCTTCTGAGCTTGTAGAGCTTCTTCCTTCTGATCATTCATAGACTTTAGAAAAGCTTGTTCCCTTAGTTGAAGCTTGAGGGATATCTCTGAGAGTCTGGCTTGAAGGCTTTTGGATAGCTCATTATTTTTTCCTGTTGACATGTTTTTGATTTCTGAACCAATGAGAGAGATATCCTTAATCAATTCTTCAGAGTTCTTTACCAAATCTTGCTCTTGAGAAGATCTAGCATCGGGTTGTTCATTTTGAATAACATTCTCATTCTTGGATAGTTTTTCAAATGTAGTGAGAATTTGATAGATCATTGAGTGCCAGTCACTGTTGGAGGACGGAGAAAAGTTATTTAGCACTGTCGGATTAGCAAAGAGTTTCTCAAACTCAGCATGGTTATCTTCATTGGTAGATTGATAAGACTCCACAATTTTGGACTTGGGTATAATTCGTCTGCCATCTGATTCTACTCGACAATCATAGGGAATGTAATAATTTTCTGTGCGTCAATAGATCTTGAAGTGAGACTGGTCCTTGATCATCAGATTTGCAAACTTCTTTATTCTTGGAAAGTTCTGTGCCTCTAGCTCTAGGTTGGGAAGATGAGAGAAGACCCATGTGAGATAGCTGTTGTCTTCAGTGATTGATGCCTTTACCCATGGCATATGACGGTGAAACCACCTTATTTCATGATTCTTAACTTCAGGCTCATATATCATAATTGAAGTGACCAGCTTCATAGCCTTAAGATTATTGAGCGCATTTTCTGCGGTCATCATCACCATATTTAGCCTTTCATTTCCATGAATAATCCATTTGTCGGGAAGCACATCTAGTGATTTATCAATTTCCACTATAATTCTTCTCTTATGATTAACAGGGTAAGGAATGTGAAAATCTTTTGGCTCTTCTGTTGCAGAACTATAGTCTTTTCCACCTTCATTCTGTCTTGAGCTGGAGTTAGACCTGTGTAGACTTCCTTCAAAGAACTCATCAGTTTTCTCATTTATTTGGTCATCATGCTTCTTATCAGAGCTGGTCTTTGTAGACTTACTAGCCTCTTCTGGCTCAACAGTCTTGAACCATTTTCTGCTAGCCTTTGCTGATATGTTCTTCCTTTTTCCCATAGCATCTTGTTCTTTAGATTCAGCCTCATCATCACTAATTTTAATTGTCTTTGGAGATAGTTCTCCACTTTCTAAAACTTTTTGAGCGATCAATCTATTGCTCTTCCTTCTTCTTGGGGGTTCAGCTTCAGGAGTTTCAGACTCTTTTCCTTCCTCAAATTCTGAAGCCTCTGAATCATTATATGAACTTCTTTGATGTTCAGCGACAGTAGGAGCAGATCCTTCTTCATTGGACTCTACGTCTTTTGAACCAATAGATGATTTTGTTGGGGCTTTAACAGTAGGAGATCCAATTGCTTCAGCTTTCGAACTTTCTTCATCAGCAGAGTGGCTACTCTTAGTGTTAGCTATGGGACTTGTACATTCTTCTTCATCAACCGATTTTGTTATTCCTTTCATAGATTCAGCTTTCTCCTTCTTGGATTCAGCATCTTCTTTATTACTTAACTTGATCCTTGAGGATTCCTCCTTGAAGCTCTCAGTTCCCTTCTCATCTTATAATTCTACATTTTCTTCTTTAGAAGATAGACTTCTTTGGGTAACTGGTTTGGATTTCTTTACCACCTTAGTTTTCTTCTTCGGTGGTCTCACAGATTTTGACTCAAGGATGTCTGAATCTTCAATAAATGATAATTCCTCCTCTTTCATAGCACTAGCCTTTCTTTTCTTCGCAATGTTTTTGTTGGTGCTTCCATACATTATATGCTTTTTGTTCTTAATTGGGTTCTTCTTCCAATTTGCAAACAGCTATGTGGTCATCACTTTATGACTATTAAGGACTTCACCTTCATCATCCTTAATTTTATTCTTTAGATTCTTCTTCAAAATGATACTCAAGAACCTTCGATAGAAAACCTTCGTGAGGGGTTTTCCTGTTCACCTTTTCTTCTCTTCCTTATCCAGCCATTTGGACATTTGATCAACTAGGATAACTCCAAAGTTGATACACTCCTTCAGAACTATTGCATACATGATTTTTAGCTGTAGATCACTCACAGTGTCATGTGCAGTGTCTTTGCATAGTATATACTTGCCCACAATCTCCGCTAAGAACTTGAATTCTTCAGGAAACTCCTTTTTCTTCATGTCCTTTAGACTAGGGTTTCTTCTGTACTATATAATCATCTTTACTTTTTCAGTGTCGATCTCATCAAGGCTTTTCAGACCTAGGTTAGGAAGACCTAAGCATTGATAGATGTCAAAAGATTTCAGCTTTAGAATCTGACCTTTGACCTTTGTGGAAAGGGTTCTAGCATTTATAGTTGTGTTAGAGTGGAATTCTTTAACCAGGTCAACATATATTCGAGTGTTAAATTATCGTTAAGATAATGCATAATAAATTATCATTAGCCTTCAACAGTGTTAAACTGATATAATATAACAAACATCAAGTTTAACTGCAGTGGAACAAGCAATCCATTAGAAGAGTCAAGTAGAGAATAAAATCTACTATCTTCTATGATTTAAAAGGTTTTTCATCACTTTTATCGCTGAGACTCAGCTTATTAAATAAACCACGCCATCCCTGCACTACGGCCAATGATATTCATTAGTATCATGACCACAAATTATCCATGCACTACGGGCCAAGGATATTCGTGTTTTCATCAATGGTCATAATCATGCCAACAACTGTCCATCAATGTACTATGGGCCAATGAGGACTTTTACCACATCATTTGTAACATTATGGTCATGACTATACCGAATAATCCCTGGTCATAATCATACCAAGTCCATCTATGCACTACAGGCCACAGATGACTTTCAACATAATATAAACATGAGGATGATGACAATGACATAATAATTCAATAAAACAAGTTCAAGAATAAATTTTAAAGATTTATAAGTTAATTTATCCTGAACTCAAAAACATCCAAATTGTCAACATGATACTGCTTTGTGGAGTAAAATTCAAGAATACTCAGAAGAATATTTCCATGAAAAGATACTGGATGAAGCACAAATATCCAGGATATTCTAATAATTTCATGGAGTATAGAATCCAAAACTTTAACCAACTAAGTATAATAGAATATATGAAACTGCAAATGGATTTTTGCCTACCATACGGTAATCCACGTAGACAGATCATTATCATAATTTAATAAGGACTGAATACAAAGGATCATTCACCATGCATGTGGTAATCCACATAGATAGGTTACTCCAACAGAATAATAAAGAATGGAATAACCAAAGAATTCACCATGCATGCGATAGACCGTACAGACAGGTTATTCCCAACAGAATAATAAAGAAAGGAACCAGGTCATGCAAAATCCGCACAGACATGATATTCCAACTAAATAATAAAGAATGGAATAACAACAGAATTCACCAGGCATGCGATAGATCAGCATGCATGAAGTTATTCCAATGTAATAATAAATAATGGAACCAGGTCATACGTAATACGCACAGACATGATATTCCAACAGAATAATAAAGAATGGAATAACAAAAGAATTTCACCATGTATGCGGTATCAGCGAGACAAAGTTATTCAATGTATAATAAATAATGGAACCATGTCATGCGTAATACGCACAGACACGATATTCTAACAGAATAATAAAGAATGAAATAATAGAAGAATTTCACCATGTATGCGGTACTTTGCATAGACAGGTAATTCCAACATAATAATAAGGAATGGAATAACAATATCTCTCTTCATGAAAATGAAAGAAATAATACCCCTTACCTTAGAATAAAGCTGGATACTGGAATAAAGAGGTAGCAGACTTCTCTTCTTCTTTCTCTCTATAATTTCTCTCTATAATAATTGCTCTATAGCTTTAGTGAATTAGTGAGAAATGAAGGAAGAATGAGCTTCTATTTATAGAAAATATAGTTTCAAATAATTGCACGTTTTGGGGCTCGAAAAATTACAGTACAATACCTCCAACTTTTCTTTCATTTTTAATTTAGTCCTGCAAGTATTATCAAACTTGAACCATCTCCCCTAATAGTAAATAATGTGAATCAATAGTTCAATCATGTGATTCAATAGTTATAATCATGTGAAAATACGAATAACAGTATAGTACCTCCATCTATACCTCCGTCTTTAACTTAGTCATGCAAGTATTATCAATCTTGCACCAACTCCCCTAATAGTACATGAATGTGAATCAATAGTACACCCATGCGAACAAATAGTTATATAAGCATATGAATTAGTAGCAATTAATTGCTCATTTATCCGATTAATTACCCGATTTATCAATATAACCCCCAGATATCAATTATCATCAGAATAGATGTTGATTTCCACTAACACTAATAATCCCAACACAATGGAACTATCAAATTCATCATTAATCAACACAAACTTATTCATCATTAATATTATAACTCACAATATTTAACAACTAGGTCATTCCCAAGAAAGAGGGGGCTTTCCGATAAGGATTTCTCCTTATTGGCGCACAATTAAATGACCAAACCTCTCCTTGACAGAACTTCTAAACATTCTAAATATTGCAATTTAATAATATGAATAACTTTGTCATCTCAATTATTGATTTAATAATATATCATATTATACAGATGATACTGTGACAATAATCGAATCAATAATATGAGAGATATGATGCAGCAATTACTGTAGCAATAATTGAGTATAACTAAGTGACTTCTCACGTAAGCATCAATAACCAATACCGTGCGCTACTATGCAACCACGCCAGATTCGCATTTTTTACTACTGTGTAGTTCAATAGTTTTAACGGTCACACTTTCGCCGTTATTTTTATAAAAAGATAATTCTATCATTTTCTTACTACGACAATACTTCCATTGTGGGGTCCAATAATGATTGTGCCATCGTACGGATATTCCCTGACAAAAAGAATATTCCCCGACCAAACGAATTTTTTATAACAACTTGCATACTTTGCAAAATTTTCACATATCACCCTTAACTTTAACCTTTTATCAATTTAACCATTTAAGAAATAAAATAATAATTATAAGAAAATTGAATACTTTCATTTCATAAAATTCGGGGTCTTACATTTCTTTTCTTTGCAGTGTTTTTGTTGGTTCTTCCATACATTATACGCTTTTTGTTCTCAATTGGGTTCTTCTTCCAATTTGCAAACAACTATGTGGTCATCACTTTATGACTATTAAGGACTTCACCTTCATCATCCTTAATTTTATTCTTTAGCTTTGTCTTCAAAATGATACTCAAGAACCTTCCATAGAAAATCTTCGTGAGGGGTTTTTCCTGTTCACCTTTTCTTCTCTTCCTTATCCAGCCATTTGGACATTTGATCAAGCAGGATAACTCCAAAGTTGATACGCTCCTTCAGAACTATTGCAGACATGATTTTTAGCTGTGGATCACTCACAGTGTCATGTGTAGTGTCCTTGCATAGTATACACTTGCCCACTATCTCCGCTAGGAACTTGAATTCTTCAGGAAACTTTTTTTTCTTCATGTCCTTTAGACTAGTGATTCTTTCGTACTTCATAATCTTCTTTTGCTTTTTCAGTGTCGATCTCGTTAAGGCTTTTCAGACCTAGGTCAGGAAGTCCTAAGCATTGATTGATGTCAGAAGATTTCAGCTTCAGAATCTTACCTTTGACCTTTGTGGAAAGGGTTCCAACATTTATAGTTATGTTGGAGTGTAATTCTTTAACCAGGTCAACATATATTTGAGTGTTTGACTCAAGACATTCTGAGAATCCAGCCTTCTTCACAGGTTCAAGAATATCTCTGAACTTCTTCTAAGATTTCTCAAACGTCTTGGTTCGGAGCTGAATGCCAGTAATTACTCACCATTCTTCCATTTTAATGGTTCAAAATATATGGGTATTTAATTTTTATAAGTTCTTGTGAGGGATAGTTGAATGCAATTTGGGTGAAGCTCGAGATTTAATGATTTCAAGCTTTGAAAGGGATTTTAGGGTTTGAAAAAGAGAGGGAGAGAAAGTCGATAGCTTTTGATAACTATGTGGAGATTTTTAATTTGTCTTTAAGACAGTTTCTTCTGACTCTGTATAAGATGTGATGTGTCAAAAGGCCATTGGTTGCACGATGCCCAGTAAGAAACTATAACTCTCTATATTTTGATCAATTTTTCAGTTTTAACTCCTGTTAGGAGAATAAGCATTACTGATGTAGGCTGATCGTTAACTTTTTTAGTACTTTGAGTATCTTGAAGAGATTGCTATATACTCTACGATTTTCTTTTACAACTCAATGATTGACTTTAGAGAGATGTTTTAGTGAGCTTTTTGACACTAATCCTCATATTAGAGTTGCATGGCTTAACCACTGATGCGTCCCATGATAGTTTGGGCACTGACATTCTGAGGTGAGTTTCTAAAGTGCCTTTTCAAACTTATTTATAACTTCCCTTCACATGATCTGAATAAGGGGACACGTGTCGAGTTCTGCCGAGCTCCCTATGAGCTAGTGTATCCTTTGGGAAGACAACGATTATCGAGGCTGCTTTACAATCATTGAGTTTACTACTGAACATAATCTACGATTAGTGCATGTCCTGGTTCTTGTGATGAACTTTGACTTATCACTCCTTCTGGGTTAAGGTAGGTCAGGAAGGGCCAACCTCTTAGACGAAACTGAGGGTCAGGTTTGTCCCTGTGGCACTTACTAGATGAAGATCCTTTGGCATGATTAGTACTGATATCGCATTTCATCTCTTTGTCGGGGAGTTCATCTACCAACTCTGAATATACGTTGGTGTTTTCCCTCATAGTTGATATTGTCTTCTTAGAGAGGTATGAGTTTTTCTTCTTCGTATGCATCAGAAGACAGCCTTGTATATGTTTTTCTGTCTGAAATAATCACTTTCTTTTAAACCTCCTTGGATCATAGAAATAGATATCTTCAGAACTGATTACTCCACGATTATTGACAGAACTACGAATATAGTCTTCTTTATCATAATCGTTGTGTGTTATTTTGCACAGGCTAGACTCAGTCTTGATCGTATAGAACACTGCGATTTTCCTTAAGCTCTTTGATAGATTGCACTCGTAGAGTTTTGCTTCTATGATGAGTTCTTCATGATTAATGCTCGATGAACCTTTGATGTGACCTTCCTCTAGGGTTCTTCTTAGATGATATGCTTTGCATGAGTAATCATATAAGACCCTTTTATCTTAGCATTAATTGTTTGCTTTCTTATGGAGATCAGTAACCAGGTGAGCTTCTTTAATGTTAGCTTAGCAAGTCTTCAAGAATAGGCTTTGACAAGTAATGATTTTGTCAATAATAATTCTAAAATGTCTTAAGCCTCCAGTTGGTTGAATCTTCTTGACTGAAGTCATTTGCTTCAGTATTCCTCAGTGTGGTTTGATAGATAAATTACCTGCAGGTTAAATAACTTTCTATTTTTGGTTCCCATGGTTGGGTCCTACTAGGTTAGTTTCCAAAATCCCTATTCCTCATATATTTGAATTTCATCACATTGATCATCAACAATCATATACATGCATGCATCCAATTTAGATATGACATTTTATAATGCATGAAGATGAGTGTGTGAGATTAACCACATTGATAAGACATTCCTTTTTCATTTCATCATTTGCTTGGTTATGTTCACAGATTTTAAATGTGCATAGAGTGAGAATCAACTCTATCACATGTTTGTATCTGGTTAATTCATGGTGATGATCAGTTTCTATGAATCTTCAAGATACTCTTGTAGAATTGATCATACTCTATATATTATCAAAAACCTAGAACATAGGTTTGTACATACATACAAACCCTTCAGCAAGGATTACTCCACTTAAGATTAATTAAATTTTCATATGCTTATGACCTATTACAGACTTTGTAACGCCCCGAAATCCGGTCTATCTTCACACCCGGATTTCGTGCGTCACTAGTACATCATTCATCCAACATACATCATTATATACTGAAATATAACAACATACACTCTCAAATCCCAGGTTCTAAAAACATTATAGCTTTTCTCATTACAAATATTGATAATTACATTATTCTTTACATCTTGCACGAGTAACATTTTTCTGCCACCAAGGATACATAATCGTTCATTAAACTATTCTATAGTTTAATTCTCATCTTTCTACATTACAAGTCTTCACTTGATCTTCTCGCTCATTCACATTCTGAATGGCACTTCATCCGAATCTACCGCGACTTGATCTATACGGGATCCTTAAGTTCTTCTAACATCATTCGCTGAAAATGTTTTTCATTTAAAGCAAGTGTGAGCATTCAATTGCCCAACAAGTCTTAACAGTTGAACAAACAACTTTAAGAGTTTAACATTCCTTTGAAACTTCGATAACCGAACAAAGGTTATGAAGCAGCTTGAACAATAGGAATAATCTCGATTCCTATCATTTTAAACATTAGTCACATTCACTTTGAAATACTTTCATTCTCTAATATCTTTCATACACATTCTGTCTGGCTAGAATCAATAGCACAGACTTAACAATAATGGTTCATGTATAAACAGAACATTCTCTTATTGAACAGTTCAATCACAGAATAGTTCATATCATAGAAACACCGAAGTGTTCACATTGTGGCACAAGGCCTCATACGTTCTACCACCTTGTACAAATATCACACATTCAAGATATGTACGTAACTTCTCAAGTTCAACATCTGAGAAGTTTAAGAAACTAGTATTCATTTATAATATGAATGAAGTTAGGAATCTTGCCTTACGCACAGCAACAGCTTACGCTGAACTGCTCATTCCAATCCCTATAACACATAAGGAAATAACACATACACCAATTAGTCATATACTTGACTTACACATTGGTTTACTTAACTTTACATATTAGGGTTCGCATTCTTGCAATCTAAGTTTACGCGACCAACTTTCATTACCATTCTATGGCTTCATGATATATGAAGATGTCTTACTCAAAACGTTCTTCATCTTAGATGATTTACATTCTTATCTTCTTCTTATAATTTCTCTAGGACACAACACACATCGCTTCTCTGGTAGTAGTCCATATGGTACTCTGAGTGGTTTCCCACAAACAACCAACAAACAAGTTCCCATCTCATTTACACTACCATCACAGTGAGTTAGATCGGTTGCCAGTTTCGTATATACCTTCGCTCTCTGAAGGAATTGTTTAGCCCAGCTCCCATATGTCAACCATCAAAGGTTACGATTATACCACAACCTAAACTTATTTTAACTTGTACGAACTATTAACTATAATGTTCGTTAAGTTAATTTCCTATTCCTTTTGGCTTTCTATCAAGTAAATGCCATACCTCAAGATTTGTTCTTATTCGACTCACATTCAGCTTTCAATACTCTTATTACCGTTCGTTACGGCTTTCTCGATAATTCATATCTTACTTACTACCTTCGTCAACGTCTATGTCATACAACCAGGGTATACTTAGAACATTCGTCCAACACGAATACGATTCACGAGGATCATTTACGTATTCAACATTCATGTTGCTCATCTTTTAATCTCTCATTCAACCTTTACTCAAGGTTTTAATCGCTTTCAATCGTTATCCATCCGATGAACCCCATGTTCATTATTCTTTCTTAATGTCGAAGCCATACCGATCGTTGTATGCTAAGACCGATCGTTCATCGAAAAAGTGTTGCGTTCACAGCGTCTACACTTTACATTCATCTCACATTACTATGACATAACATTGAAATGTTATTCATTACCCTCGTCACTCAACGTCTAAGGAATCACAATCATAGCAATCCCTCACGTTCGATTCATTGCGACTACGGTCCCCGGCTATCGGTCCCGTAACCCGTAATTACATTCTTTTAATCGCATTTAATCTTTTTGTTTAACCTTCATTAAAGGTTTAAAACACTCAATTAAGTGTTACATTTGTTGAACTACATGTTCGTATCTCTTTCTTGCACATCCCCCAGAAATTGAGCTGTTAAAAATCTCATTTCTGGCATTGCTCTGCACTGGCGCCGCGGCGCCACTCTCAGCACTAAGAGTCGCGTTGTGGTGTGAGTTAGCAGTACGTGACCCTTCGACCTGGCGCTGCAGAGCCACCATTCTAGGCATGATTGGCGCCGCGGCTCCAAGACCTTCTTCCCGAAATTTTTTTTTAAGTGTTAACTTCATTTTGAGATGCTTACTTTCCGATGTCATAACTTCTTCGTTATAACTCGGAACGGGGTCGTTCCAAAGCCATTTTCTTACTTATATTACGTACATTGATTATGCATGGATAGAACTTTGTTCTGAATCCATTAACCTACCATTCAATTGGCTTAATCTTCACCCTTCGTTCATTTTAATGTTTTTAACATTCTTTGTTCGGTCGTCCGTAATTCGGTCATCTGAACTCAGAATTCATTCGTTCTTGAGTCCACGACTCACGTTTTATACGTTCTCTTACATTCTTATGAAACCCTACATGTTCGGGTCCATTTACTAACTTTCTAATTCTTATTCTTCTTTTATAAAAATTTTGCCATAACTTCGTTATATCTCAATTTTAATCCGTTCTTCATGAACGTTTCTAACATTCCTAATCAAGAAATAAGCAACTAACTTATACGCGATGGTTTTAAACTTATCCATCAACAACAATTATACTATGATGGTTTTAAATTTGTCCATCAACAACGTTCTTCGTGTTCTTCACGTGTTCTTCGTTTGTTCTTCATTTTTAATCGATATTTTGGATTACGATTTCATCTTTCCTTAGAATTTGATGTTATAGAACACCATTCCTTACTTATTTTACCTACTCATTCATAAGATTCATTCGGATCGCTTATGAATCTTATACTTCCTTAATAAATTTATAAAATAAACTTCTTATTTCTTATTTCTTCTTTTCTCATGATTTCAACCATATGAAATCATTCTCAATAACTTTTACTCCTTATTCTCATTAAACTATGTTTTAACATAGAAAAATAAAGAAAATAATCTAGAAGTTAGGTTTTTGGATTACCTTTCTTCTTTAATCTCCATCCGTCGGACAAAGTTTGCTCACGAGCAAGCTTTTCCTCTTCCTTTTCCTCTTCTCCTTCATCCAAAATCTCTCTCTCTCTCTCTCTCTCAAATGTTTGACAACTTTCAAATTTCCAAACAAATGAAATAAGCTTCCTATTTATAGATTTTCAAGGCTAGGGGCATTTTGGTCTTTTCACACCCTAACCTCCTTACTATTCATTACTTAAGGACTAAGTTAACTTAGCCCTCAAGTTTGCTTAGCCCTTAAGTTTCGTAGTTCCATCTTTCGGGTTTCGTCCTACAGTTCGAAAACTGTGATTCTCGGAATCCAAATATTTTTGGATATTTTATCTTTCCTTTACCGATTAACTTTTACGTATTCTTCGGATTTCGGAAAAACTGAAAAACACTTTTTGGCGTTAAGTGTTTTCCTTCATGTTTTACCCTAACATAGATAAATGAATGAGAAGTACATAACAGTACTTTTCGTCATTTTTATTTTGTCCGATTTCTGCATGTTTTTTGAGAAAAACTTTTATCGGCTTACTTAACTTTTCACAATATATTATCATCAAATCTTTTGACGGAATGTCATTTCGACATACCGAATTCTCAGAATGGCTTAGGTTATTCAAACCCTAACCCTTAGGTTTCGCTTTGAATAAATAGTGTATTTAAGCCTTTTTCCCAGAAAATATTTTGTTCCCGTAAATTTTTATTTTCGTCTTGAAAATTCTTACTCGCTCTAGATTCTAGCTCGTAGCGAGAATCCTCCCGATTAATAATCATTCTAGGTTATAGAACGATTAATAACCACATAACACATAATAGTATTAATAAAAATTCATTTTATTAATATCTAATTCTTTAATCTTAAATTCTGAACAATCCGGATTCTCTGGGTTGTTACAGACTTCTTTCAAGATGTTATCTTCAACCTAAAACTTGGATGGAGAGAAAGTTTGTTAGCAGTTGAGTTTCCAACCTAAAAGTACTTTCTCTCTTCCCTTTTTTAGGAAGATTATGTTCTCTTGATAGAATAATGTTATAGTACATAAGGTGATGCAATATGATGTACACATTTATATTAATGAGAAACCGTACCTTTCCACTATCAGTTTCTTGACAGTCATTTAACTTGATATAATGAGGTTAGGCATTGATTTGCATATTTTTACATTCATTTCTGACAGCTTGTTGCTCTAGTTATCTTTCGATCAATTAGTCATAGTCTTGAAGATGTAAGCTAGGAAAATCTTGTCATCCTTAGTTCTTTGACAACCTTGAACCTTAAGGTTCACATCCAGCTGCTGGTTAGCCAAATATATATTTGATAAATTCTTCTTTCTCGTCTAGATAAGTATTTCTCAGCATATATGGCCTTTCATCTTTCAAACTGGTGGGTGCTTGATTCTTTGTTGTTGATGCCTCTTGACCTCCCATCTCTGGTCTTCAGACTACGAGATTGACTATGGACAAGGATTGGTCTTGTTGCTATTACGTTTAAAAACATGGACCAATCTGACCAGCTTCAAGTGTATATGCACATTTACCTGTGCATATTTTCAACATATGAGCTCATCTGCATTTACAAGTGACTTACTCTTAAACTAAGTTTAGAACAGTGTTTGTCCTAGGATCAGACTCAAAGTGATTAGCTTGAATGGCATGAGAACCTACTCTGATACCAATTGTTAGTTCCCAAAAGGCACACAATAGATCTAGAAGGAGGGGTTGAATAGATCCTTTTTAATTTCAAATACTTTTCCCGTTTATTTTGTATTACTCATGAATTAGTATATGACAAACATAAGAATCTTTTCAAGCACAGCGAAATAAGTAAAAGATTCCCTTCATTAATATATTCATAAACATACATATATTGTTCATGGAGTTAGTTTAGTTGTAAGTAGTTAATACATATATAGCAATTATAGTAGTTAGGTACATAATGTAAATGACAGAAAGTAAATAACTGAATGTAAAAGACACAAGGGATTTTAAGTGGTTCAGAGACTCAAGCTCCTAATCCACTCTTCTGCTTCAATCAGCAGGAATTCCACTAAGGAAGGGCAGCACCCTAAATCACTAAAATTCCTTCAAGGCCAGCAGCCTTGGAACTTTAGTTCACTAAAAACTATTCAAGTGCAGCAGACTTGGAACTCAGTTTAGTCCCTTGGACAAGGACCCTTCTGGCCCTAGCTCTTTTGTTGATGTTGTTATTGGTACTGAGCTGCCAAGATGACTTTAAGTTAGTTCATCCTTAATTCTTGGCAGCTTGTTGTGATCCTCTTTGGATTCTGCATCGAGACTGGATCACCATTGGACATCCTGCTAAGTTATTCATGAAGCTCGAAATCTTTGAGTACTTAGCAGTCTGTCACTTCTTCATTGGTGCAGCTAAACTTATGATTGTTTAACTCATCTTCATCAGATGTCAGCTGTGCAGTATCACTAGTT
This sequence comes from Panax quinquefolius, assembly GCA_020205615.1. NCBI lineage: Eukaryota > Viridiplantae > Streptophyta > Magnoliopsida > Apiales > Araliaceae > Panax > Panax quinquefolius. Next base: position 23,443 of record JAINUW010000332.1, on the reverse strand, counting down.
GGGTTTGCTAAGTCATTGAGCTTTTGGTAGACTTCGTCTGGCACTTAGCATTCCCAGAACCCTTCTTGAATGATATGTAGATATGGTTCTGCATCTGTTATGTTTCAGCTTTTGGTTCATGGTGATTCGTAGAGTGGCTCTCTTGATCATCTTTGTGTTCTGAATGCTATCTTCTTGGCCTTCTCGGTTCTCAGCTTAGCTATCATCTTCAGTGGAATTCTCATCTTTGTTGAGTGAAGCTTTAGTGTGACGCCACCAAATTCCAACCTCCACTTGGTCACTCAAATTTGGTTCATCACATTCTCATGGTAAAACCATAATAACTAAAATAACACATTCACAACGGAAGATCTAAATTAGACTAATATACAATGATTTATTATAATTATTCCCCCAAGTCTTTCAACCTACAGTACTTAATAGATTACATAATAATATTGACTAAAGACTTATTACATAGTCCTACTAAGCTTAAACATATCCTGAAAATAGTCTTAATATAACATAATAATCTTAAACATAAAAGGGACAAGCTAGTCGGTAGCCTTACCCTTGCCCTTGTCCTGCCCGGATACACTTCCCTGTTCTGCCTTAACTAAAAGGTTTTTAAAAGAAAGGATGAGCACAAATATCCCAGCAAGTAATATAGAAAAAGGGTATTCAATATAGTTCCCAATTTATCAAGAATAGATTAATAATGATAGCTCAACTAGGAAGTATTAATGATCAATAATGATAGTCACTATGGACATAATATCAATAATATGCAAAGGTTTATCAATTCAAGATTTCAAAGTAAAGAATACTAAGCAGTCACTAAGGACTATGAACTTCTCCTAGAATTAGCAGTAATATCACTGATAATTCTTCAAAACGAGTACAACAGGTGATCAGCCTAAAGTACCCTATGTCATGCATAACATTTAGTCTCTCTCATGTGTGCACGTCGGTTCCCCAACAATATATATTCCCCTACTAAGAGGGTTTTTCTTCTCAGTTATAAGAGTCCGCACCAAGTTAATTTGGTTAGGATAGCTTTTGATCAATTATCAATAGTCTAGCCGAATCAATTGGCTTAGACAGCTCTTTCAACATATCTATTAACAGTTATCAAAATTTGAATTTCATTTCAAAATAAGTTTCCTTTATAATTCTACTTGTACAACAAATAATTGCACAAGTTCAATATGACTCAAATAAAGAGTACGGTTCGAGTAATTGCTTACGATATGCGTCGAATAAAGTAATGCAAGGGTTTAAGATACTTGCACAATAAAAGTAGGGTTCAAGGAACTTGCCTTAAGCGTAGTTTATCCACGTTATGAATTCAACACTTTTGAATCCTATTTATAACGTATTATATGTTCAAGATGTTCGTTATCTAACATAGTCCTTACTCAAGCTTGATAAGATTCATGTATGCACATATGGTACAAAATTAGATTTTAGATTAAGATTGATCAAACACTTATAAGTAAATTTAGAATACTCAAAGTTAAATCCTTTTTACCCATGGACCTTTTCTAGTTCGAGCCAAACACCAATATATCATCTAAGCATCACTTGTAAACATGTATCAGTAGATTTTTAAACAACTTCTAGTAATATAGGCACCACACAAGCTAACTGCCAAAGATCAGATTGCAGAATCTCAGATTCTAGACTGGCGCAGCTGCGCCATGGCTAAGTCTAGGACATGCACAGCTGCGTCGTCCTCTAGCCAAGCCAAGACTTAGCTAATGCCTTCCTGTTTCTGCCTAATCCTTACACATCTATGTATTAGTACTCTATCATATCTACATGTTAGAGGTGTTCACATAATCACATAATCGTTCTTGAGTTAATTTGTATAAGTTTGAACATACGTCTTACATGCCATTCAAGCGAAACATTATCAAGCGGTTACCATGACTTGTTACTTGGCTATCTACCCACATAGAGATTTCAAATTCATATACTTGTAGCATTCATATTGCTTGTTCATAGCTATTATTGTTTAAATATTGAAATTATTTTGAAATCATCATGTTCCATACATATAAATCATACCTAGAGATATTATAGACATAACATGGCATCTTATCTCATTAGCATCTAGATATTCATGTGATGCAACTAAATTTTGAAAATATATCCAAGTTTACTTTTGAAATCATTTTAGGCTTTGAACTCTGCAATCTAACAAAAATAAGACAACTTCAAACTCTAAACATATGTAGTCAAGTTATGTTAACATGCTCGCAAGGTCAGAATATAAACTATGTAGTAATCATGCATATTAGCTCACTAGGCTAAGCTTTTTCTTGGAAACATTTTTAACACAAGACTTAATAAGTTTGGTCATACTCAAAGGAACTATGTAGACTATAACATGCTCATCTATGTGTAAACTAAGTCATGTATAGCTTACTAGGTTCACAATTTGCAGAACATGATCTCTAACATAGTTTGTTTTCAAAACCTAACATCCAAATCTCTATTTAAACCATATGCTTTCTTTAATCATGCAAATCTATTAAAACATGCTCCACTTAGCATAATATACTTATACATACACATTACACATGCTTGCATGCTAGTTAAAACCGAAATGATTGCCTAACATTGATCAGATTTGAAAACAGTAATGAATCGATCTCAGAACCTAAGGCAATTGTATGTCTTTTCACCTCAAGAAAATTATGGCGCAAATTGTCTTGTGCCAGTTCAAAATCTTGACGGACTCTGCTTTTTCGATCTTAGCTAACTTGATTTCCCTTGACTCAAACATGTTCTAAGCCACTATTAAATTGTTCATACATGCTAGTAAACTTCCTAAACACCTTATAACATGTTTACTCATATCAATTAACAAATGAATTCAAGAAATTTCAAAAATCAAACAAACCCAACTCAAGAACATAGATAAAAATTATACCTTCTTGGACTTCCTACACACAGAATAAGTTTCTACAATTGCTCAGCCACTTGAATCCTTTACTTAGACTTCTCAGACCACTCTCTTAGAAACACAAAAACTAAATTTGTAGCTTATATTTATAGAAAAATACAAAACCGGACATTGCATTTTGCCATTAAATCAAACCCATGGACTGTAGGATTGCATGAAGGTTAAGAAAGGGTTGGTAATTAGTTGTTGATTTGCATCATGAACACCACTCCCCCCATGATAATTAGCTAGGAGCTTGGAAGAAGAAATAGGCCTTAGCCTTTTTGGTTTATACGTGTTTTAATTTCAGCTACTGTTCATGTACTTGTGCCACTCATTTTGGGAAAAAAATGAAAATCTCAGCAATCTTGTTATCTAGGCTTGGTTTGGTCTATTTAATTCCCACAATGAAATCTTAATGTACAATTGTTACCATATTACGAATTTAGGGATTAATTATACACTCATATCATATAGTCCATGTACATTAAATACATGCAATAAAATAACGCAGTCACATATTATTGTCCGCGTAGTTCCATAATTATTCCTATCACTCATATAACCATATTATAACGTTATTATATTAATAACTTATTTACTTATGTTAAATAAAAAAATTACTCACTTCCTTGATTAATTAACACAAATATTAATTAATCCAATCACCATTGATTAATGTATATATGGATTTCCATAATCATTATTTATCTATATAATTCTTATTATACTTATAAATATATTACAAATAATTGTAATCACCCATTATTAGTTAATTACCAAGTAATCCATATTCCACCATAATCAATTAATATTAATCAATGGCTTAATAATTCATTCGTCAACCATAACTCATTTATTTCATGGTTTATCAATGTCACACATATCACATAATTGTTCCATTTAATTTCCAAAGTGGAAAAATTAGTCTTCTCCAATTGACCACTGGCGCAAATGCGCATTTTATCTTCTTCATTGGACGGTACAGATTGCTGTGCGTTCTACACAAAGGCTAAGACTGGTTTAGCTTCAGCCCGTGCCAATTTTCATCACTAAATTCATTTTATATGATATGAATTGATGTCCACAAAAGTGTTACTACAAGTCTAAGGGCGTATTGATTACACATATAAAATCATATTATCAACACGATTAATCTTCTAGATTCGCGTTTTAATTTACTTAATGGATTTCCTCGTTTCGCATTATGCCACATAAGGCATTTCATAATTCTCATTGCCACTTCACATTACTTAATACGCATTGATCTAATATGAAACAATTGATTTAACCGACTCACAAAATAATAACACTTATATTCACATAAATTTTATTTCCATTAATATATTCATTTAATAATACATTGAAATTCTCGGGTATTACATCCTCCCTCCCTTATATAAATTCCATCCCGGAATTGTTACAGGGTTACACAAATAGATGGGGATAATCCCTCATCATCCTATCTTCTAACTCCCACGTTGCCTCCTCGACATCGTGGTTACGCCAAAGTACTTTTACAGAGGAAATAACTTTATTTCTCAAGGTTTGCTCTTTCTTATCTAGAATTTGGATAGGAATTTCTACGTATGCTAAGTTTTTCTCCACTTGAATGGGTTCATAAGAAATCACGTATTTGTAGTCAGGCTTGTACGGACGCAACACGGATATGTGAAACACGTTATGGATGTGCTCCAACTCAGGTGGTAGTGCAACTTTATATGCTACTTCGCCCACTCGCTTTAGTATCTCGAACGGTCCTATGAATCTTGGACTCAGTTTCTCTTTCTTGCCGAAATGGATCTTTCCCTTCCACAGAGATACATCGAAGAATACAAAATTCCTGACTTCAAAATCTTGGTCTTGTCGATGTAAGTCTATGTACTTCTTTTGGCGATCTTAAGTTGCTACTAGTCTGGCTTTTATCATTGTCACCACATCCACGGTTTGCTGTACTAACTTTTGTCCGAGTATTCATCACTCTCCGACTTCATCCCAACATAATGGCATTCTGCACTTCCTTCCGTAAAGAGCTTCATACGGTGGCATGCCAATACTCGCATGATAACTATTATTATAAGCAAATTTGACTAAGGGTAGGTGGTTGTCCCAATTTCCCTTGAAGTCCATCATGCAAGTCCTAAGCATTTCCTCTAGCGTTTGTATTGTTTGCTAACTTTGTCCATCCGTCTGAGGATGATAAGTAGTACTTAACCTCAATAGTGTTCCCATCCTCTCTTGCAAGCTTTTCTAGAATTTTGATGTGAAACGCGAGTCTCGGTCAGAAACAATTGATACTGACACTCCATGTCGTGAAATGATTTCCTCTACGTACAGACTCGCTAACTGATTTAAACTATAGCGGATCTTGATCGGTAGAAAATGTGCGGTTTTCGTAAGTCGATCCACGATAACCCAAATAACATCTAACCCTTTCTGCGTGACTGGAAGTCCTACCACGAAATCCATCGTAATATGCTCCCATTTCCACTCTGGTATTTCCAACTGTTGTAGTAACCCACTCGGTCACTGATGCTCTTCTTTGACTCGTTGACACGTAAGACATCTACTAACGTACTCCGCAATTTCTCATTTTAAATTTGGCCACCAAAAATGTTGCCTCACATCCCGGTACATCTTCGTGCCTCTCGGATGAACAGAATATGTCATATTGTGTGCTTCGTACAAACTCTCCTCCTTTAATTAGGCTACCGTTGGTACCCATACTTTACTTTCAAATCTTAAAATACCGTCTTTACCCATTCGAAATTTCTCTTCCTCATTTTTTGAAATCCTTCTCTTGATCTTCTCACATTCTCTATCTTTCTCTTGTGCTTCCTTTACTTTATCCAACAATGTCGGACAAGCTTCCATTACAAATAACTTCTCTTCAGACCTCTCGGGTCCCTTCACCTCTATTTCCAACTTCTCCATATCTCTTATTAACTCCTCCTGAGTTGCTAGTTGAAACAATTTCTCCCTTCCTTTTTTGCTCAGAGCGTCGGCAACTACGTTTGCCTTTCCCGGTTGATAAAGAATTTCACAGTCATAATCTTTCATTAATTCTAACCACCTTCTCTGACGCATATTCAACTCCTTCTATGTGAAGATATATTTCAGACTTTTGTGGTCCGTGTATATCTCACATTTATCTCCGTACAAATAATGTCTCCATATCTTTAACGCAAAAACTACTGCCACTAAGTCTAAGTCATGAGTAGGTTATCATTTTTCGTAATCCTTCAATTGTCGTGATGCATACGCAATGACTTTGCCGTGTTGCATAAGAACACAACCAAGTCCTCTATGTGATGCATCACTGTACACCACAAATTCTCCCCAATCATCTGGTAATGATAATACAGGTGCCTCGCTTAATCTCTTCCTCAACTCTTGAAAACTCTCTTCGCATTTGGCGGTCCATAAAAATTTCACCGTCTTCCTTATCAAATTAGTTAACGGGGTCGCTATCTTAGAAAAATCTTGGATAAATCTTCGATAGTATCCAGCTAACCCTAAGAAACTTCTCACCTCCGTCGAAGTTCTTGGTTGTTCCCAATTGCTTACTACTTTAACTTTTTCGGGATCTACTGAGATTCCATTCTCATCCACCACGTGGCCTAAGAATTGAACCTTCTTCATCCAAAATTTACACTTAGAAAATTTCGCATACATCTTCTTCTTTCGTAATGCCTCCAAAACATTCTTCAGATGTTTGGCGTGTTCTTCTTCCGTCTTCGAGTAGATCAAAAATATTGTCGATGAAAACTACTACGAATTTATCCAAGTATGGCTTGAAAACTCGATTCATCAAGTCCATGAATGCTGCCGGAGCATTAGTTAAACTGAATGATATTACCAAAAACTCGTAATGTCCATAACGGGTTTGAAACGTAGTCTTTGGTATGTCCTCATCCCGCACTTTCAGTTGGTGATATCCTGTCCGTAGGTCGATCTTCGAGAAACACTTCTCTCCTTTCAGTTGATCAAATAAGTCATCTATCCTCGGTAGCAGATATCTGTTCTTGATTGTTACTATGTTCAATTCTCGATAATCGATACATAGCCTCATCGATCCGTCATTTTTCTTAACAAATAACACTGGTGCTCCCCAAGGAAACACACTCGGTTGTATGTAACCCTTATCCAATAATTCTTGAAGTTGTATCATAAATTCTTTCATTTCTACTGGCGCCATACGATATGGAGCTTTCAAAATCGGTGTCATTCCCGGTGCTAAGTCTATTACGAATTCGATTTCTCTGTCTAGCGGAAGACCAGGCAAATCTTCCAAAAACACATCTTAAAATTCAATCACTACGTGTATATCTTTAATCTCTACCCCTTTTTTCCTAGTATCCACGATGTAAGCTAAATAACCTACACATTCTTTCTTTAACAATTTCTTGGCCTATATCATCATAACGCAACACGATTGCTTAAGTGATGAGCTACCATAAAATACTACCTTAGACTTATCCGAAGTCTGAAGGTTCGCATATTTGTTCTGACAGTCAATTACTGTAGCATGGTTATATAACTAATCCATCCCCAGTATTACGTCGAATTCTCCTAATCGAATAGGAATCAAGTCTATGCTTAGTTCATGATCTCTAATGTTTGCATGATAATTTTGATAGACGTATTCTATAGGGATTATTTCCTTATTCGCAATTTCTATGTTCAAAGGATTTTCTAATCGTTCTCGGGGTGTACTAAGTTTACTAGAAAATTCTTCGGACACAAATGAACAGGTGGCACCCAAATCAAATAATACATACGCATTTATATTATTGATTGGGATTATACCTAACACCATGTCCTTTGCAGCTACTGTATCATAGATGGTCATATTAAACGTTCTGGCAGTTGGACGGTTGGATGGCGTTGGTCCGCCAATCATCAGTTTGCTATTCCCCCCATGTTGGCTGCTCTTTTCGTTTCTCCCATTCTTCGGGCAATCCTTTATCTGTTGCTCTGTTGATCCACAAATGAAACATCATTTGATCTTCTTCGGCTTTGGGCAATCTAGAGCATAATGTCCTTCTTGGCCACAGTTGTAACATACACTTGTAGCATTCATATTTCTTATAGCATAGCTTGTAACTTGGCTATCTACCCACATAGAGATTTCAAATTCATATACTTGTAGCATTCATATTGCTTGTTCATAGCTATTATTGTTTAAAGATTGAAATTATTTTGAAATCATCATGTTCCATACATATAAATCATACCTAGAGATATTATAGACATAACATGGCATCTTATCTCATTAGCATCTAGATATTCATGTGATGCAACTAAATTTTGAAAATATGTCCAAGTTTACTTTTGAAATCATTTTAGGCTTTGAACTCTGCAATCTAACACACATATGACAACTTCAAACTCTAAACATATGTAGTCAAGTTATGTTAATATGCTCGCAAGGTCAGAATATAAACTATGTAGTAATCATATATGTTAGCTTACTAGGCTAAGCTTTTTCTTGAAAATAATTCTAACACAAGATTTAATAAGTTTGGTCATGCTCAAAGGAACTATATAGACTATAACATGCTCATCTATGTGTAAACTAAGTCATGTATAGCTTACTAGGTTCACAATTTGCAGAACATGATCTCTAACATAGTTTGTTTTCAAAACCTAACGTCCAAATATCTATTTAAACCATATGCTTTCTTTAATCATGTAAATCTATTAAAACATGCTCCACTTAGTATAATATACTTATACATACACATTACACATGTTTGCATGTTAGTTTATGCCGAAATGATTGCCTAACACTGATCAGATTTGAAAATAGGTAGCCCAACTGATCTTAGGAACTGCCAAAGGCAATTGCCACAGTGCCCGAAATCTCAGTCTTGTATGCACTGCTTTTCAGGTCTTATCTAACACTATTTCCCTTGACTCAAACATATTCTAAGCCACTATTAAAGTGTTCATACATGTTAGTAAACTTCCTAAACACCTTATAACATGTTTACTCATATCAATTAACAAATGAATTCAAGAAATTTCAAGAATCAAACAAACCCAACTCAAGAACATAGATAAAAATTATACCTTCTTGGACTTCCTACACACTAAATAAGCTTCTACAATTGCTCAGCCACTTGAATCCTTTACTTAGACTTCTCAGACCACTCTCTTAGAAACACAAGAACTGAATTTGTAGCTTATATTTATAGAAAAATACAAAACCAGACATTGTATTTTGCCATTGAATCAAACCCATGGATTGTAGGATTGCAAGAAGGTTAAGAAAGGGTTGGTAATTAGTTGTTGATTTGCATCATGAACACCACTCCCCCCCCCCCATGATAATTAGCTAGGAGCTTGGAAGAAGAAATAGGCCTTAGCCTTTTTGGTTTATACGTGTTTTAATTTCAGCTACTGTTCATGTACTTGTGCCACTCATTTTGGGACAAAAATGAAAATCTCAGCAATCTTGTTATCTAGGATTGGTTTGGTCTAATTAATTCCCACAATGAAATCTTAATGTACAATTATTACCATATTAGAAATTTAGGGATTAATTATACACTCATATCATATAGTCCATGTATATTAAATACATGCAATAAAATAACACAGTCACATATTATTGTCCGGGTAGTTCCATAATTATTCCTACCACTCATATAACCATATTATAACCTTATTATATTAATAACTTATTTACTTATGTTAAATAAATAAATTACTCACTTCCTTGATTAATTAACACCAATATTAATTAATCCAATCACCATTCATTAATGTAATTATGGATTTCCTTAATCATTATTTATCTATATAATTCTTATTATACTTATAAATATATTACAAATAATTGTAATCACCCATTATTATTTAATTACCAAGTAATCCATATTCCACCACAATCAATTAATATTAACTAATGGCTTACTTAATAATTCATTCGTCAAACATAACACATTTATTTCAAGGTTTATCAATGTCACGCATATCACATAATTGTTCCATTTAATTTCTAAAGTAGAAAAATTAGTTTTCTCCAACTGACCTCTGGCGGCAATTGTGCTTAGGTTTTGTCTTTCTTGGGGCAGCATGGCACTGCGTTCTCGACAAAGGCAAAGACTGGTTTAGCTTCAGCCCGTGCCAATTTTCATCGCTAAATTCATTTTATACGACATGAATTGATGTCCACAAAAGTGTTACTACAAGTCTATGGGTGTATTGATTACACATATGAAATCACATTATCAACACGATTAATCTTCTAGATTCTCATTTTAATTTGCTTAATGGATTTCTTCGTTTTGCATTATGCCACATAAGGCATTTCACAATTCTCATTGCCACTTCACATTACTTAATACGTATTGATCTAATACGAATCAATTGATTTAACCGACTCACATAATAATAACACTTATATTCACAGAAATTTTAATTTCATTAATATATTCATTTAATAATACGTGGAAATTCTCGGGTATTACATTTAGTCTGTTCAAGGCCTTCTTCATATATGCCTCACTTCCACCTTTGTAGTCTCACTGCCACTGAGACTTATTCTATTTAGCTCTGGTGGAACTCGTAGAGTCAACAAATATAGCATTCCAACACTCAACGATTCTTCAACTCAGGAACTTTGCAACCTTGATCTTTGAAGCTCTAGCTGATATATACTCCTTCACAATCTTCCCATTGGGATATAGCCGTTGGAAGATATTTGAATTGTTTCGTAGATCTTGAGTTGTTTGGTGTAGACTGCAGATGTGACATGACAGCCCCTTTATCACTTTTTTGACACTGCAGTCTACTATTTCACCTACCCCTCAGAGTTGTCACCTTTCAGTGCCAGACTGGTAGTCATCTTTATTTCTTCTTTCTGACTTCTCGATTAGAGCATCAGAAAGTGTCCTTTTGCATCGATTCTCTCAATTTAGTAACGTTAAAATTTTAGTCTTTCAGATTGAACTGTTGCTACTGCTTCAATCTTCAGATTACCAAACTCTAAGATTCTGGTGCAGATGTTCTTGGACCTGATCGTAGTGTGTCTTGTAGAATGTTGCTCATTTACTGGTTAAGGCATCACTACGATCTTGAAGAGTGTTCATTGGATCTTCATTGTAGAACACCTCTTCCTTCTCTTGTGCAGTGCTTCAACACTTTTGTTTGCCTCGACTTATCTCAAGAACTAATAGCTTGACTTCTTATTTTGGCCTCTTCTGAATAGCAAGACACATCAGATTTGTGGCATACCCAGCTCTCTTTCTCCTTGTGATCTCCAGGTCACTTATCATCAATGGTCTGACCCATGCTTAATCACTTTAGCCTTGTTCTTCATAAGCTGACTAGTATGTCTTTGTAAACTTCATCAGTTCCTACTTTGTTTGGAAAACACTACGATCCTGGTTGATCTCGAGATTGTTGCCTTCTGTTCTCTTGACAGTTACATCATTTGCTGAATTTCCTTAGTCAGTCACTTTTACTGAAGTCTTCTTCTGATCGACTTGTGGAAGACTTCATCTTGAATGGCTTCATAAATAAATCTGGATGTTGATTGAGTTGGTGCTTGGATCTTCTGTTGGCTTGCATGATATTCGTTGAGTGCTCTTTGGTTTCCTTATGTGGAATGTATCTTTGTAACTCATACCAGAGGCTTGATGCTTTGGATATTCTAGGAGTGCTCATTTGTTGAGAATCGTGTTGACTCTACGATTCTGCCTTGTCATTATAAGCACCTCTGTTGAAGCCTTAGTTTTGCAGACTATAATTTGGCTTTGATTCTACAGACACTACGACTCTCGTATCAGATTCTGACAGTATATGATTTATGTCTTCATGATGTATGTCCTTGTCTGATCTGACTCGACTACTATCTCTGCCTCTGATATGATCTGTAGACTCTACTACTTCAAGTGTGGCCTACGATTCTTGACTTGGCTTTGGCAGATGCTCGGCCAGCTTTTAGACCGGCTGTCTCTACGGTTCTGAACATGACTTCCTCAGCAAACTAAGACTCTGAGAAAGTTCTTCTCGACACACTACAATCCATCCTCGTCTCTCCTAGCAGACTATGAATACTATCTTGCAGACTACGATTCTGCCTTGATAGTTCTCGAGTTTTCCTTAACTTTCCTGGCAGACTATGATGTTGTGCAGTGTTTGGCGATTAGACATGCCTATCTATTATATTATAAGATCAACCTAACAAGCTTTATCTTTCTATATTTATAGTCCTTGTACATCAATTCTTTTCAAGGACTTTACAAAGCTATTTTGTTTATGTAGGATCAACCTAACATATTCGATCAATTCATTCTAAGTCCTTGTACATATATTCCTATTATCTATCACAGGACTTTACAACTTTCCTTAATGCAAGCATGCTTGCATATTCATTCATTTATATCATAATAAAATCATATATAAATAGGAATAACATTCTTATGTATATTCCCAACAGCTTACAAGTTTTACCTTACTTGTAGACTTTGTTAAAGTGAGTGGTTGAATGGAAAAATGACACCTAAGGGATTAGATAGGATTTAGTAAACAAACTTTAACAAAATGAGAAGTACTTGATTAGCTCACATGCTCCCTTTTCTTCCTCCTACGATAGTCCCCCCCCTCCTTCATTAATTTCCCAGTTTTGCTTTCTTTTATTTGATAAATTTACTTAATCAAATGACTAATAACTCCCTTAATAATTGGGCTAAAGATTTGGGCTCCCAATTAATTCTTTTAGGTTTCCTAAATAATTTATTGGGTCATGTAAATTAACATGGTACAATACTTTTAATTTTATCCTACCCTAATCATTTAATTAGGATTTTCATTCACTCAATTGTAATTTAAATCCTTACTCACATACATTTAATTTCTTAACCCAATTAAACTTGCTTTAATTAGGTTTTAAATTAATTAATTGAGATGTATAAAATAAATCTCTTAGGGTTAGTATATATTTTCAATACTATTATTCTACCATAACATAACCATTAAGTTATTCAATTTTTCATTCCTTATATATAATTAGGTTACATTAGTTTCTTTTATTTGTTTATATAATAAACAAATATAAACAATCACATAATATTCATATTCATTTACTCATGTATTCATATAAAATAATTTAATAGGTTGAGACATGTTCCATAATTTTCTTAGATTAGGTCACTAGTATATAATTAAAATACAAGGGCTACTAAATAAAGATAACCCTTTAGGTTATTTAATTCTAAAATCTAATTTATAACATTAGGCTACAAAGCTTGCTTTATTTCTCTTTATATATATATATATATATATATATATATATATATATATATATATATATATATATATAATACAAGTATCTACTCAATCTCACACATGTCCCACATAAGTCATAAGGTATTTACCTTTATCATTCTTCTTGCTAAAATATAGCACATCACTAAATATATACGTATATATACATATATACATTTTCTTATAGCATCTCTTCATTTGAATTTCATTCCTTTATAAAAATTTCCACATTCATAATCTCTTTCTTTCTTTTCAAAATTTCTATCATTCTCATTTAATTTATTTACATTGCTTAAAAATTCAAATCAAACCATATATGTTCTTTAAAAATTTAATTAATCCTCTAATTCACATTTAGGTTTTATTCTTTAACATTTATTTTAATCATTCAAGATCTTATAAATTTTCGGGTTGTTACAGTTATCATCCTCATATTTGGCCACCTATGTAAGACCCCAACTTTTATGAATAAAGATGAATTTTCTATAAATATTATTTTTGAATATTATGGAGTGAATCTGATATAATGTTATAGTTATGGGTAATATTTATAAATTTTGCAAAGTACACAAGTTCTTATATTATATTCGATTGGTCGAGGAATATTTGTTTTAACAGGGAATATTCGTACGACGGCACAGTCATTGATGGACCCCACAAACAGAATTATTATCGGATTGAGAAAACGATAAAAATATCTTTTTATAAATAATGGCGTAGTTGTTACCGTTAACACTGTTGGAATAACTGGTGGTTAAAATACGATGTCTGCGTTATTGCACAAGAGCTACACATATTGCACAAAGATTTTTTGAATTATTGATTCTTACGTAAGAAGGCACTACTCAATAATGTTACAGTAATTACTGTTCAATATTTTATTTTATTGATTCAATAATTGTTGCGTTGATATTTTATATTATTGTTGTTTCAATAATTGTCACTGCACAGTATTTCTCATTATCAAATCAATAATTCATATTATTTGAATAATATTATTAGATAGCATTATTGGAAATGTCTAGAAAGTGTTGTCAAGGAGAGGTTTGTTCACCTAATTGTGCGCCAGTAAGGAGAAATCCTTATCGGAAAGCCCCCTCTTTCCTGGGAACAGCCTGGTTGTCATTATTGTGATTCTGTAATATTATTTTTGAATAATTAATTATTAATTTATATGATAAGGAAATATTTATTTTATGTGGACATAAATGATGGATAGAAAAATATTTATTTTATGTGGTTATAAATGGAGGAATTAATGTTGATGTGTTTTATCAGTATTTTGTCGGATTGGAGGTATTAAATAATCAAATCGGTGTTCTGAAAGCTCTATTGTGTGAGTTATAATTTTAATCCGACCGTTGGATCGTTGTGATTTTTGGATATGTTATGCATATATAAGTTGAGTATATGTCCACAAATTTTGAACCTTTAAAAATTAACGTATGATTTGTTATGAATTTTATGAGGTATTGAAAATCGTCCATTTATGGATTTCAGATATTTTCTGTTTGGAATTTGGAAAAAATTTCTTCTGCAAAGTTGTAGAGAATTCGATTTCGTATGAAATGGACATAAAATTCCTATTTTTCTGATAAAAGGACTATTTTTTTATGAATTATTGAAGTTTCAAAAATTAAAATATTTTCATTAAAATTGGGTGGGACCCACTTTTTGTTTTTCAAAACATGTGGGCTGAAATTTTTGGTTCCAAATTGGCTGCTAAATAATTTAAGGTGGGTGGCGTGGAAGATTAAAAAAAATATTATTTTATTATTTAGTCTCTTATGGCGTTCTAGCATTTTTCTATAAATAGGCGCTTAAGTTAGAATTGAAAATCACACTAGAATAAAAGAATTCTTCTTCTATAATATTGAGCGTATTTCTTTAGAGTTTTAGAAAGCTTTGAGCATAGAAAACAGTGAAAGTTTTCTTTAAGAATATCCCTGCTATACCAGTTGGAATACTCTTCTTTTCAAGGTAAGGGATGCTATTTTTGTTCAATATTCGCTTGAAATAATATTTTATTCCATACTCTGTAGTATGTAAGTAATATTATTTCGTTCCAGATTTTGAATTCTATACTCGTTTTGTTAAAATTTTAGCTTCTATACTCCATGAAATTAGTAGAATATCCTTGATATTTGCGTTTCATCTAGTATCTTTTCATAGAAATATTATTCTGAGCATTCTTGATAAGTTTTAACTTTTTCATGATGGAGTACTATTCACGGGGTTATTATTCCTGAAGTACTATTCACGGGGTACTATTTACTTGAGTACAATTCACCCGGAGTACTATTCATGGTAAAAATTGATTCATTTTCGGTCCAAATTATTTTTGGTATAATTTTATTCTTGAATTTTACTCCACAAAGCAGTATCATGTTGACAATTTGGACATTATTGATTTCTGGATAAATTAAATTATAAATCTTTAAAAATTTATCCTTGAACTTGTTTTATTGAATTCTTATATCATTGTCATCATCCTCATGTTTATATTATGTTGAAAGTCATATGTGGCCTGTAGTGCATAGATGGACTTGGTATGATTATGACCAGGGATTATTCGGTATATTCATGACCGTAATGTTATAAATGATGTGGTAAAAGTCCTCGTTGGCCTGTAGTACATTGATGGACAGTTGTTGGCATGATCATGACCATTGATGAATACACGAATATCCTTGGCCCGTAGTGCATGGATAATTTGTGGTCGTGATACTAAAGAATATCCTTGGTCGTAGTGCTGGGGTGATTCAATGATGTAGTTTATTTATTTAGCTGAGTCTCAGCGATAAAAGTGATGAAAAACCTCTTAAATAATAGAAGATAGTAGATTTTGTGCTCTACTTGACTCTTCTAATGGATTATTTGTTCCGTTGCAGTTAAACTAGGTGTTTGTTATATTTTATCAGTTTAAAACTATTGAAGGCTAACGATAAATTATTCTGCATTATCTTAGTCATAATATTTCTTACTGGGCTAGTTGAGCTCACCCTTTTGCTTGCATCGTCCTCTTCAGGAAATGAGAATGTAGCCGGGACTAGTCGGGGAACGGAGTGACGGTCCAGATGATAGCATTAGTAGTCCTCACTATTCTATGAAATGGTGTGATAATAAATGTATTGAGGACTCCATTTGAGTTGAATACTGTCTAGAAGACAATATTCATTTTAAAACTCTAATTTTATGTTTTGTCGTATTTTACACGACAGTTGTATTATTAAGTTGTATTTGAATTTTGTACCATGTATTTGGCGACTTAAGATGGGTGATGTATACCTGTTTTGGGGGCATTAAAACCTACTTTAACCAAGCTTACAAGCAACCCTTAGATGATTAAAGGAGAGAAGTGTGGGCAATTTTTATACGTATAAATATTATATCTATACATCTTTCCCAACAATTAAAAAGAAAACTATCCATTTTATTTCTCTTTCATCCCTTATTTGCTAACAAAAAGAAAAATAGAGAGAGAAGGTAGGTGCGGCAGCCTCATAGAAAATGGAAAGAGAGTTTGGGTTGTGTGTTTGAAGCTCCATAATCAACATAGGAAGAAGAAGAGAGAAAATCATAAGTAAAGGTATAAATTGTTTGGTTTGTAATATTCATGAACGCAATCAAATTGCACAAAATAAGCGGAAACGTGTAAAAAACATAGTTTAAATTTTTACAAACCATATACCCAGATCATGCTTTATGCACAATTATTAATTAAACGAAAAGATAAGAACAAGAATCATACCCTTAAAGATCCGAGATTCCTCAGGTACAAGTTCACCTCCAATCCTTTTCGTGTTCAACTTGAATCCACCGGGTTTGGTTCCTTCCTTTGATCAACGTTAGCCACCCAAGTGTTTGGCCTCTAGAGGTGATCCACCAAGGAAGAAGAAAGATTAAAGAAGATGGGTATTTGGCTCAAACCCTAGTTTTCTATCTCTATAGAAAAGGGAGCGTACTCTCCAACAATTGGAAATCACGTATATCTGATATCTGATATAAGACTCCTCTTATAAAGATATCAAGTAACCCTATTAAAATAAGGTATTATTTATTTAATTAAACTCTTTTAATTAAATGGGCTCCCAAATCTTATTAGGGATAATTAATTAAACTCCTTTAACTAATTTTCTCTCCTAATCCTATTAGGAATAAATGAGAGTACTTATATTAAATTAATTCCTAAACTCTTTAGAATTTAAAATAATAATAATTGTAATAATATTAATAAGTCTCCTCTTATTAATTTATATTTAATATTTCTAAAATATTAAATAATAAATATTAAGCTATTTAATTTATTCTATCACCATAGATTAAATTAAATATACTTAACATATTATTACGATTATGCCATTAACTTCTTAAATAATTATTCTTTCTTTTATGGTGTGACCCTTTAGGTTCTCCATATTAAACCCGGTTGTGAATAAATCAATTAGAACAATTCTAATCTTATTTAAATAAATAAATTAAACAATTAATTTATTTAAATAAATAATATTTATTCTACAATAAGGATAAGCCTCCTAGCGATCAACGACTTTCCGGATAATATAGATTTTAACATTAATCATAAAAGAACCTTTGAGTAAATAGTTACCGTCTGAATTCAATCCTTCCACCATACAATGTCCCAATTAAATATAAGACATGGAATTTCATCAAAGTCTTATTTTATTTAATTATATGTATTTCGACTCTTAAATGCACAACTCCAAATAATGCAAATTAGAAACTCCTTTCTAATTTCATTCTCGCCTTGCCAAGGACTCTTGGTTGTCATTTATCGAATCACATAGGACATTTCTCTTCTTTTACTAGAAGTGGTAGATTCTTTATTGATCATACATTATCTCCATGTACAACTTATTATACCCAAGCATACCATTTGATATACCCTAAGGGTCTTAAGGAATAAGTCAAAGTATAACTCATCATACACAAGATACTATGATGATCTCAAGTCCAAGGATCACTTGTACTACTATCACTACAGGAATTCCTATTGACAGACAAGTAAAACTCCATTAGGTATTCCTTAGCGAGCCACGTTTAGTGAACTTATTCTCTAATAAGCACCTATATACTTGCTTTAGTGTCTCCACACAAATGATCATGAGATCAATCCTCCTCATCAAATGAGCAAGCAACGTATGTACCAATCTATCCGGATTCACTAATCCCCAATTTATTAATCTAACGATTGGGAACTATTTTAGTTTTAAGCTTTTTAAGAATTTTGATCTCATTAGAATGATCATCATCATTATTCTAAAAGCATTGCTTAAAACTATGGGTTTATCACATATTATAAAACAACATCATGTAGATAATTAAAAGTCTTTAATAAATTAATACTTTTTATTAATAAATGAATAAGATTGTTACAAATTATATGCTTTATCATCAAACATGATTGACTTGTATTCATACTACTTTCAATCTCCCACTTGCACTAAAGCCAATTGCCATGGTATCTCATACCCTTCTTCTCTAAGTGACGATTATCCTGCTGTTGGATAAGCTTTAGTTAATGGATATGTAATGTTGTTCTTGAGAGTTCACTATCTCTATAGTGATTTCCCATCTTTCAATGATTCTTATAATCAAATGAAAGTGCCACAACACATGTTTAGATCCAAGATGAGACTTAGGAACTATTCCTAGTTCTGTAATAAACTTTTCATCCAAACAATCAACTTGTAGCTTCATTTATAGCTATATACTTTGTCTTTATCACTAAACCAACAACTCTTTGCTATTTGGAACCTTTCCAATTCACTACACCACCGTTCAAGGTAACGCTTTACCTTAAAGTGAATTTTTCTGTCGTCTTGGTATGTCTAAAAAAAACTTGAGTCTGTTAAGCCCTCTAGTTTTAATTTAGACCCACAATGAATATGATCACATCCTTAATGTTGGTTAAGTACTTGAAGATGTTTTTCACTGTCTTACAGTGATCTTTTCCAGAATATGACCGATCAACATCAGGTCTTGTATATTTCATTGCATACATGATAGTTACTCATGCGATCTCTCTTTTATGAGTCTTTGGGGACTATTAAGAGAGATACACTCCATGGCTCATCAACATGAGACATCTCTTGGAGTTTGCCATGCTAAACAACTTTAGCATCAAATGAATATACGTTCTTTGGGTTAAGATGTTAATATGATAACTTATCTAGATCTAGTCTAAAGATGGCGATTTATGGATGTGTAGAATGAGAGTTATGGATTTTATAAGAAATGACTATTTTAAAAGAGAACTGAAATAAATTTTTATGTGTAACTCCAAAAATTGTGAAATTTTTACTGGAGATAGAATATCATGAAAAAGAGTATACCCGAAAATTTCGTAATTTTTGGACAAACTTTTGATTTATGAAAAATGTTGCAAGATCTAACTTTTTTGGACCATTTACAAATAGTAAATGAAATTAAAAAATTTCAGAGAAAATATATGTTCATGAGGACAACACAATCTATTGCTTCCCATGACACCTCAAAATCTGGGTACTTCATTCCCATGGGATTTGGTCCTCACAATACACAAACAATTACATCTAACTACCCATAATAAAGGATAAAGACATAACTTAAATAATTTAAACAATAGTCTTCCCCCATTAAACATATATGGTGATGGAATTCATGATCCGTGCCTAGGATAAACATAAACCTATGCACCGCATGTAGTTCTTTAATTGTAATTCACATAGAGATATAGTGGATTAGTTAATTAGTGTGTTTACATTCATTCTATCATCTGTAGATTTAGTGTGATATGGGTATGGTACATCGAGAGATGGATATATTTTACTTTTGTGATCTCGACTAACAATTCGGTATAATTAATTTGGTTTAACAGGAAATGTGTTAATTTAAATGATTCAATAGGTGAAATTGCAATCTCAAGTCTTCATTATCTAGTCTCATTCTAGGGGTAGTTAGTATTATTTAATTTTATAGTTTAAATATAAAATATCAAATCAATTGTTTAAATAAGATTGAGTTGGTTACAAGTTAGTGATTGGTAAGCTTTATTAGTAATTCATCGTGGGAACGATACTCTACTTACTCTTTATTACTTGGTGACCATGTATACTTGCACGCATATATTGATCGGGATTATGACCAATAAATTGTTTAGCGCCTTTTGTACCTACTAACACGCCGTAGAGACACGTATGTAAATTGCAAAGACTTCGACTTTTTGTTACAAACCAAAACTCTAATTTCCCAATTTCTAAATAAATTCACATACCCAAAAGCTTAAATTTTTTTAACAACAACACCAAGCATGCATTTTATGATTCAACTAATATAAACATTGTATAAAATCAACTTTTAATTATCAAAATCATGTTTTTACTATTTTCTTCATATTTTAACACATTTAGCGTATTCAATCATCAAATCTCCAATTCTAAACCAAATTAAGCCATTTCAGTTGCGTTGTTTTCGTTTTCCAATATATTAACCATAACAATCATCAATTTAAAGATTCTACCATGAACTCTTGACCAATCTCAGTCTCAAACTGAACAAAAATATACATATTATCTTATATTTCAAATTATTTAAATCATGATTCCTATGAATTTGATCACTAACAATTGTTTATAGATGACAACAAACAGATTTAACAAGATTATACATACATATAATCAATATCTTAAACAATCAATCCAATAAAAATCCCAATTACAGAGAATAGAATTACAAAACCAAAACTTGGAAAATAGGTGTAAATTATTCCTTTAATCATTAATTTAGCAAAGATGATGACAAGGTTTCACAAGCCTTCTTCTTCCTCTTGACCAACTCACACTAAAACTCTCGATTCCTCTCTTGTTCTCTCTCAATTTCTTTCTAACACTCTGTGTGACGCCCCCAAAATAGGTATACATCACCTATTCTGAGTTGTCAATACATGGTACAGAAACAACTACAACTTTATTATTACAACAGTAAAACTGTGAGTTTGAATACAAATATTATCTTCTAGACAATATCTATACTCAAATAAATCCTCATCACATTTATTGATACATTATTTTACAAAAATGGTGAGGACTACTAAACAATCCTTTCTAAAACCTTCATTCCATACCCCGACTCGTACTTGCTATATTCTCGCCTCCTGAGAAGAAAAATGGAACAAAAAGGAAAAGGGTGAGCTCAACTAGCCCAGTAAAGAATATTATGACTAAGATAATATACAACAAATTACCGTTAGTCTTCAACAGGGAAAAATCTAATAGAATACAATTGACAACAAATTTTAAATCAATATTCGCAGCGGAAATAATAATTCATTAGAAGAGTTATGTAGAGAATGCAAACTACTATCTTCTATGTATGAATTTAAAATTTTATCGTCTATCTTTTATCCCTGTAACATCAATCAATATACATCTGGAATCAAATATTTATCTTTGCACTACAGGCCAAAGATATTCATCGATTAATCATGTTCATCTAAACACTGCTCATCTTTGCACTACGACCCAAAGATATTCTTCAGAAATCATTCATCTTTGCTTACAAAGGCCAAAGATATTCAATAATATCATCATTTAAGACTGAGGATGATGAAAAATATTTTTTAAAGAAACGAATCCAGTGAAACAAAATGACAAGGATTAAGGATTAAGGATTCGTACTTTGTTTTATCCATGTTCAAAAATACCTCAAAAATAATCATAGTGGTGTAAAATTCAAGAATGATCAAAACATGGATACAATCAAAGCTAGTATCCAGAATAGATATTTTGGACAAAAAGAAGAAATTTTATTTTTCGGTGAATAGTGTCGTATACGTGAATAGTGCCGTATACATGAATAGTAACTCCGACACCAAAAGATAGAAATTCCACAAAAAACATCTTCACGCTTCATGAATAGTACTCATGAATAGTAACTCGTGAATAGTAACTCATGAATAGTAACTCATGAATAGTAAATCATGAATAGTAACCCCGACATGAAAAATTTCCAAATTTGATAAAAAGTTCCAACCAATATTTCAGCATAATGATATTGAAGAAATAATATCATTTGAGAAGAAAATAACATCCCTTACCTCGAAAGATTAGTACTTCTAGTGGAATACCGGGTATATAGTCTTTGAACTCTTGCTTGCATGCCTAACAATACTCAAAGTATACTCACAAGAATACGCTTCAATATATCGAGAGAGAAATAGAGAAAACTTCAGCCGTGTGTTTTTTCAATTCTAACCTAAGCACCCTATTTATAGGAAAATGCTTAGAACACTAAAGCGAAAATTGAATATAATATTAATATATTTTCACATTTTCTTTAGCCCACCTTAGACAACTGATCTCAGCCCATTTGAATCACATGTGAGGCCAACTTAGTTGCAAAAACGTTTTCTCAAAATAATTAACTAAAACTCCCAAAATTAATTATTTGAACTTCGTAACTTCAATAATTCATAATAAATAGCCCTTTCATCAGAAAAATTTGAATCTTGCGAGTTTTATAGGAAATTCAATTCTCTACAACTTTACTGAAGAAAGTTTTTCCAAATTCCAAATAGAAATTGGCCAAAATCCACAAACTGACGATTTTACTACAAAAGCTATAATCAAATTTCTATTCGATAATTGTGTCCACCAACACACAAAACATGTGTTAAACATTTAATGCCACAAAATACTCTTTCTCCTCATATACTCATATATCCCACATTCATTGTAAAAATATCATCGTTAATATATTATTAAAATAATATATTTAAATGAATTATTTTATCGAAAAAGATAAAATATTAATTTTCAACAATTGTCACATTAAAAATTTCTCCATCTATATCCTCATAAAATCAATATTTTCCTCATCATATAAATCAATAATTAATTATTCATAAATAATATTACGAAATCACATTATTGACAACCAGCGCTTCCTGTGAAAGAGGGGCTTTCCAATAAGAATTTCTTCTTACTAGCAGCAGCAATTAGGTGACCAAACCTCTCCTTAGATGTAACTTTCTAGACATTGCCAATAATGTTATCTAATAATATTATTCGGATAATATGAATTATTACTTCGATAATGAAAATATCGTAAATGACAATTATTGAACAACAACAATATAAAATATCAACGCAACAATTATTTACTCAATAAAATACCTTGAATAAGAATTACTGTAACCATTATTGAGTAGTGCCTTCTTCGTAAGAATCAATAATT